>CM044018.1:25519943-25898443 GCA_024085815.1 Flaveria linearis
TACATACATACATACATACATAAATACATACATGCATACATACATACATACATACATACATACATACGTACGTACGTACGTACATACGTACGTACATACATGGTCGGTTAATGAGTTATAAAATATAACTTATACGCAAAATTTATACGCAAAAATCTTTAAAAAAATATACGTTAAAATAACACAAATCAACCCAACCTATACGCCGCGTATGGGCCCATACGCGGCGTATAGGTGGTGTCTTACATGACCCACACCCTTGACCATGTGCAACAGTTGGTGGCTATACATGGCGTATGGGTCCATACGCCACGTATAGTTGTCAGACGTCCTTTAAAGCGTTTTTGTACCATGTACGAATATACACTGCGTATAGGAGCCATACGTGGAAGACGTGGCAAGCCTATACGTGGCGTATGGGTCCATACGCCACGTATAGGTGCCATCCGCAAGGCTATACGTGGCATATGGATCCATACGCCACGTATAAATGATTTTCAATATGACGGGACACAAGATTCGTTTTCAACTATATAAGAACGCTTTCGATAACACTTTCGATAACACTTTCGATAACACTTTCGATCTCTGTAAATCCCAAACGTATTTCTCTCTCAAAATATCACACTTTTTATTCGTTCGATATGTCGTTTTAGGACGGTAACTATTTGTTTGGTGAATATTCAAATGAATATTCAAATGAATATTCGTGCGTGGCGGATAGTAATCAAGATGATGCGTACGTTCAATCTGCTTACGAGACAGGACTGCCAGATTTAAACCAATCGTATGTTCCCGATGATGAAGTTGAGTTTTGCTGAGAGTCAACTTACGACACGCAACAAAATAATATACTCTCGAGTGATGAAAAACAAACGACAAAAGTATCGTTTGAAACGTCTCAAATTTTTTTATCTCTCGATGAGCTAGTCTGTTGGGCTGTTAATAGAGGACGTGATAATGGTTACGTTATTATTACACGAAGATCAAAGAAAAAAGAAGGTCAGGTCGTAAAGGTGTGGCTTATCTGTGATCGTGCTGACGAACACAAAAGTAAAGCAATAGTTAGACGATCTGGTAGCAAAAAAATCGGATGTCCTTTTAAATTAGTAGGGATATACGACAACAAACATCGTTCGTGGAAATTAGAGGTGCGAAGTGACGAACATAACCATGATCCTGCTCAACATATGGAGGGGCATCCTTTTGTAAGAAGGTTTTCTCAAAACGAATACAATTTGGTGGAGCAGCTTACTGAACAGAACATGGAGCCTCGTAGCATCTTATCAGCTATTAAAAAGCAAAATCTTAATAACGCATCAATAACCAGAGATGTATACAACGCTCAATATAAGATAAGAAGTGAAAGAAAAGTCGGTGAAACACCAATGCAAGTTTTAGAAAACCTTTTATCTATTAAAAGGTCAATATAAGATAAGAAGTGAAAGAAAAGTCGGTGAAACACCAATGCAAGTCTTAGAAAACCTTTTATCTATTAAAAGGTACGTTTATTACACCCGAGAAGATCCCAATACAAATGTCGTAGAAGATATATTTTTTTGTCATCCTAAATCATACGACACTTGGCGTGCATTTCCGCACATGCTGATGATAGACGCTACATATAAAACAAACATGTACAAGCTTCCGTTTGTTCAGATTGTTGGTGTGACCTCCATACACAAGACATTTTGTGTTGCTCATGCGTTTATTAGCAAAGAACGGGAAGATAATTTTGAATGGGTGCTTAATAGATTGAAAGATAAGTTAAACAAGTGTATGGAGCCGCGCGTCATAATAACAGACAGAGATCTCGCTTTAATGAACGCATGTGTTAAAGTGTTTCCGAATGCTTCAAAGTGTTTATGCAGGTGGCATATTGATGAAAATATCGCGAAACACTGTAAAGCAAGTTTTACGAAAGATGACTGGAGAAAGTTTAAATACACATGGGCACGTTTGTGTGAGTCTCCCACGACGGAGATTTACGAGTATAACTATAACCTTCTTTACGAACGACTAGTTGAAGCGAATCGAGAAAGTAAGTTTTTCATTACATACATACATACAATAATGTTCAATATATAATTTAATTATGTTTTATTATATTTTTAGAAGTATTGTCATATATAAATAAAAACTGGTTAGAGAGTTACAAAGAAATGTTTGTATCAGCCTGGACTAACTCGAACCACAATTATGGCCAACACACAACAAATAGGGTAGAGAGTCAGCATGCAAATTTAAAAAGATATCTTAAATCAACAAATAGCTCACTGGATAGACTTGTGGAGTTTGTAGATCAATTGGTGAACACACAAGAGGTAAATTTAAAAGAAAGCTTTGAGACAAGCAAAATTATAACCATGAATCATCATAAGCTTCCGCTATTTGATTACTTAAGAGGTAAGGTTTCACACATAGCTCTTGATTTATTAGTTGCCGAAAACACTAAATTGCGTGTGATGCGCTCTGCAAATGCAACATGTGATTGTCATCTTTTCACTAGTTGTGGCTTGCCTTGTGCTTGTCGGCTAGAAAAATATGAACATCCTGGTAATAGCCGCTCCATCATTATCATTTTTCTATTAAAGTAACAAATTATATATTAATTTATACATTTTAATGCAGGCACTAAAATTCCATTAGATGCAATTGACGTATATTGGACGAAGCTTGATAAAATTAAACTATCATATATGGTGGATGAAAAAGTTGATGTTGAAGAAGAAATGGAACGGGTGAAACAACAAATAATGACACAACCCACAGCTGTAAAATTTAGTTTGGTGGAAAAAATAAAAAAAAATTATGTATCTATGGAAAAATAACAAAAAAGCGCTTGTTGTTCAAACAGATATTCGCGGTCGTCCAACGTTAAAGGTTCAACAACAAAAGTATGACACTCAACAAAGTACGTGCGACATGCCGAGACATAGCTCGTTTATTGCGTCTCACATTTCCGGAAGAACAAGTTCAGCTGTAAAGCCTCAGAAGCCTGCCATGCAACGTAGTCGTTCAACGTCTTCTAAAGTACTAATGAGTTTTCATCGATTGTCGGAGATCGCCAATTAAACAATATAAACAGGTTAAAAATTGGATTCCATCAATCTTTCATCAGTATATTTCACGTATACGAGATGTCCGACCCGATGGGAATTGTGGTTTTCGATCTATATCTTTAGGCTTAGGGTTTGACGAAAATAAGTGGATGTATGTGCGGACACAGCTTTTAGAAGAGTTGGACAGACATGAATTGGAGTACAGAGAAGTTTTCGATACTTTGTACCCCGGACAGTATAACGAATTACGTCACACCATCGATTGGCAAAATGTGGAACCTGCACCAGAAGAACATTGGATGATAATGCCGTATACGGGAATAGTGGTTGCTCAAAAGTTTGGGGTCATTCTTCATTTACTAAGCAATAATGGTTGTCAAACATTTTTCCATTATGGGCTGATCCGAAAACTGTCATGCCTCATCATGTCGTGTCGATTGTTCATATCAACAATAATTATTTCGTCCACGTTAAGTTAGAAGGAGATTATCCGATGCCAACATTAAGTAATCTTTAGATTCTTAACCGAAACGTACGTGCTGCAGAATGGGAGATTATGTATAGGATTCGTATCTCGAATACAACGCAATAATAGAGAATAACTGAGAAACCCCAGCTTATATAAATTTATTTTAATTCATAATTTGTAATATGCGAATTATATATTTTAATTTTAATTTTATTATTGTATTCGTATTATTTAATATTAAACTGTTTAAATAATTTTAATTCAAATTATGTATATATTAAAATAAAAAAAAACAAAATATCTTTTAACCTTTCAAAATATCAATATTAAATATATATATATATATATTAAAAATCAAAAAAATAAAAAAAATAAATATATAAGCTATACGCCGCGTATAGACCCATACGCGGCGTATAGCTCCTCCACGTATGGGTCATAAGTCACGTATGGGTATAAAATGTCAAACCCTATACGCCGCGTATGGACCCATACGCCGCGTATAGGGTATAAAACGTCAAATCAATAACGCACCCTATACGCCGCGTATGGAACCATACGCGACGTATAGGGTATAAAACGTTAAATCAACAACGCACCCTATACGCCGCGTATGGACCCATACGCGGTGTATAGGGTGCGTTGTTGATTTAAAATTGGGGGGTGTCTAATAAAGGAACCCTTTCCTAATTGTTTACCCTTAAGAATCAACATTTATTTTGTATACATTATTCGTCTAAGCTTTGAAAATCGTTTTTATTTTTGTTTTTTCTATTAACGGTATTAATATTTTATGTTAGATTTTTCAACAATACCAAAATACTCTTAAGGGCTATAAAAACATATCATCATCTCATCTTTCAATTTCTATCTCACTCTCCATCTTTCTTCTTTCTCCACAGCACCTCACAACATCGCCATCACAAACCATGGAACAATCAACCTCAATTATATTATATGATAACAGAGCTAATGAATAATCAATCAGTAGGCACAACTTTCATTAATAAGAAGGGACGAGAATTATAGAAGAGAAGATGAGAGAGAGAACACCAATAACTAACAATAATCATACCTCATGCTTTCCTATCCGTTTCTCTTTAACATGGTCCCCCTCAATTCTGTTATTCTTTTGCTGACCTGGCACTCCTACGTAGTCTTTCATTTTGATTGGTGTATTCTTGACACAATTGCCTCTTCTGTGTGATGTCATCGATGGATTAGCATTTGTTATTCTTGCACTTCTAGGTCCCTTCATAACACACCACATACCACTGCCACCACATATCACTGCCATCACATACCACCACTATCACACACCACCGGCACCACACACCACCACCGCCACCACACACCATCTCACCTCAGCCGTTTGAGGATAACACGTTTGATTTTATATGTGTGTGGTGGCGGTGGTGTTTGGTGCGGTAATGTGAGGTGCAGTGGTGTGTGGAGACAGTGGTATGTGGTGTGTGTGGTGGTGGTGTGTGGTGCTGTGGAGAAAGAAGAAAGAGGGAGAGTAAGATAGAAATCGAAAAGCAAGATGATGATATTTTTATAGCCTTTAGGGGTATTTTGGTATTTTTTTAAAAATTAATAGAAATTAACACCGTTAGTTAAAAGGACGAAAATAGAAACGTTTTGTAAATCTCACGCCAATAATGGAGACAAAATAAACGTTTGTACTCAAGTGAGGACAATTTGCGAAACTAAGAGATGAAAATTGAGATTAACCCTAATTTAAATCATCATAATTCATGAACTTTTATAAGTAGGGTTGTTCACGAGATAAGCCAAATCGAGCATACCTTTGCTCATGTTTAGCTCGTTGCTAAACCGAATTGAGCCGATTGGCTTGTTTACAATCAAGCAGAAAATCGAACAAGCATTTTTGGAGGGTTAATTTTCCGATCGAGCGTCGAGCGAATGCAAACGAGCGGGGAACAAGTTGTACAACTCAACTATTAGTGTGTCATCCATTTTATATTGCAATGCTGGATGGTTACAATGTTGGTTCTTAGGTTTTAATTATTTATAAAGCATACATATTTCATAATATAACATTTTCATGAATAACAATACATTTTAGACTAATACTGTAGCCAATGAACGATGAACATATTGAAGAGAACGATACATGAAAGCAGGGAGATGATCAACTTAAAGCAAGAGCGGGCTCAAAATTTTTTTAGAGCGATTTAGAATTTCACTTTAATGCTTAGTGTTAAATTTTTTTTATTAGATTGATTGATCTGATATGTATAAATATAATTTTATAATTGTATATAGTAGGTCAAATATACTAGAATGCTTGTATAAACTATATATACAAAAAAAATAATTCGATCCGAATCGAGCTTAGCGGAACTTTGCTCGTACTTGCTCATTTGCAAAGGTATCCGAGCGGATCGGCACCAGAAATTTGAACGGACATTTTTCGAGCAAATTCCAAGCAAGCGTCAAGCGAGTGTTGAGCGTTTTGAACAACCCTATTTATAACACGATCAAAAATGTTTAATGAAAAGCATATTATGTAATTATTTATAATTTTAAAAATAATTAAAAATGGAAGGCTATACTGCATTATTTTTCATTTTTGACACATAAAAACATATAAAAAGTTATAGAAATGAGATATGTGTAGTTAAACAATCGTTTTCATGTTTGACACTTTTGTTAATTGTGGCATCTTTATTCTATTAAACATAATAAAACTTATTTTACCAGCCTGTGATAAATAATGGGCGGTGGTTGTTGGCGGCGACGGTGGGCAGTGGTTGTTGGCGGCGGTCGTGGCCGGTGGTTAGTGTCGCTGGTGGCCGGTGGTTGTTGGCGGTAACGGTGGCTGATGATTGCGTTGTTGGTTGCCTGTGGTTGTTGGCGGGGGCGCTGGTCGGTGGTTGGCGTTGCTGGTGGCCGGTGGTTGTTTACGGCGGCGCGTGCTGGTGGTTGGCGTCGCTGGTGGCCGGTGGTTGTTTGCAGCGGCACTGGCTGGCGATTGGCGTCGCTGGTGGCCTGTTGTTGTTGGCGGCGGCGCCGGCCGGTAGTTGGTGTCGCTGGTGGCCGGTGGTTGTAGGCGGCGGCGCGGGCCGGTGGTTGTTGGAGGAGGCGGTGGCCAGTGGTTAGCGTCGCTGGTGGCCGGTGGTTGTTGGTGGTGGCGTGGGCCGGTGGTTGTTGGCGGCGGTGGTGGCGTGGGCCGGTGGTTGTTTGCGGCGGTGGTGGCGTGGGCCGGTGGTTGTTGGCGGCGGTGGTGGCCGGTGGTTGTTGGCGGTGGCGCTGGCCGGTGGTTGGCGTCACTCGTGGCTGGTGGTTGTTCACGGCAACGCTAGCCGGTGGTTGGCGTTGTTGGTGGCTGGTGGTTGTTGGCGGCAACGGTGGATGGTGGTTGGTGTCACTAGTGGTTGGTGGTTGTTAACGGCAACGATTGTCAGTGGTTGTAGGCGACGGCGGTGACCGGTGGTTGGCGTCACTGGTTGTTGGCGGTGGCGGTGGTCCGTGGTTCGCGTCGCTAGGGGCCGGTGGTTGTTGGTGGCGGTGGGGGCTGATGGTTAGCGGCGACGTTGGCGGCTGGTGGTTGGCGACGGTGGCTACCAGTGGTTGGCGGCGAAATTGGCGGCCAGTGGTTGGCAGAGGCCTGTGGGTAGCGGTCGGTGTGTGGCGGCTGTGGCGACCATGTTGGTGGTTGGTGGCGACAGTGGCGATCGATGGTTGGCAGCGGTGGTGGTTGTTGTGGTGGGTGGGTGGGTGGTTGTTGTGATGGGTGGGTGGTTGTTGTGATGGGTGGGTGGTTGTTGTGATGGGTGGGTGGTTGTTGTGATGGGTGGGTGGTTGTTGTGATGGGTGGGTGGTTGTTGTGATGGGTGGGTGGTTGTTCTGATGGGTAGGTAGGTGGTATTGGTGACTAATGATGTAAAAAGAAATGAAATTAAAAAAAAAGAAGAAGGTGGATATAATGAATTTAAAAGAATAAAATCAGGGAATAAAATCAACTATATAATAATTTATTTTTTTACATTTACCAATCAAATATGTATTTTTTATTCACTCGCAATGATTTATTATATTATGTTTCTCATTTATACGTAACACATGTTGCCTTAAATCTATCCTCATTAAACAAATTAGATGGAGTTTATAACAATCAACTTAATAATATTAAGAAATATAGATTTTATAAAAAATCATCCAAAACAAAAATTATGGTTCCCTACTTCCATTATTGATTGACTGTGAAGTTGATTTCTTAACTACCAATTAGCAAGTAGGAACAAAAGTTTGTTTTCGTACACTTAAAGTATATGATTACAGCATAATTAGTCCATACGGTTGTTAAAAAGATAGTCCATACAGATTTGCAACTCTTATCTTTTCACCTCTTTTTTGATGTACTAGGACCCACATGATTTTTATGCTTTCTTACAATTTACAAATTAAAAAAATTGGTTTTTCTAAGTATCGAATCAAGAATAATAGATTAAAGAGAGATAAATTAGAAATTTAATTCTTACTCCTTAATACTTTGGATAGAAATATATATAGCCTTGGAAACAAGCACCCCCAACTCTAGAGGAAAAACAGCTACCACGAAGACAAATACATTGGCTCAATACTACTAGACAATTAGGAAAATAACACTAGATGAATTAACTAACAATAGGCATAAAGGAAGCCCACATGTCTCTCCACCTTCCGGATTTAACATGTTTGTGCATGAAAAGGACGATTACATATATTATCCCTTCAGTTGTAGAATCCTATTCCTCAAGAAGAATATCAGGACATATATTTGTTGGCATTTTTCATAGGTTCTAACAAGTTTAAACACATAGCGGAAATCTTTGATCAAACTTAAGACAAGTTATATGTTATTTACTCACTAATTGTTATGGAAAATGTACAAAAGCAGCTTTATAATAGAGAAGGTGTATGAAAAAAAAAATTTATGCACATGATCAATAACGCATTTATAAAGGAATTGAAATTGAAATTGGAATTTTGTCACACTACCGCTAAAATGGAATCACAGGAGTGTAACGAAACTGAATATCTAGAGCAACATTGTGCAATAGCGTGATAAAAGTATCATTACAATAAATATACACTTAAATGTTCCATAGCTATGATGTCTGTCTGTTAGGTTCCATAGCTATGATGTCTGTCTGTTAGGTCTATTGATGCTGGTGCAACCAAAACAACACTTAAAAGAAATCTGTACAACTAAGAGAAGTCTTCCGAAGGCAATACTGCAAAACTTCCGAAGCTTACAAGATGATCTTCCGAAGAACTTTCGAAGGATTAACTCAGTCTTTCGAGACTTAGAAGATCTCCTTCCGAAGTAAACACTTAGAAGACAAAGTCTTCCGAAGACAAAGCCTCGGAAGAAGCTGTGTCTTCCGAAGTATAAATGGTTCGGAAGAACTTATTCTTCCGAAGCCATTTTACCTTTGAAAGAATCACAGTATGAACCAGTGGACAAAGCATGGTCCGACTGACACTTGCTGCCTACTCTGATTCACTGCAAGATGCTTTACACGTTCATGTGGTTGGCCTTACATTTGTTCACTGTTCACCATTCCTTAGTTGGTACAGTCGCCACCTTTAGTAGGTGACCAAAAGATAAGTCATAGCCCTGTCATGACTACCTTATCTTAGATAATACTTTATTTAAGATACCTTAACTCTAGCAATGTAGTATTTGTTTAATAGTAAGTCCCAGCATGTTATTTACGTATAAAAAGCTGTAGATAGTAGTTATATAGTCACTCATTGTAACTTAGTATACATGCTTCTGCATGAGTCTTGTAATACTTAGTTGAGAGATAATATATACAAGTATTGTGAAAACCATTTCTTGTGTTCTTTACTTAATATATTATTATCAACTGAGTTCTTGATTCTGCAATTCATCAAATGAGTGATATTTATCAAATTTGTGAGAAACATTAAGTGTTAAGAGATTTATATTGATCCTGCAATTGGTATCAGAGCATCCAGGCTCTTGATTATGAGATCTAACCATCCCAAATCGCCCTTGTTTCTTCAAACTCACTCACTCAACCAAAATAGCCCTTAACCAGAGGCCTGCTAAACCAGAGATAGGAACCATGATCAAAGCTCCCATTATCAATCCTGATAACTTCAGGCGCTGGTGTCAACGCATTGAAGGCTTCATCAAATATCAAGACTCTCGTATGGGGAAGTCCGTTACTCATGGACCATACATACCAAAAGTGGCCTCATCAACTGGAAATGGTGCCATGATTAAAAAGAAAGTCGAAGATTACTCTGATGAAGACTACATGAAAATGGATATTGATTGTAAAATTATGACTGTTTTGCTCACTACCATACCAAACTCCATTATGGCATGCTTTGAGCATTGTAAAACAACCAAGGAACTCTTTGATGCTTTGAAATTGATGTACTCTTGTTCCTCGGAATCCAAAGAATCCAAGAAGGATGCTCTGAAGCAACAGTTCGAGAATTTCACCTACATTGATGGTGAAACCTTGAGCCAACAATACTTCAGATACATGGATCTGATAGCATCTCTACAGTCCATGGGTGTGACTCTTGAAAAGAGAGACATGGTAAGGAAATTCATGAATGCTCTTCCTCATGAATGGACTTTCTATTGTGTTTCTATCAGGAGATCTGAAAATCTTGGAACACGCACTATAACTGAACTGTATGGAATCCTTGATGGATACCGTATGGAGATGGAGAATCTGAACAAGCGGCAGATGAATGGCAGCTCAACCCCTCCTGTCAGCAATGCTCTACATGTTGCTAAAAGTGCAAGAACTCAACAGTCCCAGATGTACTTGATCTACAACCAGCAGCCATCATGCACATCTGGGCCTTACATCACTTTCCCTGAGACACCTAAGTGTCAACAAGGTCCTTTGCAAGAAAATTGTGCTTTTGTCTCAGGAAAGGAACACTCTGGTGATTTCCAGGTCTGTTATGATGATAGGAGTGTTTCAGCCCAGATGATGTTGAATACATGGACATTGTCCAGCAAATGGCTCTCCTTACCTACAAAGCAAAGAAGTTCTACAAAAGAACTGGAAGACAATTCCCTCAGAACCCAGCAAACAACAAATTTGGGTTTGACAAGGCAAAGGCTAAGTGTTATAACTGTAACTAACTTGGTCACTTTGCAAGGGAATACAAAGCTCCAAGATCCAATCCTGGAGCAGGTCAAGCCTCCCAACATCATGCTACCACATAAGCTGCAACCAAGCCAACAGAGCAAACCGCAACTGTTGCTCAAGAAGTTGACTGGAGCTTTATGGTGCAAGATGTCACTCTTGCTCAAGCTCTCATGGTCGGCACAGATGATACCAAGGTATATGAATATCTCTGTACTCCTGACTATGTAGCTAAGGTTAAGTTATACCAGGACTACAACTTGAAACTTAAGTCTGATATTGAGTCTTTAAATATACTAAAAGCTTATTTCAAAAGAGTAGAATCTGACTATAAACTAAAAATTGAAGAGTTAGAAAACATTGCATCTACTTTAAAACATGAGCATTCCAACTACAGGGCTCAAATAAAAGACTTAGTTTCAAGGTTGACTGAGGCTCAAGCCCAACTAGTAATAGTTGAGGCTGAAGCAAAGAAATATGTTATCCAGGAGCATAACTTCAACACCATTCTTGCATCAACCGCTCATTTAAAGGAATGTTATCAAAACAAGAGTGGTTTGGGAACCAATGAAACTACTCCACCACACTCCTACGTGTCTATTATACAACCAAGATATGGTACTGATGAGCAAGAGGTTCCAACTGTTGACCCACCATTCCTTGAGAAGAAGAGTGATGTAACAATGGTTAGTACCACCACCACAGAGAAGGACAAGGTAGAAAACCTTATCACCTCAGCTAAAGACAAATATCTGACCACCAAACAAAGAAAGAACAAGATTTAAGCAGCCAAAAGAACTGCCAAGAAGGTGGCTGAGTCTAAAATGAAAATTGACACAAGGCAAAATGGTGTTTTCATTTCGGCTGGATTCCAAGTTGCTGGAAGCTCAGATTCAGGACGGGAGTATAGTACCAGTACTCCTATCCAACTGAAGGATCTGAAGCAGAAAGGGAAAGCTGTTGAGGAGAACAAGAAAAGCAATAAACAACAGCCTGCATATCCCACCAAAGCGAACACTGAGTGCATAATGTGTGGCCTGCATAATCATATGGCCAAAGATTGTTTCTACAATCCTGCAAGCACACATTATACAAACAGGGTTAAGAAAGGAGCAGCCAAGGAAGGTCTCACATTTGGACCACACAACAAAGTTCAAATGTTGAAGAAAGAGAAGCAAGCTTCTGTAGCCAAGTTGCTTTCGGAAGAAACATCTTCTTCCAAAAGAAAATAGCTTCGGAAGACAAACCAAAGAAAGTTCTGAAGAACAAGAAAGCCCCTTTCAAACCTTCCGAGAAGAAGACTTCTTCGAAAAAGAAGGACGTGAAAGCTTCTTCCGAAAAGAAAGAAGCTTTGGAAGAATACTCTGCTGTCCAAGCTTCATCAAGCTCATCTTCATTGATCAACCAAAGGATGGAATGGAAGATCAAAGAAGATGCCGCAGCCCAAATCTCCTCTTCCCAAACCACTATTGAACCCCCATGCTTACACTTTGGTTCAATTATGTTATCATCATTAGAAGAACCCAAGACCAACAAGGCTTGGGTTTCCAATAAAAACTAACTGTTTCACATTTTGTGCAGGGACATCCATATGAGAAAAATGGAAACATTTGGATTATGGATAGTGGATGCTCCAGGCACATGACATAGAACAGAACTCTCCTTTAACAATTTCAAAATTTTGATAGAGCTCCTGTTCAGTTTGGAGGTGAAGCCGGAGGATACATTTATGATAGGGGTAATGTGTCTAATGGTAAGTTAACAATTGACAAAGTACACTTTGTCAAACATCTTGCACAATCTCTTGAGTGTTTCTAAGAAATTTGATCAAAAGCATCAAATACTTTTCACAGAACATGAGTGCATTATCCTCAAACCTGGGATGACAATTCCTAAGGAATTGGTGCTTCTTAGATCTCCTAGGAAAGGGGATATATACAAGCTGGATATGAACAATACTTCCCCACTGGGTGAAGTGTCATGCTTTCTTTCCAAAGCTAATAGTGATGAGTCAACTTTTTGCCATAAAAGAATGTGTCATGTTAACTTTAAGACAATGAATAAATTGGTTAAGAATAACTTGATATATGGTATGCCTAAAAGGAGTTTTTCTATAAAGACAACTATATTGCTTGTCTGAAAGGAAAGCAACACAGAGCATCCCACAAATCCAAAAAAGTTAACTCTATCACTACTCCATTACACTTATTGCACATGGATCTATTTGGTCCTACAAGTATAATGAGCATTGGAAGGAAATCATATTGCCTGGTGTTAGTTGATGATTTTACTAGATTTACATGGGTACTCTTCTTAAGAACTAAGGATGAAACTGCTGAAACATTAAAATCTTTTATTCTTAAGTTAGAAAATCAAATTGATCACAAGGTAAAGACAATTAGAAATGACCAAGGGACTGAGTTTAAGAATCAAGTTCTTGAATCATTCTGTAATTCAAAATGGATTACTAGACAATATAGTGCTCCTAGAACTCCTCAACAGAATGGTGTTGCTGAGAGGAGAAATAGGACACTTATTGAGGCTGCAAGAACCATGTTGGCTGATTCAAAACTACATCTAACTTTCTGGGCAGAGGCAGTCAGGTGACAACCCTAAAATCTAAGGTTAGGAAACTCGACATTTAAAGAATTATTACAAGTTGATATTTATATATAAATATATATGTATATATATATATATTTATTATGATAGCTTTATTTGGATGTTATATGTATATATAATCAAGCATAAGTAAATATTTATATATGCTTCATGAACATGCATGCATGCTGTAAAGTCACTGGATCGGTAAACATCCGAGCGTGTTCTTGACGGAAGGATAAACAACCAAAAGACAATCAATAATACGAACAATAATCGAATGATTTTATTGATAAAACATAACGATTTTAAGCTCGTTACAACTTAAGAATCAAGACTTTTGGCAAGGGGAGATCGAGCATGATCTCCCCTCTCATCCGGCAGCACCTGGGCGCCAGGAACCCTATGAAAAACCCTTAGGTTTCTACACATTGAAACTGGTATATATATAGGCCTCGGCCCATATTAGATGCGACTGGGCCCATTCGTGCGATTGGACCATGCGTATGGTTCAATCGTACGACTGGACCATTCTTATGGCTCAGTCTTACGAATGCCCCAATCGCATCTCTCAGTCGCACGACTGGTCCATTAGCATGACTCAGTCGTACGACTGAGTCTCATTCGCATATGCTCCTACGAATGACCCAGTTTCATGTGTTTACAAGGTGTATAACATTAAGCCTAAACTATTCGTCAAGCGACGGACACACTATATATGACTATATATGCTCCAACAAATTCCCCCTTGGACGTTGCTTGCGAATAGTAGATAAACACCTCTTACAATCTTCAGTCAATCTTTGCTCTGGTTTCCAATAGAATCAAACGAACAACCATATTAGCCAACATTGCCGATCCGTCAGGTTACCACAATATCCCTGAAAATGAATTTAGGCACAATAGCTTTCGTTTACTTTGCAGAACACCATCATAGCAGTAAGATTCCCCAAATGACTGATTTTTCCAGATAATGACATGACCAGTTTTCCATTGCTTCAATCTTCACACAGTCTAACCTGTTTAACATTTCCAACTGTAGAAATTCCCCCTCACATTCACCATATCCTAATATATAAACGTTGTGCTCTCCTAACGTCTTCATACGGTGTATTGGGCAAAAGGTTGAAGGTTCCAATCCATAGCCGATAATATCAAACAAATCAGCATGCACGAAGATTCATCATCAGAAACCTGCTCACATCATCACTTTCTGATTGCGTCTTCAATTTCTCTATACATGGATTCCCCCTAAGAATGAGAATCCTCTCTATGCGTATAAATATAACTTGATTGGCCCATAAATAGTCAGATGCTCCTGACTACCCCACAAAATCAGCACCGACAGCTGACATCTTCTCTTCTCTCTTTCGTGTTCTAACAACATTCACCTATTCTGGAAGTCCAACGAATAATGGGGTATCCCTCGAACTTGTTTGACATAAGAAACTCAGGGTGAATGTGCTTTGCTCATCCTCAACTCTTGCATAGACTCTCCAGAAGAATCTTCACTATTGACCCGAAAATGATCCGAAAATGACCCGATAATTTTCCCTAAAAAATTTATTTTACCAAAATTTTTCAGAAGGCTTCCCGACTGATAAAAATGGTTTAGGGAAAAATTCGTGCAAGAAGCTGTTTCAGACTCTTTTTTTTTTTTGGTCTGGTACACAGCTCATTCGTGCGACTGAAACAGATGAATGAAGACATACGTGCGAATGGGTGATTCGTGCGAATGGACACTCTGAATGGTTCAGTAGTACGATTGGATAACACGAAAGGGTCAGTCGGGCGATTGAAGTACACGAAAGGGTCAGTCGTGCGACTGAAGGTTCATTCGTACGAATGGACATACGAGTGGTTCAGTCGTGCGATTGAGGCCCAGTCGCATGGCCCAATCGCATGAACGGGTCTGAATGCAGAAAACCAGATCTGCAGCCGCCACAAGGCTGAAAAACCCTAATCCGATGATTTGGACGAGACACAGCACAATAATTGTACCACCGGATTCGTCTTTATGATCTGAAGAAGATTCCGAGTCCGCTTTTAACAAATAAACATCACGCGCAATGAGATTTGAGCAAAACAAGATGAACACGAAGTGGGTTTAACGTCAAGATCTGAACTTTGATCCAGAAATCAAGAGCTCGGGTTGCTAGAGTGATTGTTAGATCATTCTAGCAGTAACCGGCTCTGATACCAATTGTAAAGTCACTGGATCGGTAAACATCCGAGCTTGTTCTTGACGAAAGGATAAACAACCAAAAGACAATCAATAATACGAACAATAATCGAATGATTTTATTGATAAAACATAACAATTTTAAGCTCGTTAAAACTTAAGAATCAAGACTTTTGGCAAGGGGAGATCGAGCATGATCTCCCTCTCATCCGGCAGCACCTGGGCGCCAGGAACCCTATGAAAAACCCTTAGGTTTCTACACATTGAAACTGGTATATATATAGGCCTCGGCCCATATTAGATGCGACTGGGCCCATTCGTGCGATTGGACCATGCGTATGGTTCAATCGTACGACTGGACCATTCTTATGGCTCAGTCTTACGAATGCCCCAATCGCATCTCTCAGTCGCACGACTGGTCCATTAGCATGACTCAGTCGTACGACTGAGTCTCATTCGCATATGCTCCTGCGAATGACCCAGTTTCATGTGTTTACAAGGTGTATAACATTAAGCCTAGACTATTCGTCAAGCGACGGACACACTATATATGACTATATATGCTCCAACACATGCATGATTATTTACGTATGCATGTATGTATATATTTATGAAATTAAATATATATCATCAAGAAACTTTAAACTAATCAAACCTCAAAGCACCTAAACATAAAATTAAACATTAGGAATCCAACTAACACCAAATGGTGACACCTAGTCAACTATTCACTAAGAATCCATAATCACTTAAACACCTAAACACACCAACTCATCAAACCTAGCATAAACTAAAGATGCTATTCTTGTTTTCTTCGGCCGATGACACCAAATACATCATCCTCGATCATCATACTAATCACCACCGTAACCCACTACCTAAGCACCATAATTTAATCCTAATCATCATCAATAACCGCCACCTAGTTCTTTGCCACTAAGAAAGCTCCAAAACCCGCCACCTTAACCACCCCTCCTGACACCAAGCATGTACTAACAAGTGCCATCTATCCTAGGAAGAAAACTAAGCAAAGCTAGAACACCACATCACTAACCTAGAACCTAGGTATCATCATAACTCTCCACTACTACAAACTCTCGGTTGATGGAACCCAAAAACAACCCCTACCGCGACCACCACAACCATAACCATCTTCCCTCTTAACTCTCATCTCTCCCTCGGTCTTGTACAACCAAAAACCATCACCACCCGAGACCACCACCTTTCGAGGTTCTCTTTCTCTTGGGTTTATACCATCCCAAACCACCACAAACGTAAGCCAACCATCACCACCACCATAGCAAACAACCACAACCTAGCATCATCACACTCGCGGTTCACCAAGAAATCCCGAAGCTCACCACCATCAAGCTCGATTTTGATCATCATCGTCGCCTTGGTTCATCTTGCCTGGAACCCAAGGAGCAACATCATCATCCGGTTGTCAAGTCATTTAGCCAAAGCAATTTCCTTAAGTTTTCTCAATCAAACAAGGTTAGAAAAACCCTAATTATGTGATTAAAAAGGAGTATGTGTTTAAACAAACACATACATGATGATCATCAAAGAATACCCACAATCATGTGTTATTTATTTTTAAACTCAATAAGAAACAAGTAAAAAGAATTGAGAAAAATAATGGTGTTAAATCAAAGAAGGATTGAACAAGAAAAATTACTTACAAAATCAATTAAAGTCTTAGTATTTTACTAAAATCAGAATAAATACTTAAATGATTGTGATTGTGGGAATAAATTCAGAAGTACGTTTAGAAATATTAGAATTATCTATCTGTAAATTTTGATATATTAAAATTAAGTAATTTATTTATATGATTTAAATAACGAAAAATAAAGAAAATACTATATGGGAGAACCGAACCCGGTAAAAATGTGAAAAAATTATATAATGATCCTTATATGTCATAGAAGCTCCAAAATAAGTTTTATGACTAAATTCCTTTATATGACTGAGATTGATATTTTATTATGAATTGCAATGGAAAAATCAGAAGAAATATCTAAACTATGAAATAAATTATGAAAACTTCACATTAAATATGATGTTATAGATTTGACAATTATGTAAATTTCATAATTTTTGGAGATACGTAACTATTTTTTTTGAATTTTGGCCATTTTGAAAAAAATATAATAAATTATTTGCTACGAATTAAAAACCAGCGAATCTATAGGATACAGTGGACCACAAAATAAACGTTTTGGAAAAATTTGGGAATTTTATATTAACAGTAGATAGTTTTACCTATTTATGCTAAGTTTGTATTAATTATAGAAAAATGTCTGAATTTAGTTAATAGCTGGAATTTTTATATGATTATTAATATTTTTAGATGACATTGCTATTAAACTTTTAAATATTTTGAGAAATCATAATTACTGTTTTAGAATATTGACTGCGGTACTGAATATTTTAAAGAAATATATTCCTAACTTATAATTAATTTTATAGGTTATCGCTGGAATTGAGGTGAGATTAAAGCAGTTAAGTAATGGGAAATTCCAAAAACACCAACTGAGGTAAGATAATTCTTAGGTTTGGCTGGATATTATAGAAGATTTATAGAAACATTCTCAAGAATAGCCCAACCCTTAACAGAATTAACCCAGAAAGATAAGAAGTACGTGTAAGGAGAAAAACTAAACGAGGCATTTGAACTCTTAAAGAATAGGTTATGTAGTGCTCCTATTTTAGCACTTATAGAAAGAACATACGACTTTTTATTATACTGTGATGCATCACGTCAAGGTTTTGGATGTGTTTAATGCAACGGGATAAGGTAATTGCATATGCATCTAGACAACTCAGAGGTAGTGAAAAGAATTATACTACAAATGATTTAGAATTAGGAGCAGTAGTGTTTGCATTAAAAATTTGGAGACATTACTTGTATTGTAACACCCGTATATTTCTTTTAAAGAAACAAAAGAATAAAAGAGAAAGAAAATGGGGGAAAAGAAAGTCAACCCCAAAGTTGAGGGACCAAAAGTGTTAAAAATGACAAAATCTTGAAAAGTTAGTGTAAAAGGCGATATGGTCGCCCATACCCACTGCACACTCTTTTCTTGTTCGGATTTTAGAGAGAGAAAGCAGAGAAACTCTCGGGTTTTTGAAGAACAAGAAGAAGAATTCGATTTTTAGGTAAGGTTTAATGTTTTTAAGTTGTTCTTGGCTAGATTAGCCTCGGTTAAATGCTTATGTGTGTTTCTATGTGTTCAAATGCGTGTTAAGAAGGTTTCAAAGTGTTGGAATTGGTTGAAGAAGCTCGGGAGAAGAGTGTAAACTCGGAGGACAATTAAGGTGAGTTTCTAGACCCCTTTTTACACGTTTTTAAATGATTTGGGGCTGGAAAATGCATGTATGTATGTTTTTATAAATTTGGGTGTGTTACCCGTATGTTATGTACATGTGTATGTTTGTAGAGTATGTTTTGGGGTAAATGTATTGTTATGTTTATGTTAAGTTTATGCATGGAAATCGTATGTGCATGTTTAGAACTAGGTAATATGATGTTTGGGGACTGGAAAATGATATAGAAACATAAACAGACTGCTAATACGCCTACTGAGCCCAAATAGTGGTCATATGTCTGGAAATTTGGACTTAGAAAACTAAGTACAAGATAGTAAGTCTAAATAGTGCTTATACGCCTAGGGATTTGCCTTAGAAATATTCTAAGTAGGGTCATAAGTCCAAGCATGTAATATGTCCAACAGTCCTAATACGCCCAGACTCATAAGTCTAGAAAATTTACCAAGCATGGGGGTCATGAGTCCCACAGTACTCATGAGTCCAACAGTGCTCATGAGTCTGAAAAATTTAACTAAGTAAAAAGGTGAAAAGTCTGTACAGTGGTCGTATGACCAGAAAATTTTCTAAGTATAAGCTCAGAAGTCCAACAGGGCTCATACGCCTAACAGGGCTCATACGCCCAACAGGGCTCATACGCCCAAACACTTAGAATTTTTACAGAAATTTTCTGGAAATCTGATTTACGGGGTTTTGACCAGAGTTGACTAGGGTTAATAAATGATGATGTTTTATGCATGTAATGATGATGAATGACTAACCCTTATTATTACTGATATTATTATCAGTATAGTATTATTGTTAACAATATTAATATTTAAATATTGTTAAGTATGGTATGAAATGACAAAGAATGTTTAAGAATTAACGAAGAAGTATTATCATTAATAAAGTAAAAGATTAATGGTAAAGAAGAAGGGAATGTAAATGAACGTAAGAAAGGCTTGCAAGCAAATGAATGGAGGTGCACACCCCTGGCAGGTGTTAGCTCAACTGTGATGCGGGTTAGCTACCCCGGAGGATGCACACAGGGTCAATCTTTAAGATTGACAATGAGGTGAGCAACTTTGTGTTGCAACAGACTCGGTTAGCAGGCAATCCGTGAGATTGCCACTGAGGTGAGCAACTATGTGTTGCAACAGACTTGGCTAACATACGATCGTAAAAGATCGATATTGAGGTGAGCGGCCTTGTTGTCGCAACAGACTCGTAAGAAAAGATGAAAAGACCGAAATAGTAATGAAAAGGGTATGAAATGAACGAATGATGAGGATAATAATAATAATTATTATTTGTAAGTATGAAGGATGTATGCTCACGAATGAAATATCATAATAAAGTACAGAATGGGATCCCTGTCATTCGACCTCAGTAATCGTGGCTGTGTGCCACGAAGAGGGTAAAGCCTGACGGGATCTAGATGATAAAGGAATGATATTGAATTATGATGAATGAATGAAAGCTAACGAATGAAATGAAAGATAATAAATATACTATCTACGTGTACGTATAATGTGTGGGCATGTACAAAAGTATAGCATGATTTGAAAAGGTAAAGTAAGGTATTTTAATTACAAAACTAGAACTCACTCAGCAACGCTGACTTTTATGTATTTTCCGGTTGGCAGGTATCAGGTTGCTGAGGATGGCACACCGAGATGGCTACTCGGCAAGACAAGACTGACATCCAAAATATGTTTTGACAGATACTGTTGTTTTGTAATTCATTAGACTAATCATTTTGTGACTCAGGAACTAAAATGTATTGCTTAACAACAGTGTTTATAATGAATGAATGGTTTTGTTAAAATAATTCCGCTGCTAAAAAAAATTATAATATGTATGTTTTATGCTGTGAATGACCAACTGTGAGGTGCCCGGGAACGAGGCCTTACAAGTTGGTATCAGAGCTAAAGTTTAAGTGAAACGGGTAAATTTTCAAAAATAAACCTTAACTTAAACTGAGAATGGGACGGAAAGAGGGATGTCAGCCCGAGTAGCCATGTGCCATCAGGTATTGTTTTTTCTTAAAAGTTAATCAGTGTTATGTGCGTATGCTATTTGATTTATGTGTTCTTAGTAGATTTAGATGCTGATGTAGTCAGGATAGGAAGTGCTTGGGGTGTGAAGAGTAAAGTAAGTGGCTAATCACAACTGGCCACTGTAATTAGGGACTCACTATACTTAACATAAACTGAGCTGTTCCTTGAATGACTGTTTTAGAGTTTGAATCTTATAGTGCATAGGAAAATGGCTGGGAAGAAACCTTCTAAGGCTGCTAGAGGTAGAGGTCGTCCGCGTACGACTAGGAGCAGTGCTAAAGCTCCTGAGACGACCCTCGTGAATCCTGAGGTTCCTGACCGGACTGAAGGAAATGAAAATGCTAGCCTGAATGCCTCAGCTAGGGAGGCGGTTGCTGATGAGGTACACCGGGTCCTACAGGCAGTTATGCCATCTGTAGTGACCGATGTTATTCGAGCTGTGAGGAATGAGGAGAGAAAGGAGAAGGAGGACAGGAGAGGGTCAACTGGGAAGGAAAGCAAGGGGGGAGAGGAACGACCGGATCCTGAGATAGTAGTATCTGATGAAGAGGAAGATGATGTGGTAGGGGTGACGACCAAGGGATGCAATTACGGGGCATTCCAGAGGTGCAAGCCCCCGACTTTTGATGGAAATGGCAATGCTGCTGCTGCCCACCGTTGGGTGAGGGAGATGGAAGCGGTACTCGAGATCAGCGAGTGCCGGGAGGATCAGAAGGTGAAGTTTGGCACCCACTCCTTTACTGACTCAGCACTATGTTGGTGGGATAATATTGCCCAAGCTGAGGGCAGCAGGGCCATAGGCAAGATGAAGTGGCCCGAGTTGAAGAAGCTGGTAGTTGAGGAATTCTGCCCCCACAGGGAACTTGATAAGATTGAGAGGGAGTTCCTGCAACTCGAGGCGGGAACCATGACCCACCAGCAGTACACCACTAAATTCAATGAGATGGCGAGGCTGGTGCCGGATCAGGTGACACCGGTATCTCGAAAGATTAACCGGTACATTCAGGGACTACCAGCTGACATTCGCAGGCGCCTGATCACTGCTCGACCAAGCACCTTTAGGTCGGCAGTGGATTTGGCTGGAAGACTTTACGATGAGAGGGAAGTGACAGTGGTGGAGTCAAGGAAATCCGGTGGTGCTGACCGGAATTGGAACGGGAAGCGGTTCGGGCGTGGTGGTGGTTTTACCCCGAACAATAAGAAGATGAGGAGGGATGACCGTAGGGTGGGGTCATCAAGCTCGGGACCCAAAAGGTGTGACAAATGTGGGAGGGAGCACGACGGTGAATGTAGATGGGGGTTAAACATCTGCTTCAAGTGCGGGAAATCCGGTCACATAGCTAGGGACTGTAAGGCCGCGAGATGTTTCAACTGCGGGGAGAGTGGCCATATGAGTAGGGATTGCAAGAAACAGAGGGCGGAGAGTTCCGGGGCAAAGAAGACGGTCGGGACTGAAGGGCAGAGGGCGAGCGCCAGAGCTTTCACCATGACCAGAGAGGAGGCTAGGACGGACCCCGATGTTGTGTCAGGTACGTTTCTAGTAAATCAGACCCTTGCTTCTGTGTTATTTGATTCTGGTGCTAGTAAGAGTTTCATTTCTGCTACTTTCTGTGCTAAATTGCCTGTTAGTAGTAAATGCATTGATGAGCCCTTTGAAGTAGAAACCGCTATTGGTAAGTCCACTAGAGTTACTGATGTGATAGAGGACTGTGTCATAGAGTTAGAAGGCCATAGGTTTGCTGCTAGATTACATGTGATGCCCCTAGGTGGATTTGATGTGGTGTTAGGAATGGATTGGTTGGCAACCTACGAAGCGAATATCGTATGTCGAAAGAAGATTGTTGGACTGACGACATCTGACGGAAGTCTGGTAACGATATACGGTGATCGGGTAACGATGATTCCGAAGGTGATTTCGATGGCAGTGGCAGGCAAGTGTATGAGGCGTGGGTGCAGCGCCTACTTATGTTACGTAAAGGATGTGGAAGCGCCAACACCACAACTATCCGATGTCCCGGTTGTGTGTGAGTTTCCAGATGTGTTCCCGGAAGACTTATCGGGATTGCCACCTGACCGCGAAATCGAATTTCAAATTGACTTAATACCCGGTGCCCAACCTGTCGCCAAGGCACCATATAGATTAGCTCCTACGGAGATGAAGGAGTTGATGGAGCAACTGCAAGAGTTGCTTGACAAGGGCTTCATTAGACCGAGTATCTCTCCTTGGGGTGCTCTGGTCTTATTTGTGAAAAAGAAGGACGGTAGCATGAGAATGTGTATCGACTACCGTGAATTGAACAAGTTGACCATAAAGAATCGGTATCCGTTACCGAGGATTGATGACTTGTTCGACCAGCTCCAGGGTGCCAGTTGGTTCTCGAGGATAGATCTTCGATCTGGTTACCATCAATTGAAGGTACAGGAGCAGGACATTCCTAAAACAGCTTTTCGGACGCGCTACGGTCACTACGAGTTTCTCGTCATGTCTTTTGTGTTGACCAATGCGCCAGCTGCTTTTATGGATTTGATGAACCGAGTGTGTCGGCCAATGTTAGATAAATCAGTGATTGTGTTCATCGATGATATCCTGATTTATTCGAGGAGCGAGGAAGAGCATGCCGGTCACATTCGGGAAGTGTTGGAGACTTTGAGAAGGGAGAAACTGTATGCTAAGTTCTCCAAATGTGCTTTCTGGCTACGCGAAGTGCAATTTTTGGGTCACGTAGTAAATGCAGAAGGAATAATGGTGGACCCAGCAAAGGTTGAGGCCGTGATGCAATGGAAGTCACCAAAGACGCCATCCGAGATTCGCAGCTTCTTGGGATTGGCGGGCTACTATAGGAGATTTATTCAAGACTTTTCAAAGATAGCCTCACCTTTGACAAAATTGACTCGCAAGGACGTAAAGTTCGTGTGGTGTCGAGAACAGGAGGATGCTTTTGAGGAATTGAAGACGAGACTGACACAAGCTCCTGTCTTGACATTGCCCGAGGGAAATGAAGACTTAGTGGTCTATTCGGATGCATCCTATTCTGGGCTAGGTTGCGTATTGATGCAACGTGGAAAGGTAATAGCCTACTCATCCCGACAGCTGAAGACCCACGAAGTCAATTATCCCACACATGATCTAGAATTATCCGCAGTGGTTTTTACGTTGAAGATTTGGCGGCACTATCTATACGGGACGAAGTGCACAATCTTCACCGACCACAAAAGCTTGAAGTACTTCTTCGAGCAGAAAGATCTGAACATGAGGCAGAGGCGATGGTTGGAACTAATAAAGGATTATGATTGCGAAATCCATTACCATCCGGGCAAGGCCAACGTGGTGGCCGATGCCCTTAGCCGAAAAGAATGGCCCGAGCTGATTCGGGTAAAGGCTTATCAATTAATTATGACCTCTGATGTGATGACTGAGGTTAAGGAGTTTCAAGACGAGGCTTTGAAAGAAGATCGTCTTAACTCCGAAAGGATGAGAGGTCTAGTCACGGAATTGGGCGAGAACACTCTTGGTGTTAAGACCCGATTCGAGCGGATGTGGATTCCTCGATACGGGGATCTACGTGAAAAGATCATGGATGAGGCCCATAAGACTCGATACTCCATTCACCCCGGTGCTACCAAAATGTATCATGATATGAAGAAGGATTATTAGTGGCCGGGCATGAAACGTGACGTAGTGGAGTACGTGAGTAAGTGCCTGACTTGTTTACAACTAAAGGCAGAACACCAGAAACCTTACGGGAAGATCCAACCGTTGGATATACCCGAGTGGAAGTGGGAGCACATCACCATGGATTTCATCACGAAGTTACCACGTACCCCTAAGGGGTATGATGCCATATGGGTGATAGTTGACCGTTTGACAAAGAATGCCCACTTCCTACCGATCCGCGAAACGTACTCATCTGAAAGATTGGCGGATCTGTTCATCAAAGAGATTGTAGCTCGTCATGATGTACCGGTGTCTATTGTGTCTGATCGTGACACCCGGTTTACCTCCAAGTTTTGGAAAAGATTTCATGATGCAATAGGGACGAGGCTACACATTAGTACAGCATATCACCCTCAGACGGACGATCAGTCTGAGAGGACGATCCAAACACTCGAGGACATGCTTCGGGCGTGTGTGATCGATTTTGAAGGAAGTTGGGATGACCACCTTCCGTTAGCAGAATTCTCGTACAACAACAGTTATCACGCCAGTATTGGCATGCCACCCTACGAGATGCTATACGGTAGGAGATGTAGGACGCCCGTGTGCTGGGGAGACATTGGGCAGAAAGAGTTGGGAGGCGTTGAGGTGATTGAAGCAACGACTGAGAAGTTAGAAAAGATCAAAGCCTTCATGAAGGCGACGAAAGATAGGCAAAAGTCGTATGCTGACAAGAGGCGAAGACCGATAGAGTTCAAGGTTGGCGACCGAGTCATGTTGAAGGTCTCACCTTGGAAAGGGATTATCCGATTCAGGAAAAGGGGTAAGCTAAGCCCGAGATACATAGGACCTTTCCGAATCATCGCCCGAGTAGGAGAAGTAGCCTATCGACTTGAACTGCCAGATGAGTTAAGTGGAATTCATCCCACATTCCATGTATCTCATCTGAGAAAGTGCTTAGCTAATGAAGACATGGTTATACCACTGGAGGACATCGAGGTGGATGAGAGGCTCAACTACATGGAGCAACCAGTGGCAATCATTGATCGTAAAGAAAAGAGGTTGAGGAATAAAGTGGTTCCTCTTGTGCGTGTACAGTGGAAGCACAGGAAGGGATCCGAGTCTACGTGGGAGACCGAAGAAGAGATGAGACAATATTACCCACATCTGTTTGAGGAATAACAGGTTTCGGGGACGAAACCTGTATAAGGGGGGTGGACTTGTAACACCCGTATATTTCTTTTAAAGAAACAAAAGAATATAAGAGAAAGAAAATGGGGGAAAAGAAAGTCAACCCCAAAGTTGAGGGACCAAAAGTGTTAAAAATGACAAAATCTTGAAAAGTTGGTGTAAAAGGCGATATGGTCGCCCATACCCACTGCACACTCTTTTCTTGTTCGGATTTTAGAGAGAGAAAGCAGAGAATCTCTCGGGTTTTTGAAGAACAAGAAGAAGAATTCGATTTTTAGGTAAGGTTTAATGTTTTTAAGTTGTTCTTGGCTAGATTAGCCTCGGTTAAATGCTTATGTGTGTTTCTATGTGTTCAAATGCGTGTTAAGAAGGTTTCAAAGTGTTTGAATTGGTTGAAGAAGCTCGGGAGAAGAGTGTAAACTCGGAGGACAATTAAGGTGAGTTTCTAGACCCCTTTTTACACGTTTTTAAATGATTTGGGGCTGGAAAATGCATGTATGTATGTTTTTATAAATTTGGGTGTGTTACCCGTATGTTATGTACATGTGTATGTTTGTAGAGTATGTTTTGGGGTAAATGTATTGTTATGTTTATGTTAAGTTTATGCATGGAAATCGTATGTGCATGTTTAGAACTAGGTAATATGATGTTTGGGGACTGGAAAATGACTTAGAAACATAAACAGACTGCTAATACGCCTACTGAGCCCAAATAGTGGTCATATGTCTGGAAATTTGGACTTAGAAAACTAAGTACAAGATAGTAAGTCTAAATAGTGCTTATACGCCCAGGGATTTGCCTTAGAAATATTCTAAGTAGGGTCATAAGTCCAAGCATGTAATATGTCCAACAGTCCTAATACGCCCAGACTCATAAGTCTAGAAAATTTACCAAGCATGGGGGTCATGAGTCCCACAGTACTCATGAGTCCAACAGTGCTCATGAGTCTGAAAAATTTAACTAAGTAAAAAGGTGAAAAGTCTGTACAGTGGTCGTATGACCAGAAAATTTTCTAAGTATAAGCTCAGAAGTCCAACAGGGCTTATACGCCCAACAGGGCTCATACGCCCAACAGGGCTCATACGCCCAAACACTTAGAATTTTTCAGAAATTTTCTGGAAATCTGATTTACGGGGTTTTTACCAGAGTTGACTAGGGTTAATAAATGATGATGGTTTATGCATGTAATGATGATGAATGACTAACCCTTATTATTACTGATATTATTATCAGTATAGTATTATTGTTAACAATATTAATATTTAAATATTGTTAAGTATGGTATGAAATGACAAAGAATGTTTAAGAATTAACGAAGAAGTATTATCATTAATAAAGTAAAAGATTAATGGTAACGAAGAAGGGAATGTAAATGAACGTAAGAAAGGCTTGCAAGCAAATGAATGGAGGTGAACACCCCTGGCAGGTGTTAGCTCAACTGTGATGCGGGTTAGCTACCCCGGAGGATGCACACAGGGTCAATCTTTGAGATTGACAACGAGGTGAGCAACTTTGTGTTGCAACAGACTCGGTTAGCAGGTAATCCGTGAGATTGCCACTGAGGTGAGCAACTATGTGTTGCAACAGACTTGGCTAACATACGATCGTAAAAGATCGATATTGAGGTGAGCGGCCTTGTTGTCGCAACAGACTCGTAAGAAAAGATGAAAAGACCGAAAGAGTAATGAAAAGAGTATGAAATGAACGAATGATGAGGATAATAATAATAATAATTATTTGTAAGTATGAAGGATGTATGCTCACGAATGAAATATCATAATAAAGTACAGAATGGGATCCCTGTCATTCGACCTCAGTAATCGTGGCTGTGTGCCACGAAGAGGGTAAAGCCTGACGGGATCTAGATGATAAAGGAATGATATTGAATTATGATGAATGAATGAAAGCTAACGAATGAAATGAAAGATAATAAATATATGATCTACGTGTACGTATAATGTGTGGGCATGTACAAAAGTATAGCATGATTTGAAAAGGTAAAGTAAGGTATTTTAATTACAAAACTAGAACTCACTCAGCACCGCTGACTTTTATGTATTTTCCAGTTGGCAGGTAACAGGTTGCTGAGGATGGCACACCGAGATGGCTACTTGGCAAGACAAGACTGACATCCAAAATATGTTTTGACAGATACTGTTGTTTTGTAATTCATTAGACTAATCATTTTGTGACTCAGGAACTAAAATGTATTGCTTAACAACAGTGTTTATAATGAATGAATGGTTTTGTTAAAATAATTCCGCTGCTAAAAAAAATTATAATATGTATGTTTTATGCTGTGAATGACCAACTGTGAGGTGCCCGGGAACGGGGCCTTACATGTATGGAACTAAGTGCATAATTTATACGCATCATAGAGTTTACAACATATATTTGACCTGAAGATGTTAAATATAAGGCAAAGCATATGGGTAGAATTATTAAGTGACTACGATTATGAAATCAAATATTATCTAGGATAAGCAATGGTAGTAGCTGATGCTTTAAGTAGAAAGGAAAGAACTAATCCATTATGAGTTCGTGCTATAAGGATAGAGATACGATCAGATTTGTTAAGTTAGATTAAGGAAGCCCAACAGAAAGACGACCTGAAAGAGGTAATGGAACAAAGAAAGCAAATGGAAGCAAGACAGGATGGAATCTTGAGACTTAAAGAAAGAATTTGGATCCCTAACAATAACATGTTAAGGGAAATCATCTTAAAGGAAGCACACAAATCTAGATACTCAGTACACCTAGAAAATAATAAAATGTACAAAGACATTAAAAGACAATATTGGTGGCCAGGTATGAAGAAATCTGTTGCTGAGTTTATGGAAAGATGTGATGTTTGCTCTAGAGTTAAAGCTGAGTACCAGAAACCTTCAGGATGTTTACAATAACCAGAAATCCCATAATGGAAATAGGATCAGATCACTATGGATTTTATAACTAAATTGCCTAGAACCACAAATGGGTATGACACAATATGGGTCATAGTAGACAGACTGACTAAGTCAACTCATTTTCTTACTAATAAGAGAAGATTATAAGATGGAAAAGTTAACAAAAATTTACATGAAAGAAATTGTGTCTAGACATGGAATACCTATATCAATAATATATGACAGAGATAGTAGGTTTTCTTTAAGATTCTGGCATACATTACAAAAAGCCTTAGGAACTCAAGTAAATATGAGTACAACTTGTCATCCCTAAACAGATGGACAAAATAAAAGAACAATACAAACACTGGAAGATATGTTACGAGCTTGTGCAATAGATTTTGGTGGTAACTGGGATTCACACTTACCATTAATTGAATTTTCATACAATAACAGTTATCACTCTAGTATTGGGGCAGCTCCTTTGAATCCCTATACGAAAGGAAGTGTAGATCACCTCTATGTTGGAATGAGATAGGAGATAGACAACTCATAGGTCCAGAACTTATGCAGGAAATAACTAATAAGATTTGTGAAATTAAGAATAGATTAAAAGCAGCACTTGATAGGCAAAAGAGTTATGCTGATAAGAGAAGAAAGCCTTTAGAATTTCAGGTACGAGATAAGGTATATCTGAAGGTATCACCATGTAAGAGAATTATTCGATTCAGGAAAAGAAATAAGTTAACCCTAGATATATTGGCCCTTTTGAGATAATAGAAAGAATTGGTCCTGTAGCTTACAAGTTAGAATTACCACAAGAACTAAGTGAGATACACAACACATTTCATGTATCTAATTTAAAGAAATGTCTAATAAATGAAACATTAAGGGTCCCAATACAAGAAATCAAAATAGATAAGAAACTCCACTTTGTAGAAGAACCAGTAGCTATCATTGACAGGGAAGTAAAAAGTTTGAAAAGAAGTAAAATCCCGATAGTGAAATTAAATGGAATTCAAAAAGAGGACCTGAAACCACCTGGGAACGAGAAGATGAAATCAAGAAAAAGTATCCTCATCTATTTTGAGATTAAACATAATGACAAAAATAAGTTACCCTCTATCCCAATGGATAATGCTTATCAAGAAATTTCAGGACGAAATTCTTTTTATGAGGGGGGGGGGGATGTGACAACCCTACAATCTAAGGTTAGGAAACTCAACGTTTAAAGAATTATTACAAGTTGATATTTATATATAAATATATATGTATATATATATTATTAATTAAGATAGCTTTATTTGGATGTTATATGTATATATAATCAAGCACAAGTAAATATTTATATATGCTTCATGAACATGCATGCATGCAAGATAATTTACGTATGCATGTATGTATATATTTATGAAATTAAATATATCATCAAGAAACTTTAAACTAATCAAACCTCAAAGCACCTAAACATAAACTTAAACACTAAGAATCCAACTAACACCAAATGGTGACACCTAATCAACTATAAACTAAGCATACATAATCACTTAAACACCTAAACACATCAATTCATCAAACCTAGCATAAACTAAAGATGCCATTCTTGTTTTCTTTGGCCGATGACACCAAATACATCATCCTCGACCATCACACTAATCACCACCATAACCCAGTACCTAAGTACCACCATTTAATCCTAATCATCATAAAAAACCGCCACATAGTTCTTTGCCACTAAGCAAGCTCCAAAACCCGCCACCTTAACCACCCCCCTTAACACCAAGCATGTACTAACAAGTTATATCTATCCTAGGAAGCAAACTAAGCAAAGCTAGAACACCACATCACTAACCTAGAACCTAGGTATCATCATAACTCTCCACTACTAAAAAATCTCGGTTGATGGAACCCAAAAACAACCACCACCGTGACCACCACAACCATAACCTTAAAAAGAATTGAGAAAAATAATGGTGTTAATCAAAGACGGATTGAACAAGAAAATTACTAACAAGATCAATTAAAGTATTAGTATTTTGCTCAAATCAGAATAAATACTTAAATGATTGTGATTGTGGGAATAAATTTAGAAGTATGTTTAGAAATACTAGAATTATCTATATGTAAATTTTGGTATATTAAAATTGAGTAAATTAATTTATATGATTTAAATAAGGGAAAAATAAGAAAATACTATATGGGAGAACCGAACCTGGTAAAAATGTGAAAAAAATTATATAATGATTATTATATGTTATAGAAGCTCTAGAATAAATTTTATGACTAAATTCCTTTATATGACTAAGATTGATATTTTATTATGAACTGTAATGGAAAAATCGGAAGAAATATCTAAACTATGAAATAAATTATGAAAACTTCATATTAAATATGATGTTATAGATTTGACAATATATGTAAATTTTATAATTTTTGGAGTTATGTAGCTATTTTTTTTGAATTTTAATGATTTTGGAAAAAATACTGTAAATTATTTGCTACGAATTAAAAACCAGCGAATCTATGGGATACAGTGGACCACAAAACAGACGTTCTGGAAAAATTTAGGAATTTTATATAACAGTAGATAGTTTTACCTATTTATGCTATGTTTGTATTAATTCTAAAAAAATATCTGAATTTAGTTAATAGCTGGAATTTTTATATGATTATTAATATTTTCAGATGACATTGCTATTAACCTTTTGAAGATTTTGAGAAATCATAGTTACTATTTTAGAATATTGACCGCAGTACTGAAAAATTTAAAGAAATATATTCCTAACTTATAATTAATTTTATAGGTTATCGCTGGAATTGAGGTGAGATTCATAGCCCTGTTTCGGATGAGAAACCGTCTGATAATATTGGTAGCGCTACTTAGGAAAATATTTACTGCACCAACAGGATGAGTGTTGTGATGCTATATTATCTGATTTTTGTGATTTGTATTTGTGACAGTTATGAATCACCTGGCATATAAGTAGGTTTGGTTGTAATCTTATTTATGTTGCATCAATATGTTTTGTTTGGTTATTAAACCTATGTTTCTCACCAACATTATGTTGACAGTTTTTAGTATGCTTTTTCAGAAGAATAGAATGACTAACAGTGTTATGTTCTCATTTGATGTGTATAACGGTTGGGGCGAAGTGATTAGGAAGAAATGTGTAAAAATAACTGTTAACATGTTCGAGCCTTGTATAATGGTGGGTGCACACATCCACTACTACTGAAGAAATATGAAGCAGTTAAAGATTTTGTGATTAGGTTACATGTATTAGTCTTTAATAAGACACATTTTGTAAACTTAATTGTAACCTAAGGACTTACTTATATATGTGGTATTATGTTGTTATGTTTTAATTGCAGTTATGATTTTTTATTTATAATCAATGTGTTTTGAGCCAAAAGGTCACATCCAAGCATTTCACGCTTCCGCTGGGATGTGACAAGTCAGCACTGCATGCTATGTGCAGAACAGAGTTCTTATTATTAAGCCCCATGGGAAAACCCCATATGAGTTATGGAACAAGAGGCCACCGTTTATTGGCTTTTTATGGCCATTTGGCAGCAGATGCACCATATTTAACACAAAGGACAATTTGGCAAAATTTGTTGAAAAGTCAGATGATGCTATCTTTATTGGATACTCTTCAAGCTACAAAGCTTATAGAGTATACAACATTAAGAACCAACAATTTTAGGAGTCATCCAATATTGTTGTTAATGAGCACACTCCTTGTGTTAAGGGGAATGGCCCTGAATATATCTTCAACTTAGAATTGTTCCCAACTATTCTAAACAATCTTGTGAGAATGTTTCAGCTGGAAAAGGAACTCAAAGTGACTCTGATGATGATCAGCTGTTTGAGTTGCCCAGACCTATTCCATACTCTCCAAGAAGAAATGAAGAACAAGCTCCCACCACTGCAAGTCCTGAAAATCTGAATATTTCAGGAAACAATGGAACTTCAACCAGTTTTTAGCAAAATGAGCATCAAACCTCATCAGATGACAACTCTATTTCTTAACACCAAGATGATGAAGATATCTATCTGGAGGAACATACATGCTATCTTACAGCAAAACATCATTGATGCTGTCACTCATTCATTCAATCAGTCCTCATTGAATGAAAGAGAGACATCAGCTGGAACCAATGTTGGTAATCCTGATATGAATCATTCAAACCTGGATCTATCTATGCAACTAGATGTGATTCCCAGGATCAGGATTCATAACACTCATCCAGCTGAAAACATCATTGGGGAAGTCTTAGAAGGTGTGAGAACTAGGAGACAAACTCACAATGGGAATAGGTCTAGGTAACTCAAACAGTTGATGGTTGTAACTTACGGCAACATGACAGTTCCTTTTGCCTGGTCAAGTCCCCATTGGCACAAAATGGGTTTTTAGGAACAAAAGAGATGATAGAGGTTTGATTATCAAGAATAAAACTAGACTTGTAGTTCAAGGATACACACAAGAAGAAGGGATAGATTACACTGATGTCTTTGCACCTGTTGCAAGACTTGTAGTTCAAGGATACACAGTTTATCAACTTGATGTCAAATGTGCATTCTTGTATGGGAACATCGACAGAGAAGTCTATGTGTGCCCACCACCTGGTTTTGCAGACCCACAGCACCCCCACTATGTGTACAAACTAGATAAAGCTCTCTATGGGCTGCATCAGGCACTAAGGCTATAGAATGAGACATTGTCTCAATTTCTTCTCAAGAATGGCTACACTAAAGGCACCATAGAAAAGACATTATCCATAAGAAAATCAGGGAATGACATGTTGCTTGTCCAAGTCTATGTTGATGACATCATATTTGGTTCCTCAGATGACTAGATGTGTAAAGACTTTGAAAAAATGATGAGGAAGAAATTCGAGATGAGTTCCAGAAAGATGGATTTCTGTAAGGCCCTGATCCCAGGAAACCTCACAGTTGGTCATTCACAGCAAAACCATAGATTTAAAACATGCATTTAGATATATATATATATTACAGTGGAAAAGTATAGTAATTTCAATTCATTATAACATAGTTAAATTTAAAATATAAACATTATCTTTAAACATCTAATAGTCTTTAAAAATCCTCTTAAACATTCTTCTTCATCAGGGAGGCCAGTCTTCAGATGCCAAGAAGCTTTAGTTTCATGCTCCAATCCCACAAGCCCTAAAGCTCACCTGTCAGCTAATATGCATAAAAAGTCAGCTTCGCTGAGTCAATTCTAGGTTTACTTTGTTAAACAACTTTTGTAAAAGGTATTAGCTTTAACTTTTAAAAATAATCATCATCTATCAGAACACTGATATACACAAATTATCGATTTATCACTACTTTGCCATTACTTATTAATTATTACTATTCTTTATCAGTCAATTCCCAGTTACAATCGGTGCCTATGATAAACACAAGACTTTACCGACATGCCAATTTAGGCCTTACTGTCATACCCAAACATGCCATTATTGTCATGCCAATCCAGGCCTTACCTACCTGCCTGTTCGAGCCTTTACTTTATTATCGTGAGGGCACAATAGATGCAACCCTCCTTTATCAATTGCTTGTAAGGCTTTACTTTATCAGGGTACACGTTATGGACCCAATAACAGTTCTTTAAGTTTCACTTATATCTTTAGTTTTCACATACACTTAACATATAATAAGAAGCAAACTCTTAGTCTAAGCATTCACATTTCATCAACCATGTGAGATAAACCAGATAACCGACCCTGGGCGGGACAGCGGGGGTTCAGGGGCGGCAACACCTGATAGCGGGGTTCTAGGGGCGGCAGCCCCTAGTGGGGTCCAAGGGGCAACGCCCCTGGCTGGGGCTGGGATGCCAGGTCAGCACGCCCGAAAATTATTTTGAACTATTTAAATGGCACATTTTACTATAGAAAATTTTATTGTTTTGATAAGAGGTCTTAAAAACCATCATCATAAAAATATGTATTTTAGTATGCATATCACCCCAAAACATTGAAAACATGTAAAGAAGGGGTCTAGAACTCACCTGAACTTAGCAAAATAGCTTCAATTCTAAGTTACTTAAGCTATAGTCCGAATACCCGAGCTGCACGAAAGTTGATACACAAAAACGTCATTTTCTTCACAATTTTGCTGATAGTTTCGTTGGCAGTTTCGCTGCCAGTTTCGCTGCAGGTTCGCTACCAGTTTCGCTGGCAGTTTCGCTACCAGTTTCGCTGGCAGTTTCGCTACCAGTTTCGCTGGACAGATTCGCTGCCATGCGCCCAACTTTCGTTGGAATTTCCTAGATTCGCTAAGTCTTAATGGTTTTCTCGAACACAGCAGTTTCGCTTAAGCGAAACTATAGTTTCGCTGGTTGAAGGTACAATTTCGCTAGTCGGGCTCACAGTTTCGCCGGATGCAAAAAAATGACGAACCAGCCCGTTTTTAACCCAAAATCTTAACTTTTTACGTCCAAATCCTTGGTTTACCATCCATGAAACCATATCTAACCTTTTACATGTTTTCATACGTAAAAATTTGACCTTTATGTGTTTCTTTGAAACTTTTTTAACCCAAAACCCTAGAAATCCAGATCTGTTCTAAAGGGATGTTTGGATGACGATTCTTACCTTGATTTGTTGCTCCTTTCTTGTGGTTTGAAGCTCCAAAACCCAGATCTTCAATCTCTTCCACAATAGCACACCAAATCCTTGGGTTTTTCTTTACTTTCTCACTCTACTTTCTCTCTCTAGAAACTTGGGGGCTAGGGTTGCAAATGATGGGATAGAGGCTGATCATGCATGTTTAAGGCTGATTAAGGGCCCTTAAACCCATCAAAACATAGCCCATTAGGGCTAATTTAGTCCATAGCCCACTAACTTATTATATTTTTTAATTTAATTAACCCTTAAAAAGCCCATTATTATTAAATGGCGTGCTTCGGAAATTTTGCGTCGTTACAATTTCTTCCTAGGGATTCAAGTGAGACAGACAGAAGATGGCTTCTTCATATATCAATCTAAATATGTCAATGACATTTTAGAAAGATTTAAGATGAAGGATTGTAAATCAGCCAAGACACCTATACAAAGAAATCACAATCTTTGTCCTGACTCCGAGGGGGGGATACTGACTAGCATCAGTACAGGATAATTATTGGATCTCTAATGTATCTCATTACAAGCAGACCTGATATCATGTTTGCTACACGCTTATGTGCAAGATATCAAGCTGCTCCCAAGGTGTCCCATCTAATTGCTGTCAAGAGAATACTTAGATGTCTTAAAGGAGCTCCCAAACTGGGCCTTTGTTATCCCAAGAACAAAAACTTCAACCTTTATGGTTACAATGACAGTGATTATGGAGGCTGTAACATCAATAAGAAATCCACATCAGGAGGATGTCAATTTCTTGGTGGAAGGATCATCTTCTGGCAATGTAAGAAGCAGTCATATGTCTCTACATCAACTGCTGAGGCTGAATACATTGATGCTACTCGCTGTTGTGCTCTTCAAAATCAGATGTTAGACTATGGCTTCAACTTCATGGAGACTCCCATCCACATAGACAACAAGAATGCTATCTCCATCATTGTAAATCCAGTCAAGCACTCCAAGACAAAGCATATCGACATCAGGTATCATTTCATTAGAGATATTAATGAGAAAAATCTGATCAAATTAGTCAAAGTTGACTCAAATGAACAATATGCTGATTTGTTCACCAAATCTTTTGATGAACAAAGATTTAAGTATTTGATTACGGCTATTGGGATGATAAACATTGACTAATTATATTGTACAATATGTTAAGTCTAGTTTGTCTATTTACAATCTAAGCCCTGTTACATAAGGTATCTATTCAAATTTTTGAAGTAATCTTCCGAAGAGAAATTTAACCTCGGAAGAGATTCTTAATCTTCTTCCAAAGGAAAATTCGTCTGATCCAGAATTATCTTCCGAAGAGGTCTAAACCTCGGAAGACAAATTGATCATTGATCAACTTCATTCTGAAGGATACTTTCCTCTTCTCTCGGAAGCATTTTTCTTTCTTCGGAAGCAAAATAGTCCTTATGATAAATTTTTCTTCGAAAGCAAAAATTGCCTTCGGTAGATAATCAGGAGAGAAAAACCTAAAAGTTCTCTCGGAAGCATTTATCGTCGGAAGAATACTTTAAAATTATAACGAAAACATTTGGGCCCACTCTGCAAAAAGTAAGATTTTATGGAAGATTGTTGGAGTATTTTTAGTAAAACATCCTTACTGTCTCTGTCAAATCAGGCCGCATAGTGTCATGTCACCTTATCGGTTTGATCTTCTACCCCACTTTTAAAAGTCTCCAACTCTCTTTTCTACTTTCTTCACCACTTTAAAAGCCCTAGCTTACTGTTTCATCTATCATCTTCAAACTCGAATTCCCTCCTTCTCAAAATTCTCAAACAATGGCTCTAAACCCTCAACATAACCAAATTGCTATCATTGATTCATCCGTGGATAGTGATTATTCAGCTCCTTACACAGTCTGTATACCTTCTCGCTCTCACAATGAACCCTACCATCTACTCTAACCATATGTGCGAATTTTGGACAAATGGTCAGAATGAAATCATCAACAATGAAAAGGTAATTCGGTCGAGAGTCTGTGGACAAGAGATAGTGGTGAGTGAAACCACCATCAGGGAACACTTGGAACTTCATGATGCTGGAGCTCCAACTGAATTCCCAAGACCTGATTTGGAAGACACCTACACTAGAATGGGCTATGGAGGTGATGTAAGTATGTCCACTGTGTACAAATTCAACTTCTCTTACAACTAAAAGTACTTACTACACATCATCCTTCATAGTCTGTCTAACAAATCAGGAAGGTGGGATCAAATCCCTTATGAACTAGCCTGTCTAGTTCATGGGTTGGTCAAAGGCCTGATGTTCAACTACTCTAAGTTTGTTTTGAATAATTTAAGGGGAAATCTCATCAAGAATACATTCTACATGTATCCTCGCTTTATTCAACACTTCATCAACTGTGAATTGGACCTAGACAGACTAGAATATAAAGAAATTCTAGTGATTCCTCAAATGAGGTCGGGTATCTTTCGAATGTTGAAGAAGATATCTACCAACTTCACTGGAAGGTTTACTCCACTGCATCCAGGTATGCTTGAGCCAATTGCTTCTGGTGACATCCCTACTCAACCAGCAGGTGGTGAACCCATACCAGAGATCACCACTTCAATACCAAAGGCTTCCCTCCCTATCAAAAACCTTTACCAGAGATGTCCTAAACGAACCCTTATTCAATCTACTCTGATTGAACAAGCTCCCCCTGTTCAACCCAAAAAGGCTAGAGTGGAACACAGGGCTCCCACTCAGCCAGAGGTCCAACTTTCTTTTCCTATTGACCTTAATATCAGTGTTGAGTCTCCTCAGTCTCAACCTGATGAGCCCATAATCCAAACCTCAAGCCCTCAGGATGAGTCATAATACTCTCCTGGGTAGCCAAAAAGGGACAACCATATCACTAGCTTAGAGCCATTAGATGTTGACCTAGGTCCCGGGTCATTAGGTATACCCTTCATATCCTTCATTGACTTTTTAACTTAACCTGATGAGGATTTCATGTTCCCTCAAAGCTATGAAGTTGATCTACCACACCACTTTTTAAATCAATAGAGCCAAAGGGAACCTCTGATCTCTGACCCACATCAGTAACCCTTAACTAAGGTGAGTCCTACCAGTGTGCAGGGGACTCATGTAGGCTTAGCTACCACTACTCAGAGTCTCTCATTGAGTTCTCAGGACAGTGGTAACATCAATAAGAGTGGGTCTACAACAACTTTACCCATTAACACCTCTGAAAGAGGTATCATTGAGCAAAGGAATCCATGGTTCCAAGAAACCACTATTGGTGATGAGAATGTACATACTAGGTATGTTGTCTCATCTCCCCGTCATTCTTCACATGAAGATGAGGGAACATTGAAACTCACTATTAAGTACCTGTTCTCTAAGGTCTCAAACCTTGAATTCAAGGTTAGGATCTTAGAAAACATGACTGCCACTCAGCAACTTGAGATTGAAAATCTCAAGGCCAAACTAGCTGAGACACAGATTGAGAAGTCTGTCAGGCATGTACCAATTTAGGTTTCTTTAAGTTCTTCTTCTAGCTCATCTACTTCTTAAGATGATGCTACCAAAAAAGGGGAGAATATACAGAAACAAGCTTATGAGGAATCTAAAATTCTTGAAGAACCTCAATCTCTAGCTCTTACAACTTTATCCTCCCTATCCCTCCACTAAATTAATCTACTATTGTTTTCCCTCAGCCACCTCCTTTGACTTCTCAAATGGACCCAAGGATGCTCATCAGCCTTCATAACTTTTTGACATAGTTCCTGATGAGCTCCTCACTTGAACAACCATCCCCTGATGTTGCTATAACCTACTTTGGAATAGAAGAGTTTCAAAGGCTCAGTGCACCACCTACCACTCAGGTGGAAGTTGGTCAACCTAAGGTCACTATGGAACCTGAGATTCACTTCAAAGGGGAAATAGGGACTGATGGCCCAGTAACTGCATTAGTTGGGACAAATGGTGCAATATCAATATCTTCTGAAGCAGAAATTCAAGCTGCGGAAGTGATTGCTGGATTATCATCTATGTTTAATGAACTGATTCTCACAGAGGTTATCCTTGATCTAGCCTCTGAGGTTAACAGTGATGACTTTTTTGCAACTCCCATCTTTCAACAAGTACCACAAGATCAACCATAATCTTCTTAACCTTAACCTAAGTCTTCTTAACCTTAACCATCAAAGCCAGAATCTCCAAAGGAAGTATCTCCTCATGATTACAAAGGTAAAAGGAAGATGACTGATGAAGAACTTCTTGAGGATGAGAGGTTGAACAAGTTAAGAAGGAAAGGCAGACTCCCTGCTGAGAAGTTGTTGGCTACAAGCAGCAAAGCAGCAGTAACTGCTCTAGAGTCTATAAATGAAAAGAGAAGGTTGGAGGTGATTGACAGGATCATCAGCCTGGGAGTAGCAAATGAAGAAACGCAACTATTCCCACTTGATGAGCTTGCAAAGTTGGAAGAAGCAACCTTGTTGCAAAGAGAAAAGGAGAATGCAGCAAGGTTAGCTAAAGAGGACAAGGCAAAGAAGATGAAGGAAGAGGCTGAACTGAAGAAGTGGATGGAGAGGATAGCATTCTTATGCTCAAGAGGTTATTCTTAGGAGGAGCTGAGTCCTCATGAGAATGAGATGATCCTGCTTCTTGTCAACAGAGAACATGATCAAATCAGTAAGGAAAGAAAGAGAGCTGTAAAGGAGAAGTTAAAGTAGGGAAATAAGAAGGAGGAGGAGGCCAAGCTTACAGCTGCCAAGAAACTAGGAGATAAAGCCTGGATGTAGACTTATCTTCAGGCACATGGCTTCACTGGAAGGCAAGTTGGGCCAATGTCAAAGAAGACCCTACAGTAATATGTCAATGATATTAAAGCTGATATTCGCTTAGGAAGAAGGAAGGAGGTATCTTAGGAGATACAGAGGATGGAACCCAAACCAACACCCAAATCACAACCCCTAAAAACTAAACCTATACCCTTTTCTTTCCCTATCAAAACCGAACCCATCACTGAACCATACACCCCTAAACCTAAAACACACATCCTACAACCTAAAACACAACCCAAAACCCAATCAATACCCAAACCATCCTCTAAACCATACAAAACTCCGACCTTAGAAGAGATTAGGGAGATCAAAAGGAGACTCATTAACTGCTCAACTATGAGTAACATCTCTTGTGAGGAAGGATTCATTATATTAAAATACATTGATGGATCCTCATGCTCCCTCACAAGAAATGCCTTCCTTGATCTACCCCAAGAGACTCTACACTAATCACTGAATCTCTTATCCTTAGACTCTAATTCATTAAATAAAGAAGAGAAGAAGCTAAGAAGAAGATTGGTGACCTTACTGGACACTAGGAATGGGGATAGACTGCCAAACTTGCCCCTCATTCCTAGAAAGAAAATTTTCCAGTAGAGGTTTGATGAACCTTCTCACAACTTCATTGTGGGGAGGGAGAATGGAAAGGTAAACAGGTTCAATGCCTCATCTCTACTACACTTGAGCAGATTTGATATTGTTGAGTTAGTAGAGAGACCATTCACCAATCCATTTAACTCCATAATAGCTGCTCATATTAAAAGACATATTGACAGCCTTCATCTTGCCGAATTAAACAAAAGGTAAGAACTAAAGAGGAGTTAAAAGTTGAAGAATGAAGTGTAGTTTTAGTAACATCATCCTAGGGGGAGTTTGTTGGATCTATTGAGGCTGGTGGAACCAAAACAACACTTAGATGAAATCTATACAACTAAGAGAAGTCTTTCGAAGGCAATGCTACAACTTTCGAAGCTTTTAAGATGATCTTCCAAAGAACTTCCAAAGGATGAACTCAGTCTTCCGAGACTTAGAGGATCTCCTTCTGAAGTAAACACTTAGAAGAAAAAGACTTTCGAAGACAAAGACTCGGAAGAAACCGTGTCTTCTGAAGTATAAATGGTTTGGAAGAACTTATTCTTCCGAAGCCATTTTACCATTGGAAGATTAACAGTATGAACCAGTGGACAAAGCATGGTCCGACTGACACTTGCTGCCTATTCTGATTCATTGCAAGATGCTTTCCACGTTCATGTGGTTGGCCTTACTTTTGTTTACTGTTCACCATTCTTTAGTTGGTATAGTCACAACCTTTAGTAGGTGACCAAAAGGTAAGTCATGGACCTATCATGACTACCTTATCTTAGATAATACTTTATTTAAAATATCTTACCTCTAGCAATGTAGTATTTGTTTAGTAGTAAGTCCCAGCATGTTATCTACGTATAACAAGCTGTAGATAGTAGTATATATAGTCGCTCATTGTAACTTAGTATCCATGCTTCTGCATGAGTCTTGTAATACTTAGTTAAGAGATAATATATACAAGTATCTTGAAAACCATTTATTATGTTCTTTACTTATTATATTATTATCAGCTGAGTTCTTGATTCTGCAATTCATCAAACGAGTGATACTTAACAAGTTTGTGAGAAACACTAAGTGTTGAGAGATTTATATTGATCCTGCACTGTCACTTAAAAAAATATCACCAAATGATGCTAGGCGGTTATCCAATTATGAAATGTAGCTCTTCAAGTCTAAAACTAGTCAAGATACCCTTAGTTCCAATTCTTGAAAAACATGCTTAAAAGTGTCAAATAAAAATAGTTAGTGAGTTTACACGATGTTAATGTCACAATATGTCATTTCATTTTAAAAGACTTTGTTGAGATTTGTAGTTAGTATTGCCACTTAAAGACAATACGACCAATGATGCGGTAATCATGAGTTCCTAAAATCAAACTTGACTGATTATGATATTTTGCTTAACATGTAACATAAATAATATTGATGAGTTCGCAAGTTCAGTGGTTACAAAAATATTTTCCAATTGGACCCACAAGGCTTAAGTGTGTTCTGTTGTTAATTAAAACAATGCCATAAGTCTATATTACCATGAACTCCCATAATCGATGCTTGACGTTTATAGTACGCCCTAACCCAATGTTCTATCACGAAACATTGTAATGAAATGAACAATTATGCACCCGGTTAGTTCATGGTTGGAGTTATCAACCACGGGTGGAGGTGTCAACCCAAATAGATCTATCCATAACTTTCACACTCACCCACAATTAACGGTTACAAAATACTGGGGACTTAATGTGATAAGAATGTCTACTCATGTAACAAAGTAGTCGTGTTTCCCCTTGTGTCCAAAAAAAAAGTTTTATTATATATTATCCCCCAAATGATTAAAAGACAATTTAAAATAAGGGTCGTGAGACTCAAAACGTGTCCAAAAATAAGTCTATGTACACTGGACTACAATGACCGACCTACACAGGTCCTAATAACCAAGACCCAAAATGCGTGTTTACTCTAACACGGCCATCATTTTCTCGACTTCATGACATCCAACAAAATATTTATATTGATGTAATCGTCTTTAGAAAATCAAGCAATAATGTTGTCACTTATGGCATCGATTAAAATGTGTTTTCACTTTATTTTTGTCTGTGTTTGACTTGTCAAAAATACTCAATTAGTTTTCAAGTCTATAAAGTAAGGTAAGCATGCTTTCCTCCCAAAGTAACGTAAACAAAAAGGGGTCATTAAAACTCACATGTTTCCTCCTACAAACACTAGTGTGTCAGTGTTAGGGCTCGTAACTACGTACGGATGTCACCAATGTAATCCTAAATGTACACTTATTGTCATTATCTAAATATAAAGTAAAATTATCACGTGTGTTGTTGAGCTCTTCTATTTATTTAGAGTGTGACAATTAAACAATTCAATGCTTGTGTTATATGGTATACAAGTTACCTATGTAATTATTGACATCTCAAAACTACTATCATCTCAATATACTTGTAAGTATTTCTCATTGTCACTTATATGCGAGTTTACATGTATGTATAAAATTGTGTGTATCGGTATATATTGTGGAATGGTAACTTTTTATGTTTAATTCTTATTAAGACGAGTTTTGTATACATTGTATAAGTGATAAGATGTTGATTTCCCATTTTATAACAAGTGGATGAATATACGTATATCTAACATATATATAATAGTATGCTTATGTTAAAATGTATGCTCAAGGTCTAAAGTATAAGGGTTCATGCTCGCATATATAGTATTGACATATAATTTCAATCTAGAAAATATACACGTCATAACAATGGTTGTATTGTAAATAAATAATACTATAATATTTTTACTATTAATAATACTATTAAAACCAATTTAAGACAAATAATGGTAAGAACATTAATACTAACAATTATTATAATTTTGAGAAATAGTCACGATGTTAATAATAGAAAAATAGTATGATTTACACCTCACATTGGTGTTAATTTGTGCGGTATAATCTTATATATTGTGTCAAATTAAAATAATTATGAGTTATATATCGTCTTGTTTTCAATAATAATTTTAGTACTAATGCTTCTCAAATTATATTTGATTATAATATCGGATGTAATAATATATTTAATCATAATAATAATTTTTGTAACGATGATAGTGATAATACTAGTATTAATCTCAAATCGAGTAATATAGTATTAGATAATAATAATATCTCTTCACTTTTTTCAAACTTGGTTTACATATATTTAAAATATATTTAATATATTTAATCATAATAATATATTGTGTCAAATTAAACCTGTGGACCGCACAAGGTTAAGAACCCAGCTAGGATGTATTCATGGCATACATCACAACTCAATTGTTTTATTTAGTTAAACTTTACTGACTTTTATGGTTTAAACGCATGTTGATACAATTTACTGTTGATTTCTGTTTTCAAAACGCTTCCGCATGTTTGAAACACTTATGGTGATTTAAAAGTCTAATTACTTAATGTAGTGTTTTGTTATTACTGTGTCTGGTGTAACTGGTGCTATCTGAGATCCTGGTGTGTCACACGCCTGACGGTAAAACCCCGTTAGTGGATTTTGAGGGTGTGACAGATTGGTATCAGAGCCCCAGTTATAGCGAACTAAAATAAGCATTCATATGCATTGCATTTTAGACTATAGCTAGATTGCATTAGTTACACACACGTAGATTATTGAGTTTTACTTACTTGATGTATTACTTGCTTGGACTCATTTTGTGACGTGGACTACAGACATGGTATCTTCTTCGCGAGCCCTAGGTAAAAGACCAGTACGTTCCGACCCTTCCATTTCACCGTATGGTCTATAGGGAGCGCGTTCCAGCCCTAGCTACTACTAGACCTAGGACTAGGTCACCGACAGCCTCTACGACACCTACTCTACCTTCTCTTAATGTTCCCCTCGAGATAGATGTTGCAGCCTTAGTCGCTACACTAGACACTGAGCGACGACGTATTAGAGCACTCACTGATGAGAACTCTACTTTACGATACGACATGAAGCAGCTACGCTTGCAGGTGGAGACACTTCAGGAGACTCTGTCGATGTCTATTACTGGGCATTATAATTTGACTGGTAACGTGATGGCACTTTGTGATCGTATGGACGAGCAGGATCATCGCAACCTAGCGACATATGTGATACTAACAGGATTAGAAGCACAGTTAGCTGCACTCCAGATTGAGGATGACCCGACACCAAAGGAAGAACCAGAAGATGCACCAGAGGACGTATCCAATGATAATGACGGCTCTGTCATGTCCTGCTGATGTCTGATGTTCTGCTTACCTTGGATTTTGTTCTGTTTTGATTTCAGTTCTTGCATTATTTCATATTACACCTAGATGGGTAGGGGTGTTTCCATCCAACTGATATATTTCAAATTTCAATGGTTTGATTTGAATACATTATACTCTTTATAATTTATTTTAATCAATGATTATTATTTGAATATTGACTGTTGTGGTTATATGAAATGCATGATTATTTACCTTGTACATTATAATGATCATATGTATTATATTATCTCATGTATGTGTATTGTGAATATGTAGAATCATGTCTGGACGAAGAGTTGGACGTCCAAGTGGACGAGGAAACATTAACCTGACGCAAGCTGAGCTTGATGCCATCATAAATGAGCGTGTTGCTAAAGCGCTCACGGCATACGAACAGACCAGGAACCAAAATCAAAACAACAATACCAACCAGAACCAAAATCAAGGAGGTAAATCTCTATCAAATAGACCTTCTGGATCTAAACCTATGATACTCTGCTTAACAATCCTTAAATCATTAATACGTATCCTCTCATTCCAGGTCAAGCAGTCTACACTTTCAAGAGGTTCATGGACTGCAAGCCTCATTCCTTTAAGGGTTCTGAGGGTGTTGTTACCCTCCTCTGTTGGATTGAGAAGCTGGAATCCGCCTTTGCAATGTGTAACTGTCCGGTAGAAAACTGTGTCAAGTATGCTTCTGGCACTTTGGAAGGGCCTGCTCTAACCTGGTGGAATTCCCAAGTTCAGACTCTAGGATTGGAAGCTGCTAACAACTTACCTTGGGAAGACTTCAAGACACTATTGAAGGAAGAGTACTGTCCCAGAAATGAATCCAGAAACTAGAAACGGAGTTTTGGAACATAAAAATAGTTGGATCTGAAATAGAGGAGTATACAACTCGTTCACACGAGTTGGCTGCCTTATGTCCTCAAATGGTGACCCCTGCCTACAAGAGGATAGAAAGGTATATTGAAGGGTTAGCTCCTCAAATTCAAGCCAGTGTCATAGCTGCAGATCCAATCACTATTCAGCAAGCAATTCGTCTGGCTCACAAACTTACTGATCAGGCAGTAGCCCAAGGTACTCTGCCTAAACCTGGAACTACAACTAGTTCATCTGATAACAAGCGAAAATGGGTGGTGCGTCTGGCAAGTCTTCTAACTCAAATCAGCCTCAGCAACAAACCAAGAAATTTGATTCACCCCGACACTTCACCAATGCCAACCAGAACAACAACGGTGAACAAGGATCGAGTGGCTATGTTGGCAAGAACCCAAGATGTAACAAGTGCAACTTCCACCATTATGGTCAGTGTGGTCGTTTTCGTTGTCAAAGATATGGCAAGACAGGTCACATTGCTCGAGATTTCAGGGGTGATCTGATGACTAAGCAACAACCTCAACAGCAACGACCAGGAGAAACACCTAGGGGTTGTTATGAATGTGGCAAGGAGGGCCACTACAGGAAGGATTGCCCACAGCTGAAGAATGGAAACAAGGGTAACAATGGAAACAATGCTAAGGGTCGTGCTTTTGTGATTGGTTCTGGTGAGGCAAGGAATGATCAGAATGTGGTTACTGGTACGTTTCCTCTGAACGGTTGTTTTGCTTCTATACTGTTTGATACCGGTGCTGACAAGAGTTTTGTTTCCACCAAGTTCATTAAACTTCTAGATGTAAACTTAGTTGATATGGAGCCTAGTTACATTGTAGAATTAGCTGATGGGAAACTTATTGAGGCAACTCACATCATTAAGGGATGTAAACTAGGATTATCTGGACATGAGTTAGATATAGATCTGATGCCTGTCACACTTGGAAGCTTCGATGTAGTTGTTGGTATGGACTGGTTATCCAAGAATCAAGCTAAGATCATCTGTGATGAGAAAATCGTTCATGTACCACTTTCTAGTGGTGAAGTTTTGTCAGTTCAGGGTGAAAAGAGTGGTACAGTCTCTGGAATCATCTCCTACATGAAAGCCCAAAAATTACTACGTAAGGGTCATACAGCTTTCCTTGCTATGGTCACTGAAAAAGAAACTGAGGAAAAGAAGATTGAAGATATCCCTGTTGTACGTGATTATTTTGAGGTTTTCCCTGAAGACCTACCTGGCCTCCCACCGCATCGCCAAGTCGAGTTCTAGATTGATTTGGTACCTGGAGCCGCACCTATCGTGAGAGCACCATACAGATTAGCTCCGAATGAACTGCAAGAGCTGTCTACGCAATTGCAGGAACTATTGGATAAAGGGTTTATCAGACCTAGCTCATCATCGTGGGGAGCCCCAGTCCTGTTTGTCAAGAAGAAGGATGGAACTTTTCGTATGTGTATTGATTATAGGGAATTGAACAAAGCAACGGTTAAGAATCTTTATCCTCTTCCGCACATCGATGATTTGTTCGATCAGCTTCAAGGGTCGAGTTTCTATTCCAAGATAGATCTGAGGTCGGGATATCATCAACTAAGGGTTCGAGATGAAGACATTTCAAAGACTGCATTCAGAACTAGGTATGGTCACTACGAGTTTTTGGTTATGCCATTCGGGTTGACGAACACGCCAGCGGTTTTCATGGACCTCATGAATCGAGTGTGCAAACCCTATTTGGACAAGTTCGTCATTGTCTTCATCGATGACATCCTTATTTATTCAAAGAATAAGGAAGAAAACGAGAAGCGCCTTAGACTGATTCTGGAGCTGCTGAAACGAGAACAATTGTATGCTAAATTTTCAAAGTGTGACTTCTGGATACGAGAGGTCCAATTCTTGGGTCATGTGTTCAATGAGAATGGAATACATGTTGACTCGGCAAAAATAGAAGCCATCAAGAACTGGGCTACGCCTAAGACTCCGAATGAGGTACGATAGTTTCTTTGGTTGGCTGGCTATTATCGACGATTCATCGAAGGGTTTTCGAAGATTGCTCAACCTCTCACCGCGTTAACTCATAAAGGCACTACGTACAATTAGGGTGACAAACAAGAATCCACATTTCAGGTTCTGAAGCAGAAACTCTATACGGCACCGATTCTATCCCTTCCTGAGGGAACAGACGATTTTGTAGTTTACTGTGATGCTTCTATTCAAGGTCTCGGTTGTGTGCTAATGCAATGCGAGAAGGTGATTGCTTATGCTTCCCGGTCAATTGAATGTTCACGAGAAAAACTGCACGACACATGACTTAGAGTTGGGAGCCGTTGTGTTTGCACTCAAGATATGGAGACACTACTTGTACGGTACCAAGTGCACCATTTACACCTATCACGAGAGTCTCCAGCACATCTTTGAACAGAAGGAGCTGAACATGAGATAACGTCATTGGGTCAAGTTGTTGAACGACTACGACTGTGCAATCAAATATCATCTGGGTAAGGCTAACGTAGTAGCCGACGCCCTAAGTCGAAAGGAAACACCTAAGCCGAAGCGAGTTCGAGCATTACAACTCACCATTCACACAGGATTACCCGATCAAATACGTAATGCTCAACTTGAAGCTTTGAAAGACGAGAACCTGAAAGCCGAATCACTACAAGGCATGGAGAAGCAACTGGAAACCAAATCTGACGGAATCCGCTACTTCATGGACCGAATATGGGTTCCCTTGTATGGAGACCTACGAGAGCTGGTAATGGACGAAGCTCACAAGTCACGGTAATCTATTCATCCGGGTTCAGACAAGATGTATCACGACCTGAAGGTTCTTTACTGGTGGCCAAACATGAAAGCTGATATTGCCACTTATGTAAGCAGATGTTTAACCTGTTATAAGGTTAAGGTGGAATATCAAAGGCCATCCGGTTTGCTTCAACAACCAGAAATTCCAGTATGGAAGTAGGAACAGATATCAATGGATTTCATCATAAAACTGCCTTGGACTCCCAGCGGATGCGATACCATTTGGGTCATTGTAGATCGCTTGACGAAATCCGCATATTTCCTGGCAATTCGGGAGACTGACCGAATGGAAAATTTGACTCGTATCTATTTGAGGGAAATAGTCTCTCGGCACGGTGTGCCTATTTCCATTATCTCTGATAGTGACGCTCGGTTCACTTCATACTTTTGGCAATCCTTGCAGAGATCATTGAGGACACGACTAGATATGAGCACTGCATATCATCCCCAAACCGATGGTCAAAGTGAGCGTACGATCCAAACTCTAGAAGACATGTTGCGTGCCTGTGTAATTGATTTTGGCAGCAGTTGGGAAACTCACTTACCATTGGTTGAGTTTTCTTACAATAATAGCTATCACACATCGATCAAAGCTGCTCCATTTGAGGCACTGTATGGGCGTAAGTGCCAATCACCTATTTGTTGGGCGAAAGTTGGAGAAAGCTAACTTACATGTCCTGAACTTGTGCACAAGACGATTGAGAAGATCGTGCAAATCCGTAACCGCATGGCAGTAGCACGCGACCAACAAAAGAGTTACGCTGATAAGCGTCGCCGACCGTTGGAATTTCAAATTGGCGACAAAGTACTTTTGAAAGTGTCACCTTGGAAGGGTGTGATTCGTTTTGGGAAACGTGGAAAACTAAAACCTAGATACGTGGGACCGTTTGAAATTATCAAATGGGTTGGCCCCGTAGCCTATCAGCTGAACCTACCCGAAGAACTTAGTGGAGTACACAATGTGTTCCATGTTTCAAACCTGAGGAAATGTCTTGCAGACGAGACTCTCGTCGTTCCGTTAGATGAGATACATGTGGATGAACAACTACGTTTCATCGAGGAACCAGTGGAAGTTGTAGATCGAGAGGTCAAAACGCTCAAACATAGTCGTATTCCAATCGTCAAGGTCTGTTGGAACTCAAAGCGTGGGCCAGAGTTTACCTGGGAACGCGAGGATCAAATAAAGAAGAAATATTCACAACTTTTCCAGGGTCAAGCATCTACTTCTTAAGGTATCATTCTGAGATATCTTTTCTTTCAATTTCGAGATGAAATTCCCTTTAACAAGGGGATGATGTCGCAACTCTCATGAAATCTCACATTTCATTGTTTTGGGTTTATTTTAGAAATTCAAGAAACCTTATCTTGAGTGAGCTTCTGACTTTCTATCCTTGTTGTTAATCTGGCGTTCTGTGCTAATCCGATTTTTTTTAATTTTCTGGACAAAAATTATTTTGACAAGGGGATGATGTGACAACCCTAACTCTCAGGTTGACCTCGTTCTTTTAACTTGAGCTTTCCACATTATGTTATGTTTATTAGATAATGCAAATTGTTCTTATAAATAAATAAAGGTTATTGTTAATACCAAATTAAACATAACTAACTTTTACTAATTAAATCTATAAAAATCAAAATGTAATTTAAGTGAAATAGAGGGACCTAAGTGTCATTTCTTTAAACATAAAACAATATATACACAATTCATGCAACCAACCCCGTAACCACCCCATCATCCTCTTCACGGCAATTCGACAATTCCTTGAAACCCTATTGCCGTCGACCTTCAACCGCAAATACAAGTTTCTCTCGGCAGCTGTCTCCCCCTCGGCGGTTCCGATCGAGCATCTTGTGAAAAGCAACTCACCACCGGCGGTCGCGAAATCAACCGAATAACCCGTACGGTATGTCCCTCACTCGTCTTATGCGTTCAGATTCGATATGGTTTCGGTTTTCGCGACACATGCTCATGATCACGTTGGGTGTCGATTTGATTGGGTTCAAGTGTTCGGATGCGTAGAACACTTGACTCGGTAGCGGTTACGTGTATGACTTCGAATGTTCGGGGCTGTTGTCGGTGAGCCGTGCGATGTACGCGGTGTAGATTCTTGATGGTGGGTGTTTGTTACGTATGTATGTTCCGTGTGGGTGTTGTTATGTGTGTATGTGTAACTATGGTGTGCGTGAGTGGGTATGCTAATGGGTAGGTGTGTGGAGTTTAGGTTAATCATGGGCTGCAATTCTATATATATGTTATATATATGTGTTTGTATAATGTGAGTTCTTCTTTATCTGTTTATTGCGTATAATATATATTATGGTTGGGAAATATAATATATATGCACATTTTGTTGGGTCGTTACGAGGTTGTGACGTGCGAGTGATATGTTATGAATCTTATGGGTTTTGTTATGGAAGTCAAGTAAATAAAGAGTACAAAGGAAATAGTAGGGTTTTATGCATCTTAGGGGAATGGATGTTTAAGAGTGTTTGCTTGTGAACGTTATTATATAGTAATGTAGATAAGTATGCTTGGTATGGTTCGTGTGGTAAATGTGTGATGTAATAATAATAATAGTAACAATTGGGAATATAATACCCTTACAAGTGATGAGTGGGTCATTATGTATTTGACACAAATTATAACTCGTGCGTATTTACATGCAAATAAGACAACCGAAAACCGACACCGTGACCGAGTCATGAACACGAAACCGTACGATCACATTATTGATATTTAATATTAATCGAATATTAAATAAAACTCAGTTAATTGGAAACCGTCTCTTTTGGTGCTTATGTTTTTGTTGCAACACATTTAAGGTGAGTCACGGCCCCATTTTACATTCTTTCCTTTTCGGGGGAGAAAACATGCAAACTCCATTTTTGTTATGGTTGCCAGTATTATAGATATCGCCTGTTACGTTAGTGGAGACACATTTGAAAGTCCTTACAGTATCGAACCGTTAGTAATGGGATTAGCGAGGTAATTCTGAGTAGTACTACTGGGTTTAACAAACGCCGCCCGGGCTTATCGCGCTAGCTTGATTGGAGGTCGAACGGGTGCTTAATTAACCTAACGATTGCCATGGTCTGTGATAGACGTGGTGGAAATGCACTAAACACACACAGTCAGCTTCCGTTTGAAACACTAAGTAACTTGTTTATAGGCTAGCTATCTATCGATACGCTTTATATACTAAACCATGTGAAACGCTTTTCGGACACATTTCTTGTTGATTAAACCTGTGGACTCACCAACTTTATGTTGACACACTTTAGCATGTTTTCTCAGGTCACAGGAACGCACAAGGTTAAGAACCCAGCTAGGATGCATTCATGGCATACATCACAACTCAATTGTTTTATTTAGTTAAACTTTACTGACTTTTATGGTTTAAACGCATGTTGATACAATTTACTATTGATTTCTGTTTTCGAAACGATTCCGCAAGTTTGAAACACTTATGGTGATTTAAAAGTCTAATTACTTAATGTAATTTTTTGTAATTACTGTGTCTGGTGTAACTGGTGCTATCTGAGATCCTGGTGTGTCACACGCCTGAAGGTAAAACCCGTTAGCCGATTTTGAGGGTGTGACATATTGTAAATAAATAATACTATAATATTTTTACTATTAATAATACTATTGAAACCAATTTAAGACAAATAATGGTAAGAACATTAATACTAAAAGGGCGTACCTGGTGCTGCAAAGAGCTCCCGCGTTTTCGCAGGGTCCAGGGAGGGTCCGTCCCATTTAAGGGAAGATGTACGCGGTCTTTCCCCCACATTTTGTAGGGAGGCCGTTTCCACGGCCTCCCCACAAAATTATTATAATTTTGAGGAATAGTCACGATGTTAATAATAGAAAAATAGTATGATTTACTCCTCACATTGGTGTTAATTTGTGCGGTATAATCTTATATATTGTGTCAGATTAAAATAATTATGAATTATATATCGTCTTGTTTTCAATAATAATTTTAGTACTAATGCTTCTCAAATTATATTTGATTATAATATCGGATGTAATAATATATTTAATCATAATAATAATTTTTGTAACGATGATAGTGATAATACTAGTATTAATCTCATATCGAGAAATATAGTATTAGATAATAATAATATCTCATCACTTTTTTCAAACTTGGTTTACATATATTTAAAATAAAAAATGCGTATCACGGTATACTTTTAATAATAACTAGGAAATGAACCCGCGCGTTGCCGCGGGGTTCTTTTATTCGGGTTATTTTTGTTATCTCTATGAAGTCGAATGGACATTATCTCTATGAAGTCGAATGGACAAAATAAAGTTTTTCCAGTCTAAAGTGAGTCGGGTCAACCCAACATGCTCATTTTCCCATATCAAACATCCAGTATAATGAGAAGAAATCAAGAAAATGCACGAACTTACCATATATGTATTGGACCAAGAAATCCAGTCAACTCTTGAGGTGGTCGTTTATATAGAGACTTTAGCCAGAAGATGATGCCTTTCCCTTAGTGCTTCTTCTGGACATTAAGATCACTGATACTAAAACCCAAATTTGATACCTGCAGCACTGCTTCCTCTACAAATGGTTTTACATTACCCTGTCGAACCGACTCCCCTAAATCTCTCTTCCAAAACTCTTGATATCTCAATTCTTCTATAATAACTTTGTCCTGCCAAGTCAAGGAATTCTCCAATCAGACGTCTACAGAGAAAAAACATTCAAGTAAAAACCTTATATAAATAGAACTATGTAGCAGACTTCGAACTGAGTTTTTTTTGTTTATTCTTAACACTAAATAAATTTATATTATCCAAATTGTATTATGAACACTTGTCACATATGCAACTGTTGTTCTATATAAACAAAATACCCCAATCTACCCGTTTATATAGAGGTGGCAAGCAACACAGGGCTGCCGGGATAACAGGTCAAACATGTACCTCTACTTTTACATATAAAGTGATCATCGATTAAGATGACTAACCCTTTTTCCTAGTGACAATGCTAGCCACTTATCTATCTGATCAAGGTAAGAAGTACTGGAAACTTCCTTGCTAAGAAGGACATAAATTTCCTTTTTGGTGTCCATCTCTCCCAGGTCCTTCGTCTCTCAACTTTGTTCATGCTTGGCTCATATGGATTGAGTAAAGGTGCTACCATGAAAGCACCTGTAAGTTGAGTTAAAAAATAGTCAGAAAAAGATTTATCTGATTTCCATATTCAGTATCTCATAGTTACTCTCAAAACACACATCCAAAGATCTTTGATATCCCATTATAGTAAAAACTAAAGAAATTGTAGCTTGATCAGTTTCTGTAAATGCATCTAACATGTAGTATAAAAAAGGTTATATACCTGCAATTCTATCGGGGATGTACTTGAGGGCAGCCCAGGTATGTAAGCTTCCACCCGAGTGTCCAACCAATCAATTGGTAATTTATTTCTCTAAGAGAAATCAAGTAAAATGCAATCAATCATTAGTTTTTGTACATTAATTCAATTTTGCTGTTCTCTAGAACAACTTGGACGGTTTTCACAACATTGCAAGAAGACCCGCAGCAGCGCGCGGGATCCAATGCTAGTTGATACAATTATGGTTGTTTGATGGTTGAAAAAAGCCATCAGGATGGTATGTGGTATTTGAATTTTTATTTGACAAATGAACCGTAAACGCAAAAACATTAGAAAGCTACTATGAATGATAAAGGCCTATGTTTTATATTTGGTGGAAAACCAAGCATGACCATTACAAACAATCAAATTTGCGTAAAAAAGTACTCGTTGGGGACTTTGGCCTATTGGGATATGTAGGTGCTTCTTTGATATGTTGACCCAGACAATCATATGAGGCATGACCATATTGATCAGATTTCACATTGATCATAACTAAAAGCACCCATTTTAACTCGCCAATATGCACAATAATTTGACTTATACAAATATGCTTAATAATTTGAAACATAAGCTGTATAAAAACATGTTGACCCATACCAAATAAAACCGCTTTGAACCATAACTAATAACATCCGTTTGATCCATAACAAATACCACTCATTTTGACCCAAAACAAATACCAATCATATTGAGTCATAGCTAATATCACCCATTTGACCCATAACCAATATGACCCAAGCTAACTTATACTCAATATCAACAGTTACGACCCATAACCATTATCACTGATTTTGGCCTGTTCTGACATGTTTTGACCCATAACCTATTAACAACCCGTTTTGACCCATATCAAATACCAACCGTTTTGACCCATTTCCAATACCACCCTTTTTGACCCACAACCAATACCACCCGTGTTGACCCATACCAAGTTTCAATAGTGTCGAGCCATAACCGATATCACCTATTTTGACCCATAAATAATATCACCCAAGATGGCCAATACCAAATATCAACCGTTTGACCCATAACCAATAAAATAGAATCACCAAAACGCATAATCAAATTCAGCCAAATTCTAAATATATGTATCATGTTCACTTCATTATTTATTCATTCTATTCACCAGCATAAATGCCTATACAGAAAGAGAAAATAATGATATTTAATGGTAAGATGTGAGAAAAAAATACATAATACTAAATCTTTTTTTCTAACAAAAGGTATTTAGGGTGTGTTTGATTGACTGGAATGGAATGGATTTTCCACTCTACTATCTTTTGGTTGACTGGATTGACCTGTGGGAATGGAATAAGTACTAATGTGATTTTTTGTCCTGTATACAAAGACAATGTTTAATTATATCTCTACTTTATGCACTATTCAATAGAAATTGAATTATTTCAGTACAAATATTACGAAATTAACTAATAACAAAAGCTCGTTAAAAATTCTTATTAAGATTGTGATAAAAGAAAGGCATTTTTCTAGTTATTTTTAAAAAATGAAAAGGTAAATTAGTGTACATTTCTGAATTTGAGTAACCTTGTAACATTTCATTTCATGTTATGACTAAATGAATTTAAAAACACCTCATCCCCATGTAATGATAATCTGTATCACATTCCTTAAGAGTGGTCCCTTCCATTCTATCATACTAAACAAATACTATTTTATTCATTTTCATTCCAACGGAATGGATCATTCGATTCTTTTTTTTAATTCTAGCATATCAAACACTACCTAAGTATTATGTGCATAATCAATTGAAATTGAAGTTGTGATTCTAGTTCATTCATGCCATGTCAAGTTTAATGCAATAAGAAAAAAGTAATTAAGGCCTTAAATACCTGCATCAATAAGGTTTTTTGTGGCTTTAAAATCAATTCTATAGGCCCAGTAACATCAAATACTTCCTTCTCACTAGCCCCAATGCAACATATAACTGTTGAAGCATTGCCCAATGCAGGCTTAATTTGCTCTGGTTTCTCCAAATCACACTCCACAAGTTGAAGCTTCTCTATAGCTGGACTACAGAGTGGATATCTTTCCTTACATATTAGTTAAAATAGAACTTCCAAATTATCATCAAAGTAAAATCTTACGCTGACTTCCATCAGATATTGCGTCATCAAGCTTCATCTGCTGCACGCTCTACATGTAATTAAAATAGTTTTGTTTAATTATAGTTCATGAAACTAAAGAGGATTATTAATTCAATGACTATTATAAGTTTATACCTTCACCAAAGGCTCTGCTCTTTGAGTACTTCGTAAACCAGCCCGAACATTAAATCCTAATTTCAAAAGCTCTCTGCACAAACCATCAGTTATTTAACGGGGTCCAGATTCAAGTGCAAGAAGTTTAATGAGCCTAAATAGACATTTGTAATCAACCTTACGGTTCGTGAACCAACTTTGCCCGTTGCTCCTGCAACAAAAACACTATTTGCGTCTTTCTCGCCATCTTTTGTTTTCGTGTCAGCAGGCTTCAAACCAACTGTTGCTGCACCTTACATAAAATCAGTACATGATTGTTATTCATAAAAATTAAGACGCAGTGTGTGAATTGTGAAATCATATATCATTGAAAGAAACTCAAAAACCATTGCATATTGTTATTTCCTTATGTTCCAATTTAAGAGTACCTCAAATTTAATCAATGCTTCAAATGTATTATTTAAAACAAAATGCAAGGTGATTTCCTCCTTTACCGATTATCATTCTGACAACTTCCAGTGATTACAAAACAATATCCAATGATTCAGAATCAAAGATCATTACACTCTAGTGTTAACATCAACCATAGTAGACAACATTTACAAGCCAAAATCCATAAATTAACGCCCATAAACAACAACCAGTTCCACACAATCAGAACTCCTTAATCACACCATATCACGTCAATCACAAAACGTAACTACAAATTCAACCTACAACTCATCAAAATCAAAGGAAAATCAACAAACAACATTTATGTAATAGTAACATCAATCACATAGCAAAACTGCAAATTCAACCTACAACCTATCAAAATCAACAATTCACATTGCAAACTTAAAGGAAAATGAGCAAACCTACAACTATCGAAATAACTACAGATTTAACCTACAACTTATCGAAATCAACAATCCACATTGCAAAATTGAAGAACGTAAACCTCAATTCGCCGTAATTAGTATCCAATTTCAAAGTGTTCTACATCAATTGAACAGATACACGAACCATTGATCGCGAAAGAGGAGAAAGAAGATCAATCGAATCAACAGACATCTTCTCGATCTACAGAATCGCAGCTTCTCTAACCGCAGGTGCATCACTGATCAAATCCTCATAAGCAGCTACAAACGCCTCACGCCAGAACCGGGGCAACCCGATCCGACGGCTATTGGTATACACATCCCACATGTGCTGAACCACCTTCTCTAGCTCCTCGATCTCCTGCTCAAAACCAACAATCACATCAATTTAACCCACAACAACAATCAAACACGAATGATCAAACATTGATGATCAAACAACACGCACAAGAACATCGAGATCATCGTGAATTGGGGATCCGCCGGAGATGTCGTCGGAGAAACGGTTGAGGTTGCCGGCGGAGAAGCGGAGAGTGACGGTGCCGGTTGGTGGTGAATTTGGGTTTGGGGATTAGGGTTTTATTGGGTCGGTGGCACTGTAGCCACCGACCAAAGTCTTTAATATATATTATAATTCGTGTATCACACGTATAATATCTTTCGGTTGATAGGTTCATTGTCAATTGCACGAATTACAAATGAAGTGTGTCATCGTCATTTTTTTTAAAGCTCAACACACCCGATCAAATTACATTTAAATTTATAAACAAACTCGTACGTGTAGGTTTACACCTTTCCACTCGATTAGTGCTTTGACTAATGTTGACAGGATGTGACTGGTGTTGACCAGTTCCCGAGAACACCAAGACTAAACCAAACAGCCCCCAAGCCTCCAAAACCCTTCTATCCATCAAGAAATTTGGTTCCCTTGCATCACCATGATCGTCGTCCCCTACTAGCTATAGCTACACACTACAATAACCATCCAAGTTCAAAACCACTATCAAACCCACCACAACCCACCGAATCTGGCAGGATTCAAGTTGAAAACCTTCATGACATTGCTTTCAGCACCCCCAAAAGTAGCCCTCGTAACCACCATCACCTTTACAACCCACTAATTGATCACCACAACCAACCGTATCACCATTACAGCCACAATGATCCTAGTCGAGAACTACCATTACAACTGCAATCGTAACCTACACCATCGTCGTACTAGCACCTTTACGACTAAGACTCACTAGAACAACCAACACTACACCTCCAAGTCGCCACCGTTAAAACCCTAGCCGCCATCATAACATCCACAATCAAAAGCACCACTGTCGCCATCACTACAGCCGCTAACCACCATCACTGCAGCCTAAACCACCACCAACACGACCAACATCACCACCATCGACTCTTAGTTGTGACCATCCTTCAACCAACTATCTAAACCCACCTTAGGGTCGAGATCTATCACCATAACCATCTTTGATCGCCCTAGAACCCTAGATCCACCGCCTCCCTCAAAGTCATCTCCTTCAAGTCAATTTCGCACAGCCACGACTGTGATTAGAAAGAAAAGGCCACCACCATCGCGTTTAGGGCGTCAACTGTGGTGGGGAACTCACCACCACTCGCTAGGAAGACCACCACCGCCGCCGTGGTGATCAGAGTTCAGACGAAATCGGGGGGGGGGGGGGGGGGGGGGGCTGGCGCCTGCCACATCTTCCTCTCTCTCTTGAACCTTTGAAACCCTAGAATGAGAAATAAGGGAGATAGAGTTGCTTATATATGTAGGGTTAGGTTATGGGTTTCGTATCGTATTTTTTCATATCACGTAGGAACTCGTTTCATGTCGTGTTAATTTTCTTTTTTCTTTTTTTAAAGATGAATGATATATTATTTGAAATATTAATAATTTGTCGCTACGACACTCCATGTGTCACGCTTATGATAAAAGTTGACTATTTCTAGCGTTACTCGCCTATTATTCTGATCGGTCACTTTCTGAGTTTACAAAGTTCACGTATGATTTGTTATGCTTGTTTAGGTATTATTTGAGCCTAGCGTTACTAAATGGAGCTTCGATGAGCCTAATTATCTTAATGGGCCTTGAATGTGCGTCTAAGTTCTAGTTTATATCCATTTTAAGCCCATATATTTCCAATCCAAGACGTTCATATGTATTACAAACGAATCCGGTTTTCGGGTTGTCACAAGTTTTGTTAAAACTGATAACGTGTTTGGTTGGTTAATTTGAGTGAAATTGAAATGTTAGTTTTAAATATTTCATTGAAATGTTAAAGAGTAAGTGAAAATAATATGAATTCCAATAAAAGTTGAAAAATTTACCAATTCCAATTCCATCCATTGACCAACCAAACATGATTTTACAGAATAAAATTTCAATTTCAATTTCAATTTTTATTTCTTAAAATTCTGTGAAGCAAACGGGCCTAAGAGTTATAGTTGGATCTAAGTCCCCTGGACCAGTTTGGTGTTACTATTTAGGTTTTGTAAACATAAAATACATTAGTAGCTTAATATATTTAGTATTGTTTTTTATTTGCATTGTTGAATATCACATAGGTTTTAAAATTGCAAATGTTAAATGTGATAATCAAATGGCCTTACATTGCTTAAAACAAAATAAAACAATAAATCGGCAAAGATTTTAAAATTGAGATTCTCAGTAAAAGGTTAATCTATACTATATATAAAGCATATGAGAGAGGTATTTTAAGATATCAAAAAATTAAGAACACTTACTATATTCAATGCATAAGATACAACCACTTTTAAGGGTAAAATAGTATTTGTAACATTATTTACACATTAGCCCTTATAATTAGTTACACAATAATCTTACACTTACTAATATTTGCATAAAATTTTATATTATCTACCCATACACCCAAAAAAATTAATATGTTTTAAGATTTCAGCTCTACCTTTTAATATATCACATTAAAAAATGTTTTGAGCCTACAATTTAACCTGTTTTTATTTTTAAATATTTTGGTGTAAGCTTTTTGCTGAAACGCTCTGTATTTTGTGAGGTACAATAAGTTAATGCGTATAAACAAGTCGTCATGCAAAACTCATTTATTTGTTATTTTAAATTTTAGCTTAGAAATACATAATGAACTTTTGTAAACTATTACAAGAATAACAAAATATTAAATGCACTTGTCAAATGTAAATTTCGTCCCGCTGCATTGCGCGGGCACCCTTCTAGTTAAAATTAATAATTATACTCTATATTAAAAGACAAGTGAAATGAATAGTAGTATGAGAAATCTGGACCGTTGGTTTTCTTACGTACGGTGGAAGCAACCTTGCCTGATTTTAGGCAAGATTCCTCTCCACTACGAGTGTCTTTGCAGCCGAGTACACTACCACCACCATCGTTGTATTCTCCGCTGATGTGGATGGAAAGAGAGATATGGATGGAAAGAGAGATATGGTTACGACTTCACCACCGCCGCCGGGTTTGTGCATGATGTACTAAACATAAGCTTTATAGTGTCTTTGGCTTGCGAACCCTAGGTGGCGATGCGGTGTTCGTTGTGCTTTTCTAGCTAAATTGGTGTTGTTTCAGTAAAACAAAAGTTTTGAATATATACTAAAGAAGGTGTAATTATTCAAAACTCCCATACTAGTGACGATATTAATAGAGAAAATGGTATGTGATAATCGATAAAATTATTGATAAAAATATATGTATTATAATCAAGTTTTTCCGTAGATAAAAATGTTTTATCTATGATGAATTTGACACCCAAATTGATGAAACACTAAACAAAGCCGCATTTTATTATTTATAAGTCTATTGTCGTTCTATTTTAGAACATTTGAACCGATAAACATACATGAACCCCTAAAACAATAAGCCCAAGCCTTACATTTAAGCCTACGGGCGTCGTAATCGAATTTGAGAGTCTTGCGCGATTGCTAAAATTAGGATGACCTGTCGTTCAATCCTGTAAGAAGTGGTTTAGTTAGTTACTATGGAAAAGTGGGCATAGATTGTGTTATATATATCAAAACAGACACTCTTTTTTCTTACAACACCATAAGCATATAATAATTGCATGAGATGTAATTAGCAATCATTTACTTACTTACATAGCCTTGTGTTTGCGAATGTACTCGACTATTTACAAGACACGATCAACCATGGATCCCAATCCTTAAAAGATAATGTTTTTTTTTTCTAAAAGCCAGGACCTTTATCCGGTCACCACCACCACCTCCGGTCTCCGGTCACCACCACCGGTCACCACCACCGGTCACCACCACCACCACCACCGGTAAGCTACGTCAGGTTTCAAGTTTTCACTGCTCTCTCTCTCCTCTCTCTGCTCTCTCTCTCTCTAAACAGGTCTCTCTACCTCCGCTCTCTACCCCCGGTCACCGGTCACCACCACCACCACCACCGGTAAGCTACGTCAGGTTTCAAGTTTTCACTGCTCTCTCTCTCTCCTCTCTATGCGCTCTCTCTCTCTAAACGGGTCTCTCTACCTCCGCTCTCTACCCCCGGTCACCGGTCACCACCACCACCGGTCACCGGTCACACCACCACCATCATCCCGCAACGCCTACCCACCCCCCATCACACCACCACCGTCACCTCACTCCGTCACCGTCACCACACCACCTTCACCGCTCATCCCCCACACCACCCACCACCGCACTGCTGTCCACCCTTCACTGCTGTCCAGCTAGTCACCACCGCCACCACCGGAGCCACCACCGGAGCCACCACAACAGCTTCCTCCTTTAACCCTAACTACTACCGCCTCCACACCTCTGCTCCCTCTCACTTAAAACCGGCCCCTCTCACTATCTCTGGTCACCGGGCACCACCATCACCACCGGCCGGTCACAGCCACCTCACCACCTCCACAGCCGAGTCAGCGAAAACCCTAACCCGTACCAGCAGCATAATCGAAGAACCCAAATTAGGTGTACATTTGCTGAGATCGTTCTATCTCGGGTTTGCATTTCCATTTTTACTCGCCTTTCATTATATCTTAATTATACTTTTTAGTTTATATCTTTTAGTATAGATTGTTTGGCTGGGTTAGGGTACCAGCAGTCTGTTTTTTGATAGCTACCTTTTCATGTAATTTGTTTTATTTTCTGTTTCTGGATTTGTTCATGGGTCCCTTGTGGGTTGGATTGCTTTTGATTGTGGGGGGGTCGCTTTTGATTATGCTTTACTTGTTCTGCGATTATTTTAAGGTGTTGTCCGTGATTATTGGTTGTTTTAGTGGACTCTGTCGGGTATTATAGATAACAGGAGCCTTTTTGCTGCCTCGAGATCATGTTCGGTGACGAGAGGTGCGACTTCAAGGAAAAAGGATTTTAGATTACGATTGGCATCGTGGAATGTAGAAACCCTAACTAGTAAGTTACTAGAGTTAATCGATGTACTGAAAAAACATAGGGTATAGATAGCGTGCCTTCAGGAAACTAGATGACGGGGTGGGAAAGCAAAAGAGTGCAATAGTTATAAACTATGGTATTCAGGGTCAGATGAAATAAAAAATGGTATAGGTTTTCTAGTTGCTAAGGAACTCCAGGATAATGTAGTGGAGGTGAGAAGATACAATGATAGAATTATGCTGTTAAGAATAGTAATTGGGGATGTAGTAGTGGAGGTAGTTATTGCTTATGCACCTCATGTTGGACTAGGGGAAACGGAAAGAAGGAAGTTCTGGGAGAGTTTAGATCACGTTATGGGTGACATACCTAGAGAAGAAAAAATATGCATAGGAGGAGATTTTAATAGACATATAGGTAAGGATAATGAGCACTTCCAGGTGGTGTATGGAGGCTTCGGGTATGGTCTTAGGAATGACGGTGGTAAGGAGCTTCTAGACTTTGCAGTAGCGCATGACCTAGGCATTTTAAACTCGTTCTTTAAGAAAAGAGACTCGCATCTAATCACGTTTAGCAGCGGCGGGAGACACACGCAAATAGACTATTTATTGATGAGGGGAGAAGATCGTAGCTCGTAGAAGGACTGTAAGGCAATCCCGGGACAGACAGTTATGACGCAACATCACATGTTGGTGGCGGATATACGCGTGAAAAGACCAATTGTAAAACAAAACAAGAGAGTTAGACCTACGATCAGATGGGGCCAGCTCAAAGACGAAAATATTATCATTTTTAGAGATAAGGTCATACCAATGAATCAGTCTGGGCCACAGGAAGACACAAATCAAAAGTGGAAGGCTATGGCAACTAGACTCATCCAAGCAGCGAAAGAAACTCTTGGAGTTACATCAAAGAGGACAGTCGGCCATAAGGAAGCCTGGTGGTGGAACGAAATTGTACAGGAGAAGATAAGAATTAAACAATAGTGTTTTAGAGAGCTTATACGCTGTAACAATGAGGAAGAACGAGCAGAGCTAAAAGCTAAATACAAGGAGGCAAAGCAAGAGGTGAAAAAATCGGTGTCAGAGGCAAAGAACACGGCATATGAGACGATGTATAAACGATTAGAGACGAAAAAAGGAGAGCATGACATGTATAAGATAGCCAAGGCAAGAGAAAGTAGAAGACAAGACTTGAGAATGGTGATGTTTATAAAGGCTGCGGATGGAAAGGTTTTGGTAAAGGAGAAAGACATCATGGTGAGATGGAAAACGTACTTCGATAACCTTTTCAACATAAGTAACCCAAATCAACAAACTGAGATAGATAAAACAGCTCAAACAACGCAACAAAACAAATACTATTGTAGAAACATCACAGTCGACGAAGTTACGAGAGCTATGAAGAAAATGGGAAGGGCTAAAGCGGTGGGGCCAGACAACATACCGATTGAAGTGTGGAAATGCCTGGGAGATGAGAGTCTTCAATAGCTAACAGATTTATTCAACACTATCTTTAAGACAGGAAAGATGCCAGACCAATGGAGAACCAGTGTCATAGTCCCCGTATATAAGAAAAAAGGAGATTTCCAATGTTGCGAAAACTACAGGGGAATAAAACTATTGAGTCACACGATGAAATTATGGGAAAGAGTTATTGACACGAGAATTAGACGGGAAACTCAGATAGCGATAAACCAATTTGGATTTATGCCGGGACGCTCTACTATAGAAGCCATACACGTCATAAGAAGGATAATGGAGAAATATAGAGAAAAGAAAAGGGACCTCCATATGGTATTCATCGACCTAGAAAAGGCCTATGATAGTGTTCCGCGCCAACTTATTTGGGAAAGTCTACGACTTAGAAGGGTACCAGAGAGGTATATCAAAATAATCAAGGATATGTATGACGGAGCAAAAACGTGTGTGCGAGCACCAGTCGGAGACACAGACCCCTTCCCCGTGAAAGTGGGACTCCACCAAGGATCGGCACTGAGCCCATTTCTCTTTACAGTTGTGTTGGACGAGATGACCAAGTCCATACAATAGCCAGTTCCGTGGTGCATGCTCTTTGCGGATGATATTGTCTTAATATCAGAATCTAAAACGATGCTTAACGACAGGCTAGAACAGTGGAGAGCAGCACTAGAGAGTAGAGGCTTAAGGATAAGTCACTCTAAGACGGAATGCATGCATTGCAATTTTAGTGGTGAGGCTAAAGAGGACACCCAAATCAGTCTCCAAGGTATGGCGGTCCCAAGAACGACTAGGTTTAAATACCTGGGCTCGTACCTACAGGAGGACAGAGAGATACACAGCGATGTAGCTCACCGTGTCCAAGCAGGATGGTGCAAGTGGAGAGCAGCATCAGGGTTTCTATGTGATAAGAGATTTCCAGCGAAACTAAAAGGAAAACTATATAGAGTAGCAGTTCGTCCAGCTATGTTATACGGAACAGACTGCTGGGCAATAAAGAAATTGCACGAGAAACAAATAGAGGTAGCGGAAATACGAATGCTGAGGTGGATGTGCGGACACACAAGATTGGATCGGATAAGAAACGAAGTGTTCAGACAGAAGTTAGAGGTGGCTTGTATCGCAGATAAAATACAAGAGGGAAGATTAAGATGGCTTGGGCATGTGAAGAGGAGATCTATGTCAGCACCCGTTAGAGCAGTAGAGAACTTCGTCTTAGAGGGTAGGAGGTGTAGAGGAAGACCGAGGTTGACTTGGGACGAGTTAATTAAGCGAGATATGGTATATTTGCACCTCTCTGAGCACATGATCGAGGATAGGAGCGAGTGGAGGCGTAGGATTAAAATTAAGGACTTTTAGTAGGATCCGTAGGTAGGAAGGGTTATTGTAGACTTGGTGCAGGGGCAAAGGTGTACGCAGTTCACAACTGCCCTCTATAGGTGAATCGCGTCGCTTATCTGTTGTTTGTTGTATCTTGTTCTTTATATGTTGGTGTCTTAATTATTTGCCCTCTATTGGTGAAACGCCCTGCATGTTGTGTGCTTTGTGCTGCATGATATATTATTTGTTGTCTTGCTATCGTTAGTGCTTTTGTTTATCGAGTCGGGGGTCTCTTTGGAAGCGGTCTCTCTACCTACCTAGATAGAGGAAAGACTTGCCACTATCTACCCCCCGACCCTGCTCTTGAGTGGGATATACGGGTTTGTTTGTTTGTTTGTTTGTTTTCATAAATGAAAAAACTAAAATTTTTTGTTGTGTAGACGTCTTAAACTACAAACAATCTCTCTCACTCGAACTAATCACTTAAGTCTATTATAGATAAAAAGAAACTCAATGACTCGAACTTCATTGATTGGTACCACAAATATGATAATAGTTCCCAAAGTGGATAGAAATGTCGTATTATTCAGGAAAAAAAATAATGAATACCATTGTATTTACCCCTCAAACCATCAAGAAAGCATGGGAGACTCTTTGGAAGTATCATGCATCATGTTAGCCATGTTCATTCTGAAATTTAAAAGGACCTAGAACTTCATCCGGCTTTTAAGATGATAAAGAAGTTATAAGAAATGTCTCAACAATAAGCTCGTCATGAACGATTTGATACTATGAAATCATTCATAGGATGTTGCATGCTAGAAGTGTCCTTAGTCGGTACTCATATTTTGATAATATGGAGTTATATCAATCATTGAGGAGGCTTGGCTTTCCATCAAGTATTAAGTTAGTTGTGCATAGTATCCTCAACTCACTGCCTAAAGCATATGACAAGTGAATCCCACATAAGATGCTTAAGACTATTGAGATGAACATATCGAGCAAGAGCTCTCCTGTGCTGATTATTTTGAAGGGAGGGCCATGAAACTTAAATCAAAGAAAAAAGTCAAGAAAGACAAGGGAAGACATACATAAAGGGAAATGTTATTACCACCAAGTTTGTTGTTAAGAAATCTCCATAAGATGTGAAATGTTTAGACTGTGTAGAGACAAGGCACAATAAGATAAACTACCTCGATATCTTTTGCGAGTTGAAGAAAGCAAAAGCTTTTAAGACTGACAATTTAAGTCATGGGTGTTTAACACTAGATGTGGTGCTCACATTTATTGTAATAATCTTCAAGGGCTAAGGAGAGTTGTAGAACTTAAAGCAATCAACATGGAACTCCGTGTTAATGATAAAGCTCATGATGTGGTTAAAACAATATAAAAAGTATATGATACTTCTGTCTAGTGGTCTTTATTTAACTTTAGACAATTTTTGTTAGATACAGAGTAAGATTAAATATTATGTAGTTTTTTTTGTTTGCATGAATAAGGTTTTAGTTATTTTTTTGATAATAATAACTTTTTAGGTTACATGAATGATGCATTTTATTTTGAGACTAAGCTTCACAAGGAAAGGTATGATGTTGATGTAAGTAATTCATGCATTGATAGTTTCATATACACACTAAACACCAAAAGGTGGAGGTCATACTTCAACAAAACATATCTATGACTCTATAGACTTTGAACATAAGAAAAAAACGTATATCTAAGCTCCAAACTTATAGAATCTTAGAATCTATTGGTTCAGAAATGTTTGAGGCATGTTTAAATGGTAAAATGATTGACGTATCTTTTAACGGTACCAGTGAAAGAGCCACAAACCTACTAGTGTCCTTATACACTGAGGTATGTGGTTCTTTTATGACTATGTCTAGATCCGATGAAAGACACTTCATCACAATTATTGATGAGTTTAATAGATTTGGTTATACTTACTTGATGAAACATAACTATGAAGTTTTTGAAAATGTTCAAACTTCGTAGAGCTAAGTACATAATCAACTAAATGAAAATGATAAAAGTCAATCAATTAGACCAAGGTGACGAATATTACTCTAATACTTTGATTTACCTTTTCCATATTGAAAAGGCCCATAATGCAAAACAAGTGGTTTTGCATTGTTTTAGTCTTACTATTTATTTTGGTTTTATATTAAAAATATTATCTTCATCTTCGTACCTAATAAATAATTAACACTTAGTGTTATTTATCACTCTCTTAGGCCCTCTCTCAGTATGTTTTTTCGCCTATACCACTTGGGGCTGGCTCAAGCATTTTAGGGCCTTAAAGCGAAAACTAAAATTAAAACCCTCTACGCCAAAAATCATTTTTTTTCCTTTCGATCCAAAATTATACTCAATAAATTCTAGAACCACAAAAACAAGTTGATTTGCATAAATCAATTACAATGTCTTATAACAATATATCTAAATAGAGGCTATAAGTCGACTATTCTATTAAATATTCTATTAAGAGTCGTGTGACCTCTAATTTTCTATAGAAGTAATCTTCAAATAGTTGCTACCGTAAAGAAAAATACACATAAACAATAACTAATGTACATATAAAGTAGAAAACAAGAAATGTAGAAAGCAACTTACTTGTTGGAAAAATAATACTGGCTTTGTTTAGGCTTTTTCGACTTGTATTTTGAGTAGGTAACTGAACTTAGTCTACAGGCAAAGAATAATTTATGATTAAAATAGACCCATTCTATAATATTAACAAACGAATGAAATGAATAGTAGTTTTTTTCCCTTCAAATTTAGCCACTAAGAGTTTTTGAATTATCCTATTAGCCTCCTGCCCTCTTTTGTTTATAAAGGCAATAAAAGAGGGTTTACGCATTTAACCCTCCCGTTTGATTCTAGAGAGAGAGAGGGCGACGCCTCTGGCTCTGTCGACCACGACAGGTCTATGTCGTCGGTTGGTGGTCACTGGTTTTGTGTGTGGGTAGCGTCTCCAGTGGAGCTGTGTATCGCCGCTATCTGTGGATGGCGGTGCATATTTAAACTGGCCTAAATCTGCCGCCTTCGACGCCGCCGGTGGTCGGTCAACCGCCTTTGGTGGCGTCTGCGTCTCCCTCAGCTCTGATTTTCACCTCCTTTGGTGTTGATGGTGTTGGTTCGTCAGCCTCTGTTGCCCTCTTATCTCCTTGTCTCTCCAAGACCTGTTTAGGGTTTTCAGATGTAACTATGTTGTGGTGTTTTTGCTATTGGTGCCGGCGGTTTCTACTCTTATCATCGTGTACCTCCCACTGATGACCGACAGCGGTTGTTTGGGAAGCGGGCACCGCCTGTGTTGTGCGCAGCCGCCGCCTGTAACATGCATGGAAGGTGGCCCTCCTTTGTGTTGATGCATGACGGGTGGTTCAAGGGACCACCTGTAAGCTAGCCAGAGGTTGAGTGGCGCCTCTAGGAGGCTTTTTCTGACCTACCGAGGCCTTACGGGGTTTCGATCGGTTGATGACGGTAGGCAAACACTCACCTGAGACGAAAGTTTGATGTTTTTGATGTTTTGGGTTGATAACCCTAATTTGTTGCTTCATGTCGATGATGATGGAGATACTTCATCTGAGATTTTCATTCGAGGTCTTTAGAAAATCCTAACCGAGGTTTCTAACCTTGAATCTTCATATTTGTTTCTCTGATTCATATTTTGTCTATGATTTTGGGGTTTTTGTAACTAGAATCTTAGTCTTGTGCAATTGTTGATGAAATGTTTTTGTGATTTCATTTGAATTCTAGGGTTTCTCTGATTGTGTTGGTTTTTTAAAGTCGGTTGGTCGATAAAGATGAGAACATGTGTCACACCCCAACCTTGACGGCGGAATCGTCGAGGCGTGAGAGTTACGATTGTTCACAGCCACATAACGCTATTGCCTGAAACATGTTAAAAATAAAAGGTCAACATATTGTTGGTGAGCATTCTATTGTTTTTCATACATACGTATATAAAAGATGGCAATTCATGTTGTAAATTAGAGAACAAGGTAACTAGGGATGTAAGACAGAATGCACAATCAAACCTTGACAATGTTTTACAAGTATCAAACGACGTTAATATTCTATTAACGTTAAAAGTATATACGATTAGCTAAGTGTACTTGGATCAACCAAGCAGGCTTGTCAGGCCCATAGATCTATGACGTCGCCAGGCTAGCAATAGTTAATGATTGTACATATATTCGACATTACATGGTAGCTACAAGATTCAACTAATCACAACACACAAGTAAATTGCCATAAGTTTACAAGAATCAAACGTGTTTACAAGTATGACGTTTATACGGTAACATGTTTCACCCAAAAGTGTGTGAAATAGTAAAATGGGTATAGAAATACTCACTTGACGTATAGGTGTATAAGGTGATAATAAGAATTAAACGACGTTCCAACGAATTCTTTTACAAGGCACCTAAACATATGTATTACAAGATTAAAGTACGATAATAAGATCAACAATTAGACGTGAACTAGGGTTTTAGGATTTTGAGGTTTTGTATATTATATTTATTCGAGGGAAATATGTCTTTTAAGTGTTTTAAATCAAGCAATGAAATTAGGTTTAATATCGGATAATGTTTAAATATATTTTGTATATATTCTTTGTAATAAATATCGTTACAATAACGTATTACCCGATAATAATTTAATAATCTAAATTAATTGTGAAAGTATATTCTATAATAAATTACGTTTGTAAGAAATTGTGAAATTATATTTAACAAGTGAAAATCAATTAATTTTCTTGGTAACAATATTCTTGCATTTTATAAAGATGCGAAATAAAAATAATGTTTATATTAATAAAGTTTAATAGTTAAATAAAATAAGCATGTTTTAACGATAATTTATACTTGTTATATAAACAAATAATGATTTAATAAGTTTAACAATATTTAAATCAATTCTATATAAAAATATGAACTATATATATATATTATTCTTGAAAGATAATAAATAGGATAAATAAATAAATAATTAAAAATGTGAAGACACATTTCAGAAAGTAATTAAATGGTTTTAAAAATTTTTAATGTTTGGAAAAATATTTTATAATTTTTATAAATTTTTCTGTAATTTTTAAAGGCTTAAAAAGCCTATTAAAAAAATAAGGGGGTGCCCGGGGTCGAACCCGGGACCTCCTGTTTACACGCACACGCTTCAAACCAGTGAACCAAGGCCTCAGCCGCGTTTAAGAATGGGTTTTTAAATCTTTTAAACATCAATTACAGTTTCTCCCCAATTTCTAAGAACCCTAGATCGTTCATACCTAAAATTGAACACCAATTCGATGGTGTTAATGGTTTAAACCATGGGGCTTTGATTCCCCTTGTAAAAACGAACAGAATGGTATGTTTAATTACCCGTTTTGGTGTAGATTCGATCGAGAACCAGTTCAAGAACAGTCGCGGTTGTTGCCTCCAATCGAATACTGGGTAAATGTTGATTATATTCGAATTAAATTGACAGAAAGCTTCAGATGTTGATCTAGATCAAATGCCCCTTATCAATTTTAATTAAAATCGAATGGAGATTGGTTTTTACTTGAGTTGCAGGTCCGCGATGAAGACGATGAGTGATTTCGATGTATGTGTGTGTGTTTGATCAAAATGGGATTGCAGGAAGTTTGTGTGTTCGATTATGGAGGTTTACCCTCTATTATTTAGGTGTAATTTGAGCGGAAGAGCTCAATTCAAATTTGATTTTGAACGAGGGAGCGGGTTCGGTTCTTGCACGCGTAAACGAGATGATTTTTCAAATTAACTGGGTCCATATGTTCGAATCTTGGTCGAGAGGGTGTCGGGGGCTTTAATTCGAATTAAAACCGCGTGAAATGGGCGTTTGGGGCTCGCCGGAGAGCTCGCCGGAGCTTCGCCGGCCTTTCGCCGGAAAACCGAGGGGGAAATGGGGCCGGGGGGTTGGGTTGTAAATTTTTAATTTACAATAATGGTCCCTGCGGTTTGAGTTTTATTATTTTATGTTAAAAACTTTCATTTTAAGTTTCAAAATTGACATAACACCCCCCTGGACTTCATTACTATTATTATTATTATTATTATTATTTTTTTTTATTTATTATTATTATTATTATTATTATTATTATTATCATTATTATTGTTATTTATATTATTATTATTATTATTATTATTATCTTTATTATTATTATTATTATTATTATTATTATTATCATCATTATTATTATTATTATTATTATTATTATTATTATTAATGCGTCGTGAAAATACGAGATGTTACAACATGTTCATCCGAGACCTTTTTTGGGTCTATTCTCTGATTAAGATGAAGTTAGACTCTAATATGTTTCTGGTTGCTGATTAGTTTGTCAATGGTGCGTATACACAAGAGTAATACGTAATTGATGTTGTGATTTGAATATCTTGCTATTGTTGGTGATTCTTTGTAACTTGTCGATGATGTTGAACGGTCATTCACATGAGGCTTATCATCAGGTCCATGTTGTTGCTGTTGTCGGTGGTTCTTTGAAACTGCTCGATGATGTTGAACGGTTGTTCACCTGGCGCTTATTGTCGGGTCTATGATGTTAAGAAATGCTCATATGAGACATACTAGAATGCGGAGATTTGTTGGTTTACTGGTACCTCTGTTTGTTGGGGTTGGTCTTAACCCTAACTTTAAGACGTTGATAATGAAGATGTTTGCATCTTTATTAAAACTATTTGGTTACAATCATGTGTATCTTATTTGGGCACTCCTGGGCTGGGATGAGATACCGGAATGTTATCGGTTGCTGAGGCGTGGCTGTCAATTATGGTTAGCAGCCGTAACCGAACATTCTTTTTGAGCCCGAGCCTTGTGTTTCAAATTGTTTTGAATCGGTAATCACGCGCGCAACGCGAGCAAATGGAAAAAAAACCTAGTTAGATATAATATGTGAAAAGAATACTTAGCACATGCTGACATATATAACAAAACTAGATTTTTTAGCTGCCGCGCGTTGCCGCGGCATCCGCAGCATCTTACGTGCGTACGCGGCGTGATAAATTATAAACTACAATCGATCCAGGTCGTTTTCAAATTTTACTTCATTACGTAGAGTGACTCGAATTTATACAATTGAATGAAAACATATTATAATTGACCTGATTTGTTCACAAAAAAAAATTATGTCGAAACATAGACTTACTGTCGTTTCTACTCGTTTGAAACTAATTTATCTCTAAGCGTAAGAGAAATGAAAACGTAAGGCTAAAATTATGTTTTATATTTGTAAAGAATTGTGTCATTTTATCTCTAACCGTAAGAGAAATGAAAACATAAGGGTAAAATTATGTTTTATATTTGTGAAGAATTGGGTCATTTTATTTCTAAGCGTAAGAGAAATAAAAACGTAAGGGTCAAATTATATTTTATATTTATAAAGAATTGGATCAAATTATGTTTTATATTTGTAAAGAATTGTATTTGACAAAAATGAAAAAAAGTATGAAAAAAGAAAAAAAGAAGAAAAAAAAAAGCTTTTCGTTCCACCTGTGGTTCGAACCCAAGACCACTTGTTTAGAAGATGATGAAACAAACCACCAAACCGAGAAGAGCATATAATACAATGTTGGAAAGTAATCTATATAACAACAATTTAGATAGAATAAAAAAATAAAAAACGCCACCGGCGTAAGAGATTAATAGGAACTAAGTTTTGGCGTCGGCGCGTTGCCGCGTCTATGCGAGTTTTAATGTAACCCTAAACCAAAATCAAAATAAATGTTCAAAACCAAAAAGCCAGCAAAATACACAAAGTAAAACACATCAAAACCCCAAATCCATAACACATCAGAACATACAGAACTAAACAAACAAACAAACAAACAAACCCAGTATATCCCGCTCAAGAGCAGGGTCTGGGAGGGGTAGGTGTAGGCAAGTCTTTCCTCTACCCAGATAGGTGGAGAGACCGCTTCCAAAGAGACCCCCGACTCACTATGAAAAGCCATAACACTAGTGAATCAGTATATAATCAAAAATACGATAAATGATACAGCACACAACATACAACATACAGAAAAATATCACCAAAAGGAAAAAAATGAACAAGCATACATCATAGAAGCAGCAAGATTCCCCTAAAAAGGGCAGAAGCGGGCTACATACACAACAAGCCCTGCAAGACGCAATCTAAAAGTCCCTTCCTAGATGCAGAACCCATTAAAAGTCCTTAATTTTGATTCTACGCCTCCACTCACTCCTATCCTCGATCATGTGCTCGAAAAGGTGCAAGTGTATCATATCTTTCCTAATTTTCTCTTCCCAAGTCAACCTAGGTCTTCCTCTACACTTCCTACCCTCTAGGATGATATTCTCTACTGCTCTAACCGGTGCGGCCATTGGTCTTCTCTTGACATGCCCAAACCATCTTAATCTTCCCTCTCGTATTTTATCTGCAATAGAAGCCACTTCTAACTTCTGATGAAACACTTCGTTTCTTATCCGATCCATTTTTGTGTTTCCACACATCCACCTCAGCATTAGCATTTCTGCAACCTCTATTTGTTTCTCGTACGATTTCTTTATGGCCCAGCAGTCTGTTCCATATAGCATAGCTGGGCGTACCGCCACTCTGTATAGTTTTCCCTTTAGTTTCACTGGAAACCTCTTATCACATAGAATTCCTGATGTTGCTCTCCACTTGCACCATCCTGCTTGAAAGCGGTGCGCTACATCGCTGTGTATCTCTCCGTCTTCCTGTAGGTACGAGCCCAGGTATTTGAACCTAGACGTTCGTGGGACCGGCATGCCCTGGATACTGACTTGGGTGTCCTCTTCTGCCTCGTCACCAAAGTTGCAATGCATGTATTCCGTCTTAGAGCGACTTATCCTTAATCCTCTGTGCTCTAGTGCTGCTCTCCACTGCTTTAGCTTGTCGTTAAGCATCGTTTTAGATTCTGATATTAATACAATATCATCCGCAAAAAGCATGCACCACGGGGCTGACTGTTGTATAGATTTGGTCATCTCATCCAACACTACTGTGAAAAGAAATGGGCTCAGTGCAGATACTTGGTGGAGTCCCACTTCCACTGAGAAGGTGTCTGTGTCTCCTACCGGTGCTCGCACACACGTTTTTGCCCCGTCATACATATCCTTAATTATTTTGATATACCTCTCTGGTACCCTTCTAACTCGTAGACTTTCCCAGATTAGTTGTCGCGGAACACTGTCATATGCCTTTTCTAGGTCGATGAATACCATATGAAGGTCCCTTTTCTTTTTTCTATATTTCTCCATTAATCGCCTTACGACGTGTATGGCTTCTGTTGTAGAGCGTCCTGGCATAAATCCAAATTGGTTTATCGCTATCTGAGTTTCCCGTCTAATTCTCGTGTCGATAACTCTTTCCCATAATTTTATCGTGTGACTCAATAGCTTTATTCCCCTATAGTTTTCGCAACATTGCACATCTCCTTTTTTCTTATATACGGGGACTATGACACTGGTTCTCCACTGGTCTGGCATCTTCCCTGTTTTAAAGATAGTGTTGAATAAGTCTGTTAACCATTGGGGACCCTCATCACCCAATAAAACAGACGAACATCAAAATCGCAGAAATACGACACAGTCCAAAATAAAAAAACCGACAACAACCCACAAAAAAACCCACCTCCAAAACAAACCTATAAAAACACATACAAAACAAAAACAAAACCAAAACAAAAAAAAAGCAAAAAAAAAAAACCCCACCGACCAAGGTCTTTAATAAGAAATCGCAGAAATACGACACAGTCCAAAATCAAAAACCGACAACAATCCACAAAAAAAAACCCCGCCTCCAAAACAAACCTATAAAAACACATACAAAATAAAAACAAAACCAAAACAAAAAAAAAAGCAAAAAAAAAAAAACCCCCACCGACCAAGGTCTTTAATAAAAATAAAATAATAATAGTGGAAAGCAAAATTAGATACAAATGAAAGCTTTGAAAGAGACTACTGACCTTTAGCTTTTTTTAAAAAAAATGACATATAGTGTTCTGATCTTTTAACTCTCTTTTAACTCTTAACTCTTTCAAAGAAAACTATATTAAAATATACCAAGTCAAAAGAGGCAGTTTAACAAAGATGTAGAAACATAAACCACCAACAATGTCAAGACACTATAACAAATGCCATCCAAATAATATTATATAAACACTTCAGGGCAATGGTTTAAGGGATATTCAAGTGGTGCTTGAACAAATATTGCAAAGCCGCTCTTGGCTAAAAAAAGTCATTATCTTTTCAACAATTAATCAAGGGGAAAAGATTAAAGAGTTATAATGTAATATTGGGGCATACAGAGTGTATCTAAATTTAATAGAAGACAAAAATGATTTCAAATCCATAGAAACAATTAATAATTAAAAATTAATAACAACTAAGCAAAGTTGAAGTGTTAAAATGTAATCTTTGGCGAACATCATAGAATATAATTTTAAATCAATAAGTTTAATAAAGTAAAATTGCGATTCACCAGTGCGAATGGTGCAACCCCACGAAGCCCCAATAGGTAATGCATATTGATAAAGTGCAAAGTTTAAACCACAATTCACAAACTCAAGAATCTTACTAATCAAAATATAACTATTTAAGAACATTACAACTAATAATAGAGTTCAATGCGCATTTATGCACTTACTTGTAAGTTCTATTCCTAGGGCATCCTTGCATCGGCAAAGTGGAAAAGAAACCTTTTGTTAATGTCGTCTGATGTCGGAAGCGAATTGTGGGGTGTTGGTTCATCTCCCCAAGTCCATTGACTGCTACTGTGAGGCTTGGTTGTCGGTTAATCTCCCGATCGTCCTTTAGTTGGTAAAAGATATAAAATGAGGTGTAAAAATCAATTTTGTTAATCTCTACATCGCCCACTAGGGCTAGCAATTGCCGACCTGTTTATGACATGACTAAATCTGTTTAATAAAAAAGTATTTTTTAATTTTTTACACTTTTAAAAATAATTAAAATCAAGAGGTTGGATTCATTATTTCACATTCTTCGTTCCTAAAAACATATAAAAAATTATAGATATAATATATAGGTAGTTAAACAAGTCTTTTACATGTTTGATACGTGAGTTATGCGCGTCATATTTTGCACCATTACATTTTTTTATGAACTTGGACCAGCCCACAGCCCAATACATATAAAAAATGTGGTAACTTTGTTAAATAGTAACCAACTTTCAAAAATATTCAATTAGTAACTCAAATTTTAAAAGTGTTCCAATTAGGCCACTCAGTTTTTATATTTTATATAAATTAAAAGTCTTAACATGTTTTTAGCATGTTATACTTTTTGTTTCAATTAGAAAATATTTTTTTCTATCTTTTGATGTTGATATGGAATGTTGACGTAAATTTTAAGTACTTTTTTTATTTTTTTCATAATTAACATGTCTTTTTATTTTTTAATATAATTTTATATATTGAAAATTCTGACACCCTCATATTCTCCACCGTTACTTTCTTGATATTAGAAAAATTAACGATAACTCGATTTGATCGTTTAGTGGTACAATTTGAAAAAATATGAATAATGACTAAATTAAAACACTTTTAAAACTTATTACTATGCTGTGATATTTTCTCTAAAAAAATTTACAAATAAGGAGCTCTTATAATTTTAGGGGCTCAAGCCCTAGCCCCACTTTCTTAGCCCATTTGGGGCGGCCCGAAAACCACGTTACCTCTATAAGATAAATTTAGTAGTTAAAGTATTATTATTCAATGATCTTTAAAAGAAAATTTTATATTTGAAAACAAAAGCACATTACTATTCTTTAAAAAGGAAGGTTGGTGGCCTTTGCCGTCGACCAAAGCGCCCCTAGAGTTTTATGAAACGACAGATTTAACTCTTTAGATTTTTTAAAAACTTTGAGAAATATCAATTTAACCTCTTCGAGTTTCTAAAGCCCCTGGTTTATCGGTTATATATTTTTACTTTAAAAAACTAATTCCGACGTCCATATTTTTATGTATGTGTTAGTGTAAATCTGAACTTGTCTAAATTTTGACCTAAATTTTATTCGTACATGAGCTGGATCAAATATAAAACACTTCCATGCTAATTTTTATGTACGCTTTGAGTTTGTTTGCTTGTCGACATAGATTTTGTTTGAAAACACATGACGTTAAATATAATATGTTTTCGTTCGACGATATAAATTTGAGTATTACATTTCGACATAAATTAGTTCAAAAATGAGTTAGGACAATTATAGTATCTACTTTATCATGCAAAGTACGGCGTCGCCACTACGCACAAATATATTTACTAGTTTCAAATTAAATTTTATAAACTATTACACACATATTAATTGAGGAAGGGAGGAACAGTAATAATATTACTTTTTTATTGAAGTTAAATTAAATTGTTTAAATGTGATAATAAAAATAATAATTAAATATGATTGAAAATTGCATTGAATTGTATAATAATAATAATGAAATAAATTTATTTATTGAATTACTGGTCAACTTTAATACGTCTCTTTGACCACATTAAGTTTCTAAATTTTAGTGTTTTGCCCAGTACAACTTTTATTTAATAAACCGAATTTTTTATGTTTGTATTTTTAGATATGAGTCGTCAATTTAACCCATTTAAGTTTCTAAAGTTTAGGGTGTAGCCCAGTGCATTTTTCATTCAAAAAACTAAATTCTTTTGTATTTTTAAGTGCGCTCGGTATGAGTCGGATCAAATATAAAACGTTTTTGGATGTTTGTCAACATTTTGAGGTAACTTTTGTTAAGAAGTGAGCCAGGTCAAATTTATGTTTTTGTAATCTATGTGTTTTTTTATGTAGCTTTGACTTGGTCTATGTTTTGATATATTTTATTTGAAAAATAGAATTTTCAAGTATAATATGTTTTTGTCAAACGGTATAAATTCGAGTTAATTTAGGTTTCGACGTCGGAAACGAGTCAGTACGATTGTAATCTATGTGTTTTTTATGTACTCTTTGACTTGTTCTATGATTCGACATAATTTTGTTTGCAAAATAGTCAGGTTAAATATTATAAGTTTTGATTCAATGGTATAGTTATAGCTACTTTACGCTTCGACGTGGATTAGTCCGGAGACAAGTCGGGTTGATTGTTAGGGTGTACTTGAATTTAGATGTATTGGTCTACGTTTTGACTATAATATATTTTTGTTCGACGATATAAATTTGAGTTACTTTACGGTTCGACGTAAATTTAGAACCGGAAACAAGTCGTATCAATTTTTAGTTTATACTTAATCAAGCCGCATATGATGTCGGCGCAACACGCGGCCAATTAATAATTAGTTAGTTATTAAAAAGTGGTTTATGTAATTAAACAAGGCTAGAGGCGAATGAGTAATCATGTTGTAGAAAATGAGATTATTTCTAGAGGCAATATTATAAAGCAAACTCTTATCCCTGATATTGGATTGACATCTTCAAACTAAATAATTTCTTTTATATATGAAAGAAGTAATTCCTGCCAGCTATTTGTTTGCAATGATGACATATAAGAGTCATGAACAATCACTATTTAGGATATTTGTTGTTTAGAGAACTGGTTATTCGATATTACGAGTACATGCAGATTTATAATAATATTCTTAAATAAGGATGATAAAGTTATAAATGAAACATCAAGTGTTATATACAAAGAAGTACTTACTGATATGTAAATTGTATCTCGAACTTTTTTAATTTTTTTATTATGACATGTAAAATGTAGTTTACGTCATAAAAACAATGTAAAAATTTATATCATTATTTAAAACGTGTGATACATGGTCCTTAATCTAGATTCTATTTATATATAATTAGAACTAGTGTTTGATACTTGCGTTACGCGACATGAATGTGAGGGTTAAACCCGTAGCCCATGAACGTGAGCATGAATAAACATGTTGCTTGTTTGTAGGACCAAAAGATGATACAATAGCTGGAGAAATTTTTGCGTACTTATGGTCTTGAATCATAGTTGTATATAATGAAACTGTCACATCCAGTTTTCAGGACTCCTGGGTCGTGTGACTTGTTTTTAATTTTTTGCTTTGTGGTTTCAAAATCATTTATACAACGGACGCGGACGCGGACGCGGATACGACACGGACACGGACACGGACACAGACACAGACACAGACATAGACACAAACATAGTGTGACATCCGTCACCGAAAGTTCCGTCAATTAACATGGTATTCGTTACCCCTGCTTGAACATTCAACCTTATTTCATGATCAATATATTTAATTTCAAATTTTTTCTTCATTAGTTATGTGCGTTATTCTAATTGTGCATAAATACGTAAACATTGAAAACCTAATAAAGTCCTACCCAATATTTTCCATCTTTTATTTAAGTTTTAAGAAAATATTAGCACGTAAAGGTTATTTCATTATTAATATTGCTAACATTATTATTAATACCATTACTATTACTATTATTATGAATACTATTATTATTATCATTATAATTATTAAAGTCATAAACTATTATTATTACCACAATTATTATTATAATTATTAATATTATTGTTATTATTAAAGTCATAAACTATTATTATTACCACAATTATTATTATAATTATTAATATTATTGTTATTATTGTTATTATTATTATTATTAAAACTATTATTAGTAGCATTATTAGTATTGTTATTAATTAGTATCATTAACATCCTTAATATTATTAATGTTATTACTATTATTAAAGCTATTATTAGTATTATTATTAGTAATATTATTATCATTAATATTGTAAAATCATACTATTAACATTTCTATTATTAATATAATTAACCAAGTTCAGGGTCCTAATTGTAATTAACAAAACTTAAGGGATTAATTGTTCTGAAAAGTCCAGAGACTAAAGTTGCAATTCTCACAAATCTGAAATGGGTATAAATACCCATTTACAGCCGCTTTCCAACCCTACCCTAAACCCTATCATCGCCAGTCGCCCTTTCCCCCATTCTTCGATCGATTTTCCCTGTTTCTCCGGCAAATCACTGCCGACGGTCGTTCCCATTCGACATCTCGTAGGTAGACGACCACCGTCGCCTCTTATTTCATCTTATTCCTTCCTTTTTGTGTCGGTTTTGGGTGTTTGGGTAATTCCGAGTGTGCGAGTGCTGTAGAGGGTGTTTGTGTGCATCAATTGCTTGAAATGTGTTGGGATCGATTACTGAGTGTGTTGTGGTGCAATTCGAGTGGACACAGCAGCCGAAGGCTGCTGTGCGCACTCCGACATCCCTGTGTTCTGCGTATGCGACTGTATGCTTGCTCTTATGCGACTAAGAGTGTGCTGTGCGAATGGGCTGTTTCGTACGACTGAGCTGTATGTCGCACGAATGAAGGTCATTCATGTGCGGATGATTGATATTCATGTACGAATGACTATGGTTTTGTGCGAATGAATGCCGAGGCATACAATTGAGTGTGTGAGTGCGAATGAATGGTGATGTGCGATTGGAAATGTGTGTGCGAATGAATGTTGTGTCGTGCGAATGAGGGTGTGTGCGTATGAATGCTGTGCCGTGAGAATGTGAGTGTACGACTGGATACGTGTGTGCAAATGAATGCTTTGTCGTACGACTGAGTGGCGATTCGTATGAATGAAGGTTGATTCGTACGAATGAAGGTTGATTCGTGCGAATGGATGTTGAGTCGTGCGACTGAAGGTTGTATGTGTGTGAATGCATTCTTGTGTGCAGTGTGTGTAGGTCAGTGATGTTAAAGTAATATTGATACGGTTACCATTGCTAATGACATCATTAATATTAACATCATGATTATTACTAATATTATCACAAATATAATCAATATTACCATTTTTACGATTACCAAGACTAACATTAGTAACTACTAATATCCTTATTGCTTTTATCAACATAATCATTTTGTCATACTGAGTACGCCCTTTTAGTATCAATGAAATCCTTAATACTAATATCATTATCAATGGTGACGATTCCTATGACATGAATCTATATAAAATCTGATACTTAGGCCTGCTTGTATGTGTGTGTGTCGTGTAAGGCTCCGTTCCCGGGCACCTCACAGTTGGTCATTCATCGCACATAAAACATATAATTATTTAAAATATCGCAGCGGAAATTAATTTAAAACCATTTCGTATATTAATAACAGCTTTTGCCAAGTAATACAATACAGTTAAACGTTACAAAAGATGATAATTGCATTACATCACAAAAACGTCATTTTTATATTAATGGATGTCATCCCAAAAATGCCAAGTAGCTACCCCGTGCCATCCTCAGCAACCTTTACCTGCCAACTGGAAAACTCATAAAAGTCAGCGTTGCTAAGTGAGTTATAGTTTTATAAATAAAATATCATACTTTCATTAAAACCTTTCTTTTCTTTCATACACGATTATGCATCATATGTACAGATAGAGAATATTACTTTTAACTTTCATTAACATTCATTGTTCACCAACATATTCATAGCATGTTTTCATTTCATGCTTTTCGTTAACATTCTCTTACTTTCGTACTCATTCTTTCGTAACGTACCTATTATCATTCTTTTACTTTCGTACTTGTTTACTTTCTTTCTTTCTTTCTTTCGTATGTTACGTCATTCTTTTACATTCATATGGATTGATGAACAATACCCCGAACATTGTGCACGAAGCTGATGCTGGACCTGTGGTAATTAAACCACGAACATTGTGCACGAAGCTGATCCAGTCACCTAGGGCAAGTCATCTCTCCCATTCATTCAAACCAATTGGTCCTACCCCGAGCATTGTGCACGAAGCTGATGCTGGACCTGTGGTAATTAAACCACGAACATTGTGCACAAAGCTGATCCAGTCACCTAGGGCATACCAAAGGGCCTTGTCAATCTCAATGATTGACCCTGTGTGCATCCTTTGGGGTAGCTAACCCGCATCACAGTTGAGCTAAAGACAACATGGTCGTGCACCTCCTTTCATTTGCTTGCAATCCATTCTTTCGTTCATTACGTTTTACTTTTCATCTTTGTTATCTTTCATTTCATTACGTTATTCTTTACGTTCTTTCATTCGTTTGTCATACTGCGTAAAGTAATAACATAATACATAACGTATTTTATAATATAATATAAATACGTTTAATCATCATTACAAGATAACAGGTTATGCATACCATACATCATTCATACATTCAATAAACCCTAAAACACCCTATAATCATGCTTAAAATGGGCAATCATTACCCATAAGTCATCTTTGGTCAAACCCTAGACTTTCTTTTTTTTCTGAATTTTCAGAAATTATTCTAAGTGTCTAGACGCATGGGCACTATTTGGGCGTTTCTGCCCTGTTCAGGCGTTTTGCAACTATGCAGACGTCTGGACCTACACTTGGTGAATTTTCAGTTAGACGCATGGGCCTATTTAGGCGCATGGGCACTATTCAGGCGGTTGGGCCTAACACTTGGTCACTTTTCACTTTAGACGCATGGGCCTATTTAGGCGGTTGGGCACTATTCAGACGGTTGGGCTTTTGGGCGGTTGGGAACACTTAGAAAATTATACCGTTGGACGCATGGGTTACTGTTCAGACGTTTGAGCAACTAACTTTTACTAATCAACTTATTTTCAGTCCCAAATCCAAATCTAACATGTTCTAAGCTTAACGCTTACATTTTAAGCAACAAAACACATCCTAAATCATAATCATAACATCATTTACACCCAAACATACACCCAACCACATACACATTCGCACACACATACGGGTAGAAACTTATTATTAATAAAAACATGTTCACATGCATTTCCTAGCCCCAAAGTTGTTCAAAACATGTTAAAAAGGGGGTTCTAGAACTCACCTCAACTGCCTTCGTGTATGACTTCCTCAAACCCAAATGTAATGAGTTCAAATGCCTAAAAACCCACCAAAACACACACACAAACATACATAACACATATAAGCATATAACCGAGACCAAAACCCAACATGAACACTTAAAAACTTCGAATTCTAACCTGAAATCAGCCTTCTTCTTCTTCTTCTTCTTCTTCTTCTTTCAAAACCCGAAAGTTCTCTGCTCTTTTTTCTCTCTCTCTCTCAGAAAAATCCAAATGATAAGGTGTAACAGGCAACATGGGCATCCATGTTGCTTTATTCACCAACTTTTCTAATGTTTTGTCCTTTTGGAAATTTTTAACCCCTCTTCTTGGGTTAAATGACATTTCCTTCTTTTATTAACGCTTATTCTTTCTTTCCCGTCTATAAAAATATTCGGTTGTTACAAGTCCACCCCCTTTATATAGGTTTCGTCCCCAAAACCTGTTATTCCTCAAACAGATGAGGGTAATGCTGCCTCATCTCTCCTTCAGTCTCCACGTAGACTCGGATCCCTTCCTGCTTCCACTGTACACGCACAAGAGGAACCACTTTATTCCTTAACCTTTTCTTTTTACGATCAATGATCGCCACTGGTTGCTCCACATAATTGAGCCGTTCATCTACTTCGATATCTCCCAGTGGTACAATCATATCCTCGTCTGCTAAACACTTCCGCAGATGGGATACATGGAATGTCGGGTGAATTCCACTTAACTCATCAGGTAGTTCTAGCCTATACGCCACCTCTCCTACTCGAGCAATGATTCAGAAAGGCCCTATGTATCTCGAGCTCAACTTGCCCCGCTTTCTGAACCGAATGATACCCTTCCAAGGTGAGACCTTTAACGTAACTCTATCACGCACCTGGAACTCAATCGGTCTTCGCCATTTATCAGCATACGACTTTTGCCTATCTTTGGCTGCCTTCATGATGGCTTTGATCTTTTCGAGCTTTTCTGTCGTAGCTTCAATCACCTCAATACTTCCCAATCTGTAAGGCCCCGCTCACCGGGCACCTTACTGTTGGTTCTTCATCGCACATTTAACGTACATAACGTATATAATTAATACTCAACACAGCGGAAATGATAAAATATATACATTCTCATTCATTTATAAAAGTCATTACATCATTGACTCGATTACAAAATACAACTTTCTCTACTCTGTCTCTCCTCATAGGATCATACAGCGACCTCTAGAGGAGATATTAAGTTCAAAAACATATTTTCTTTCGTAACAAGATTTCTTAAATAATCATGTTTATCAGGATTATCAAGAAATCTTGCACTTGCATGCAACATAATGTGTTGCGCGCATTACGGGCCCACAACACATGATGTGGCTGCCTAATCAAAAAGTGAATGCCATCCCAAAAGAGCTGAGTAGCCGCCTCGTGCCATCCTCAGCAACACTACCTGCGAACTGGAAAACACATAAAAGTCAGCGTTGCTGAGTGAGTTCTAGTTTTGTTATAAAACCTACTTTCATTCTTATTAACTGCTCTATCTTACATGTGTTCACACATCATACGTACACGTAGATAATATTATTATTATCTCATCATTTATTACTTCTTTCATTCGTGTACACTTCATCATTCTCTTTTACTTTCATACTTACATACTTTACATACTTTCGTACGTACTTTACTTTCATTCATTCATACTTCTCGTACTTTCGTACGTACTTTACTTTCATTTATTCATACTTCTCGTACTTTCGTACGTACTTTACTTTCATTCATTCATACTTCTCGTACTTTCGTACGTACTTTACTTTCATTCTTACATTAATTACTTACGTTCGAACATTCATTACATTCATTCGGTGACATGTACAATACCCCCGTTCATCATATATACCACTGGTGCTGGACCTGTGGTGGTTAGCCACGAACGTTGTGCACATATGCTGATCCAGTCACCTGGGGTAAGTACATGCTCCACTTAACTTTCCACTTTCATTCGTCAAGCATGCAAATCTCTAAGGGTCACTTCTCATCTCTGCCCTCATGGTTCCAACCCATGAGCCGACAAAGCATATCGTATCCGTCCGGTGCCCCTATGGCTCTCAGTCCATAGACCGACACCTGGTGCCCCTATGGCTCTCAGTCCATAGACCGACACCTAGTTGCCCCTATGGCTCTCTGTCCATAGACCGACAACCTCGTTGCCCCTATGGCTCTCTGTCCATAGACCGACAACGTCTCATGCGGGGTCACGTTAACCCCGTGAGTGATCGTCACCACTCCTGCTGTAACAACTATCCCGTGACAGGTCACAAAGACACTGTCCCGTTGCTCCTAAGGCAACTATGGCTCACTGTCCATAATCTACCATAGGGCTTGTAATAGGCCTAGTTACTAGAACCAGGCACCATTTCCAAGACTTCTTAACCGTCAAATCCATCTCGTGCCCCTTAGACCATGCAAGACTTTCTTACGTTCATTAATTAATGCATACATTCATTCATTCATCATGTTCCTCTTTCATTATCTTTCACTTTACGTTACATAATACTTCATTTATTCATTTCCATAATTCATAAAGTTTTCGGAAAGATAAACATACATAACCATAAGGAACATACACATAACATCCATTCATCATCCTACAAGGCATCATTCATATATGGCATACAACAGGTACAACCATGCAACATCATCATCACTATCATGCCTATGTTACTCATTTTCCTCAAATTAATCAGATCTTACTAAGCCTGATCCGCATTTCACACTCTGGTTCATCCGTATTTGGCTAGTCATCCGCATTAGTCAATGCGGATGAGGAATGCCTTGTCCGCATTTCATTCTTCAATTCATCCGCATTTCTTGCCATCCGCATTAGTCATTGCGGATGAGGAAATGCCTTAACCGTATTTCGCATCCTACCCGCATTGGTCAATGCGGTCGAAGAATGCCTTGGCCATTCTTCCTGACTTGTCCGCATTAGATCAATGCGGCTGAGAATTCCCTTGACCGCATTTCCTGACCCATCCGCATTTGTTAATGCGGCTGAGCAAAATGCCTTGACCGCATTTTTCTTAGTCGTCCGCATTTGTTGATGCGGATGAAGACAACCACATTTCGTGGTCTGTCCGCATTAATTTGATGCGGTTGAGTATGGTGACCTGCACTTAACCTGTGCAATTCTACAACCTGCTTATCTTCTTAACATACATTAGCACTGATTTATCGTATCAGCTGCTTAGAATCAACTAAACATCATGCATATCATAAGAAGGATTCCTAAAACATACATTCAGCAGTACTCATATGATCAACATGCTGAGATTCATCTATCTGCCCTAGGAATCTTACATACACTAGGCATAGCAGTCCAAACGGACCATACACACTCTCATACTCATACATACATACACAGATTGAGCGCTCACAGCTCGAAAACAGTTTCAATATGTGCTCCAGCCCCAAAAATCGTTCAAAATACGTAAAAGAAGGGGTCTTAGAACTCACATTGTGTTGCTGAGTATGGCTTCTTCAAAACCCGTCGTCGTGAGACCTTGTACCTCGAATCCGCCCTCTTCTTCTTCTTGTTCTTTCTTCAAATTCCCGTGGTCTGCTCTTTCTCTCTCTAGAACACTTCGAAGATTTGGGGTTGTGAGAAAACAAAGTGGGCAGCCATCCTTATGTATATCAGATATTTCTCTTTTCTTTGTACCTTTACCCAAAACCCCCTTCTACTTTCTCTTTCTTTTCCTTTTCCTCCAAAATTCTTTCTTTTCTTTTCTTCTTATTATTTCCCTTTGTCTAATCAAAATTGCGGGTGTTACAAGTCCACCCCCCTTATTTTAGGTTTCGTCCCCGAAACCTATCATTCCTCGGACAGTCGTGGGTAATGCTGCCTCATTTCTTCTTCAGTTTCCCACGTCAACTCGGATCCCTTCCTGTGCCGCCACTGTACACGCACAAGGGGAACCACTTTATTTCTCAACCTCTTTTCTTTGCGATCTATGATCGCCACTGGTTGCTCTACATAATTGAGCTTTTCGTCTACCTCTATATCATCCAGTGGAACGACCATGTTTTCGTCCGCCAAACATTTCCTCAGATGAGACACGTGGAAAGTCGGGTGGATTCCACTTAGTTCATCGGGCAGATCCAACCTATAAACCACCTCCCCCACTCGAGCAACAATTTGGAAAGGTCCTATATATCGCCGACCCAGCTTACCAGCTGCTAGCTCCAAGTCATGAGTAGGATAATTAACCTCATGAACTTTCAGCTGTCGGGATGCATAAGCTATCACATTTCCCCTCTGCATCAATACACATCCCAACCCCGAGTAGGAGGCATCAGAATAAACTACCAAGTCTTCACTCCCTTCGGGTAATGCCAATACTGGAGCTTGGGTCAATCTCGTCTTCAGTTCTTCAAACGCCTTCTCCTGAGCTTGACCCCACACAAATTTCACATCCTTCCGGGTCAACTTCGTCAGTGGAGAAGCAATTTTGGAAGAGTCTTGGATGAACCTTCGGTAGTAGCCCGCCAAGCCCAAGAAACTACGGATCTCGGACGGCGTCTTCGGAGACTTTCATTGCATCACTGCTTCCACTTTCGCCGGATCGACCGTAATCCCATCCTGATTTACCACGTGACCCAAGAATTGAACTTCACGCAACCAAAATGCGCACTTGGAGAATTTTGCATACAACTTCTCCCTTCTCAGCGTCTCCATAACCTCCCGAATGTGACCGGCATGCTCAGTCTCGCTCTTTGAATAAATCAAGATGTCATCAATGAATACAATCACTGATTTATCCAACATCTGCTGGCACACCCTGTTCATCAGATCCATAAAAGCAGCTGGCGCGTTGGTCAAACCGAAAGACATGACAAGAAACTCATAATGACCGTAGCGCGTACGAAAAGCTGTTTTAGGGATATCCTGTTCCTTCACCTTCAGTTGATGGTAACCTGATCGAAGATCTATACGTGAAAACCAACTAGCACCTTGAAGTTGGTCAAACAAGTCATCGATCCTTGGCAAGGGGTATCTGTTCTTTACTGTCAGCTTATTCAACTCGCGGTAGTCGATGCACATCCTCATACTACCGTCCTTTTTCTTTACAAACAGGACCGGAGCACCCCAAGGTGAGATACTCGGTCTAATAAACCCCTTATCCAGTAGCTCTTGTAACTGCTCCATCAACTCTTTCATCTCTGTCGGGGCCAATCGGTATGGTGCCTTGGCAACAAGTTGGGTGCCTGGTACTAAATCAATCTGGAACTCGATCTCTCTGTCAGGTGGCAATCCCGATAAGTCTTCCGGGAACACGTCTGGGAACTCACACACAACCGGAACATCAGACAATTGTGGTGCTGGCTTCTCTACATCTTTCACATAACATAAATAGGCGTTATATCCACGCCTCATACATTTCCCCGCCACTGCCATTGAGATCACCTTCGGAATCGTAGTAACCCGATCCCCATAAACTATCACTGGACTACCGTCAGGCGCTGTCAAACTGATCATCTTCTTGCGACACACAATGTTCGCCTCGAAATCTGCCAACCAATCCATTCCAAGCACCAAATCGAAACCACCTAACGTCATCGCAAAGGGTTTAACTGGGAATTTGTGACCCTCCAGTTCTACATCACAACCCTCAATTACCTCAGAAATCCTGGTGGTTTTACCTGTAGCAGCCTCTACATCAAACGGTACATCCACACGTCTACTACTAACGGGCAATTTGGCACAGAAAATAACAGAAACAAAACTCTTCCTAGCTCCGGAACCAAACAACACACAAAAGACTGAGTTTGATTACCAGATACGTACCTGTCACGATATCGGGGCCCATCCTGGCCTGTCCCGGCATTACCGTGAAGGCCCTGCGCCCTCTGCCCATGGCTTCTTGCAATCCCTGCTTATGTGACCCCTTCCCTTGCAGTTGTAGCACCGTACCACCCTACACCCTCTGGCCACATGACCACGCTTCCCGCATTTGAAACAGACATTGGTCCCCCATCTACATTTCCCAAGGTGTTCTTTGGCACACTTACCACACTTCCTCGTCCTAGCACCAGACGAAGCTACACACCAGTCCTCCGTCCTCGTAACCTTTTTGTTGTGGGTGGCCCAGTCACGTCCAACCCGCTTTCTGTGCCAGTTCTTGTCGTCGCTATCCTTTGTGCTTTCTTCAATAACAGTTGTCTCTTTCACCGCCCTAATTACCTCAGTCACCATGGACGACAGAATTGCCTGTAAGGCCTGTTGAACTCCCTCAACAACAGCCTCTTTCATGGCGATCCTCAAACTAGTGTCATCATCACTGCCCTCCAGCTGAGGGGCCTTAGGCTCTTCAAGTGCCATTTCAGCCGCCCCAGCCATGCTTCTCGTGACACACGGTTCAGCTCCATGTTCACCACAACTCTTATCTGGCAAAACCTTAGAAGGTTCACCGCTAGCCATCTTTTGACACACACTGAAAGATTCAAACACCAACGTGGTCATTCAAGGGATTAGCTCAGTTTAGGTCAAGTATAGTAAGTCCCTAATTACAGTGGCCAGTTGTGATTAGCCACTTACTCTACTCTTCGTACCCCGAGCATCACCTATCCTGACTACATTAGTATCTCAGTCTAACAGTACACATAACTCACATCACATGCGCACATAATAACCAGTTAATCTTTAAGAAAATACCTGATGGCACGCGACTACTCAGATGGCATCCTCATTCTCTCTGTCCCATTCTCAGTTTAAGTCTAGGTTTATTATGAAAATTTACCCTTTTTACTTAAACTTTTGCTCTGATACCAACTTGTAAGGCCCCGCTCACCGGGCACCTTACGGTTGGTTCTTCATCGCACATTTAACGTACATAACGTATATAATTAATACTCAACGCAGCGGAAATTATAAAATATATACATTCTCATTCATTTATAAAAGTCATTACATCATTGACTCGATTACAAAATACAACTTTCTCTACTCTGTCTCTCCTCATAGGATCATACAGCGACCTCTAGAGGAGATATTAAGTTCAAAAACATATTTTCTTTCGTAACAAGATTTCTTAAATAATCATGTTTATCAGGATTATCAAGAAATCTTGCACTTGCATGCAACATAATGTGTTGCGCGCATTACGGGCCCACAACACATGATGTGGCTGCCTAATCAAAAAGTGAATGCCATCCCAAAAGAGCTGAGTAGCCGCCTCGTGCCATCCTCAGCAACACTACCTGCGAACTGGAAAACACATAAAAGTCAGCGTTGCTGAGTGAGTTCTAGTTTTGTTATAAAACCTACTTTCATTCTTATTAACTGCTCTATCTTACATGTGTTCACACATCATACGTACACGTAGATAATATTATTATTATCTCATCATTTATTACTTCTTTCATTCGTGTACACTTCATCATTCTCTTTTACTTTCATACTTACATACTTTACATACTTTCGTACGTACTTTACTTTCATTCATTCATACTTCTCGTACTTTCGTACGTACTTTACTTTCATTTATTCATACTTCTCGTACTTTCGTACGTACTTTACTTTCATTCATTCATACTTCTCGTACTTTCGTACGTACTTTACTTTCATTCTTACATTCATTACTTACGTTCGAACATTCATTACATTCATTCGGTGACATGTACAATACCCCCGTTCATCATATATACCACTGGTGCTGGACCTGTGGTGGTTAGCCACGAACGTTGTGCACATATGCTGATCCAGTCACCTGGGGTAAGTACATGCTCCACTTAACTTTCCACTTTCATTCGTCAAGCATGCAAATCTCTAAGGGTCACTTCTCATCTCTGCCCTCATGGTTCCAACCCATGAGCCGACAAAGCATATCATATCCGTCCGGTGCCCCTATGGCTCTCAGTCCATAGACCGACACCTGGTGCCCCTATGGCTCTCAGTCCATAGACCGACACCTAGTTGCCCCTATGGCTCTCTGTCCATAGACCGATAACCTCGTTGCCCCTATGGCTCTCTGTCCATAGACCGACAACGTCTCATGCGGGGTCACGTTAACCCCGTGAGTGATCGTCACCACTCCTGCTGTAACAACTATCCCGTGACAGGTCACAAAGACACTGTCCCGTTGCTCCTAAGGCAACTATGGCTCACTGTCCATAATCTACCATAGGGCTTGTAATAGGCCTAGTTACTAGAACCAGGCACCATTTCCAAGACTTCTTAACCGTCAAATCCATCTCGTGCCCCTTAGACCATGCAAGACTTTCTTACGTTCATTAATTAATGCATACATTCATTCATTCATCATGTTCCTCTTTCATTATCTTTCACTTTACGTTACATAATACTTCATTTATTCATTTCCATAATTCATAAAGTTTTCGGAAAGATAAACATACATAACCATAAGGAACATACACATAACATCCATTCATCATCCTACAAGGCATCATTCATATATGGCATACAACAGGTACAACCATGCAACATCATCATCACTATCATGCCTATGTTACTCATTTTCCTCAAATTAATCAGATCTTACTAAGCCTGATCCGCATTTCACACTCTGGTTCATCCGTATTTGGCTAGTCATCCGCATTAGTCAATGCGGATGAGGAATGCCTTGTCCGCATTTCATTCTTCAATTCATCCGCATTTCTTGCCATCCGCATTAGTCATTGCGGATGAGGAAATGCCTTAACCGTATTTCGCATCCTACCCGCATTGGTCAATGCGGTCGAAGAATGCCTTGGCCATTCTTCCTGACTTGTCCGCATTAGATCAATGCGGCTGAGAATTCCCTTGACCGCATTTCCTGACCCATCCGCATTTGTTAATGCGGCTGAGCAAAATGCCTTGACCGCATTTTTCTTAGTCGTCCGCATTTGTTGATGCGGATGAAGACAACCACATTTCGTGGTCTGTCCGCATTAATTTGATGCGGTTGAGTATGGTGACCTGCACTTAACCTGTGCAATTCTACAACCTGCTTATCTTCTTAACATACATTAGCACTGATTTATCGTATCAGCTGCTTAGAATCAACTAAACATCATGCATATCATAAGAAGGATTCCTAAAACATACATTCAGCAGTACTCATATGATCAACATGCTGAGATTCATCTATCTGCCCTAGGAATCTTACATACACTAGGCATAACAGTCCAAACGGACCATACACACTCTCATACTCATACATACATACACAGATTGAGCGCTCACAGCTCGAAAACAGTTTCAATATGTGCTCCAGCCCCAAAAATCGTTCAAAATACGTAAAAGAAGGGGTCTTAGAACTCACATTGTGTTGCTGAGTATGGCTTCTTCAAAACCCGTCGTCGTGAGACCTTGTACCTCGAATCCGCCCTCTTCTTCTTCTTGTTCTTTCTTCAAATTCCCGTGGTCTGCTCTTTCTCTCTCTAGAACACTTCGAAGATTTGGGGTTGTGAGAAAACAAAGTGGGCAGCCATCCTTATGTATATCAGATATTTCTCTTTTCTTTGTACCTTTACCCAAAACCCCCTTCTACTTTCTCTTTCTTTTCCTTTTCCTCCAAAATTCTTTCTTTTCTTTTCTTCTTATTATTTCCCTTTGTCTAATCAAAATTGCGGGTGTTACACAATCCTTTCTGACCAATGTCACCCCAACAAACGAGTGTCCTATATCTTCTACCATATAGCATCTCATATGGTGGCATGCCAATGCTGGCATGATAGCTGTTGTTGTACGAGAATTCTGCTAACGGCAAATGGTCAACCCAACTTCCTCCAAAATCGTTCACGCACGCTCGAAGCATGTCCTCGAGTGTCTGTATCGTCCTCTCAGACCGACCATCCGTCTGAGGATGATAAGCCATGCTGATGTGTAGCCTCGTTCCCATCGCATCATGGAATTTCTTCCAAAACTTAGATGTAAACCGAGTGTCATGATCAGACACAATAGACACCGGCACACCATGACGAGCTACGATCTTTTTGATAAATAGATCTGCGAGTCTCTCAGAAGAATACGTCTCTCGGATCGGTAGGAAGTGAGCACTCTTTGTCAAGCGATCAACTATCACCCATATGGCATCATACCTCTCGGGGTACGCGGTAACTTAGTAATAAAGTCTATGGTGATATGCTTCCACTTCCACTCGGGTATATCCAATGGTTGGATTTTCCCGTACGGCTTCTGGTGTTCTGCCTTCACTTGCAAAGAAGTAAGGCATTTACTCACATACTCTGCTACGTCACGTTTCATACCCAACCACCAGTAATTTTTCTTCATGTCGTGGTACATATTGGTAGCACCGGGATGAATGGAGTATCGAGTCTTATGAGTCTCGTCCATGATCTTTCCACGTAGATCTTCGTAACGGGGAATACACATCCGTCCGAATCGGGTCCTAACACCAAGAGTGTTCTCACCCAATTCCGTGACTTGACCTTTCATCCTTTCAGAGTTAAGGTGATCTTCTTTAAAAGCCTCGTCTTAAAACTCCTTGACCTGCATCATCACGTCAGAGGTCATTATCAACTGATAAGCTTTCACCCGAATCGGCTCAGGTCTCTCCTTTCAGCTAAGGGCGTCCGCTACCACGTTGGCCTTGCCCGGATGATAGTGGATCTCACAATCATAATCCTTGATGAGGTCCAACCACCGCCTCTGCCTCATGTTCAAATCTTTCTGCTCGGAGAAGTACTTCAAGCTCTTGTGGTCAGTGAAGATTGTGCACTTCGTCCCTTATAAATAGTGCCGCCAAATCTTCTACGCGAAAACCACAGCAGCTAGTTGTAGATCGTGTGTGGGATAGTTGACTTCGTGGGTTTTCAGCTGTCGGGATGCGTAGGCTATCACCCTTCCACGTTGCATCAACACGCAACCTAGCCCAGAATAAGAAGCATCCGAATATACCACTAAGTCTTTACTACCTTCGGGTAATGTCAAGACAGGAGCTTGTGTTAATCTTGCCTTTAACTCCTCGAAAGTATCCCCCTGTTCTCGACCCCACACGAACTTCACATCCTTGCGAGTCAGTTTAATCAAAGGTGAGACTACCTTGGAAAAGTCTTGAATAAATCTCCTGTAGTATCCTTCCAACCCAAGAAGCTACGAATCTCGGATAGCGTCTTTGGAGACTTCCATTGCATTACGGCCTCAACCTTTGCCGGGTCCACCATGATTCCCTCAGTATTTACCACGTGACCCAGAAATTACACCTCGCGTAACCAAAAAGCACACTTGGAGAACTTAGAATACAACTTCTCCTTTCTTAATATCTCTAACACTTCCCAAATGTGACCGGCATGCTCTTCTTCGCTCCTTGAATAAATCAGGATATCATTGATAAATACAATCACTGATTTGAGTAACATCGGCCGACACACTCGATTCATAAAGTCCATAAAAGCAGCTGGTGCGTTGGTTAAACTAAAGGACATAACGAGAACTCGTAGTGTCCATAACGCGTGCGAAAAGCTGTTTTAGGAATATCTTGCTCCTTCACCTTCAACTGCTGATAGCCAGATCGAAGGTCTATCCTCGAGAACCAACTAGCACCTTGGAGCTGATCAAACAAGTCATCAATCCTCGGTAATGGATACCAATTCTTCACCGTCAACTTGTTCAACTCAAGGTAGTCGATACACATCCTCGTGCTACCGTCCTTCTTCTTTACAAACAAGACCGGAGCACCCCAAGGAGAGATACTCGGTCTGATGAAACCCTTATCAAGCAACTCTTGTAGTTGCTCCATCAATTCCTTCATCTATGAGGGAGCCAAACGATATGGTGCCTTAGCTACTGGCTGAGCAGCAGGTATCAAGTTGATTTGAAATTCGATTTCACGATCCGGTGGCACACCTGATAAGTCCTTTGGAAACACATTCGGAAAATCACACACCACTGGCACATCCGACAATTATGGTGTTGACGTGTCCACATCCTTCACGTAGCCCAAATAAGCACTACATCCACGCCTCATGCACTTTCCCGCCACCGCCATCGAAGTTACTTTCGGAATCATCGTAATTCGATCACCGTATATCGCCACCGAACTCCCGGCAGGCGCTGTCAGTCTAATCATCTTCTTACGACACAGGATATTTGCTTCATAGGTTGCTAACCAATTCATCCCTAGTACTACATTGAATCCACCCAGGGGCATCACTTATAACTTTGCAGCAAACCTATGACCCTCTAATTCTATGGCACAGTCCTCTATCATATCAGTAACTCTAGTGGACTTACCAATAGCAGTTTCTACATCTAAGGGCTTATCAATACGTTTACTACTAACAGGCAATTTAGCACAGAAAGCAGTAGAAATAAAACTCCTACTAGCACCAGAATCAAATAACACAGAAGCAAGAGTTTGATTTACTAGAAACGTACCTGACACAACATCGGGATCTGTCCTAGCCTCCTCTCTGGTAATCGTGAATACTCTGGCGCTCGCCCTTTGCTCCTCAGTCCCGGTATTCTTCCCTACTCCGGAACTCTCTGCCCTCGGCTTCTTGCACACCCTGCTCATATGGCCTACCTCACCACAGTTGAAGCACCTCGTTGCTTTGTAATCTCTAGAGATGTGGCCGGGCTTCCCGCACTTGAAGCAAACATTAAGCCCCATCTTGCACTCACCTGCGTGCTCCTTTCCACACTTCCCGCATCTCTTCACTCCCAAGCCTACGACAATCACCCGTCGATCATCCACCCTAGCCTTCTTGTTGTTACTGGGGCACCACCCCATCCGAACCGCTTCTCGTTCCAGTTTCAATCATCACTACCTTTCTTACTCACCTCAGCCACCACTACCTCCCTTTCATCATACAGTCTCCCAGCCAAGTCAACCATCGACCTAAACGTACTCGGTCGGGTGGTGATCATGTGCCTGCAGATATCCGCCGGCAAGCCCTGAATATATCTCTTTATCTTTCGTGACATGGGTGTCACCTGATCCGGCACCAACCATGCCATCTCGTTGACCTTGATGGTGTACTGTTGAGGTGTCATGGTTCCCGCTTCCAGCTGCAGGAACTCCCTTTCCACCTTGTCCAACTCCTGATGAGGACAGAACTCCTCGATCACCAACTTCTTCAGTTCACTCCACCTCATCCTGCCAATCACCCTACTACCCTCGGCTTGGACAATGTTGTCCCACCAGCATAACGCCGAGTCCACAAACAAATGGGTGGCAAACTTTACCTTCTGGTCCTCCCGGCACTCGCTGATTTCCAGAACAGCCTCCACCTCCCTCACCCATCGGTGAGCAGTAGCAGCAGTGCCATTACCATCGAAGGTTGGGGGCTTGCATCTTTGAAATGCCCCATAGTTACAGCCTCATGTTGCCTCAGGCACAGGCTCTTCTTCCTCCTCTTTATCATCAGTAGGAATAATCGTCTCGGTCTCGGGTTGCTCTTTCCCTCCCGAAGACCTGTTCCTATCCCTCCTTTCTCATTCTCTAACAGCCTTAATCACTTCGGTCACAACAGACTGCAGGATCGACTGCATGACCTGATGAACCTCCTCCACCATGGCCTCCTTCACCGAGGCTCTCAAGTTAGCACTCTCATCACCGCCCTCCGGATGAGGGGTCTCAGGCTCCTCATGAGTCACCTTCTCAGCCCTGGGCCTTCCTCTTGTGGCCTGTGGTTCAGCACCACATCCTCCACATACTCCGCCTCGTGAAGCCTTAGAAGATCTACCTCCAGCCATCCTCTAAGACACTATAAGATTTAAAGACTAACACGGTCATTCAAGGTAATAGCTCAGTTTATGTCAAGTATAGTAAGTCCCTAATTACAATGGCTAGCTGTGATTAGCCACTTACTTTACTCTTCATACCCCAAGCATTTCCTTAGTATCTAAATCTACTAAGGGTAAAAAGATCAAATAACATGCTCACATAATACCGATTAACATTAAAGAAAATACCTGATGGCACGTAGCTACTTGGACTGGCATCCCTTTCCCTTTGTCCCATTCTCAGTTTAAGTTTAGGTTTATTTGGAAAATATTTACCCATTTCGCTTAAACTTTGGCTCTGATACCAACTTGTAAAGCTCCGTTCCTGGGCACCTCACAGTTGGTCATTCATCGCACATAAAACATACAATTATTTAAAACATCGCAGCAGAAATTAATTTAAAACCATTTCGTATATTAATGACAACTTTTGCCAAGTAATACAATATAGTTAAACGTTACAAAAGATCATAATTGCATTACATCACAAAAACGTCATTTTTATACTAATGGATGCCATCCTAAAAATGCCAAGTAGCTGCCCCGTGCCATACTCAGCAACCTTTACCTGGCAACTGGAAAACACAGAAAAGTCAGCGTTGCTGAGTGAGTTCTCGTTTTATAAATAAAATATCATACTTTCGTTAAAACCTTTCTTTTCTTTCATACACGATCATGCATCATACGTACAGATAGAGAATATTACTTTTAACTTTCATTAACATTCATTGTTCACCATCATATTCATAGCATGTTTTCATTTCATGCTTTCGTTAACATTCTCTTACTTTTGTACTCATTCTTTCGTAACGTACCTATTATCATTCTTTTACTTTCGTACTTGTTTACTTTCTTTCTTTCTTTCGTACGTTACGTCATTCTTTTACATTCATATGGATTGATGAACAATACCCCAAACATTGTGCGCGAAGCTGATGCTGGACCTGTGGTAATTAAACCACGAACATTATACACGAAGCTGATCCAGTCACCTAGGACAAGTTATCTCTCCCATTCATTCAAACCAATTGGTCCTACCCCGAACATTATGCACGAAGCTGATGCTGGACCTGTGGTAATTAAACCACGAACATTGTGCACGAAGCTGATCCAGTCACCTAGGGCATACCAAAGGGCCTTGTCAATCTTAATGATTGACCCTGTGTGCATCCTTTGGGGTAGCTAACCCGCATCACAGTTGAGCTAACGACAACATGGTCGTGCACCTCCTTTCATTTGCTTGCAAGCCATTCTTTCGTTCATTATGTTTCACTTTTCATCTTCGTTATCTTTCATTTCATTACATTATTCTATACATTCTTTCATTCGTTTGACATACTACGTAAAGTAATAACATAATACATGACATATTTTATAATATAATATAAATACGTTTAATCATCATTACAAGATAACACGTTATGCATACCATACATCATTCATACATTCAATAACCCTAAAACACCCCATAATCATGCTTAAAATGGGTAATCATTACTCGTAAGTCATCTTTGGTCAAACCCTAGACTTCCTGCTTTTTTCTGAATTATCAAAATTATTCTAAGTGTCTAGACGCATGGGCACTATTTGGGCGTTTCTGCCCTGTTTAGGTGTTTTGCTACTATGCAGACGTCTGGACCTACACTTGGTCAATTTTAACTTAGACGCATGGGCCTATTTAGGCGCATGGGCACTATTCAGGCGGTTGGGCGTAACACTTGGTCACTTTTCACTTTAGACGCATGGGCCTATTTAGGCGGTTGAGCACTATTCAGACGGTTGGGCTTTTGGGCGGTTGGGAACACTTAGAAAATTATACCGTTGGACGCATGGGTTACTGTTCAGACGTTTGAGCAACTAACTTTTACTAATCAACTTATTTTCAGTCCCAAATCCGAATCTAACATGTTCTAAGCTTAACCCTTACATTTTAAGCAACAAAACACATCCTAAATCATAATCATAACATCATTTGCACCCAAACATACACCCACCCACATACACATTCGCACACACATACGGGTAGAAACTTATTATTAATAAAAACATGTTCACATGCATTTCCCAGCACCAAAGTTGTTCAAAACATGTTAAAAGGGGGGTTCTAGAACTCACCTCAACTGCCTTCGTGTATGACTTCCTCAAACCCGAATGTAATGAGTTCAAATGCCTAAAAACCCACCAAAACACACACAAACGTACATAACACATATAAGCATATAACCGAGCCCAAAACCCAACATGAACACTTAAAAACTTCGAATTCTAACCTGAAATCAGCCTACTTCTTCTTCTTCTTCTTTCAAAACCCGAAAGTTCTCTGCCCTTTCTTCTCTCTCTCTAAAAAAAATCAGAATGATAAGGTGTAACTGGCAACATGGGCAGCCATGTTGCTTTATTCACCAACTTTTCTAAACTTTTGTCCTTTGGACATCTGTAACCCCTCTTCTTGGGTTAAATGATATTTCCTTCTTTTATTAACGCTTATTCTTTCTTTCCCGTCTATAAAAATATTCGGGTGTTACAAGTCCACTTACCTTATATAGGTTTCGTCCCCAAAACCTGTTATTCCTCAAACAGATGAGGGTAATGCTGCCTCATCTCTCCTTTAGTCTCCCACGTAGACTAGGATCCCTTCCTGTGCTTCCATTGTACACGCACAAGAGGAACCGCTTTATTCCTTAACCTTTTCTCTTTACGATCAATGATCGCCACTGGTTGCACCAAATAATTGAGTCGTTCTTCTACTTCGATATTTCCCAGTGGTACAATCATATCCTTGTCTGCTAACCACTTCTGCAGATGGGATACATGGAATGTCGGGTGAATTCCATTTAACTCATCGGGTAGTTCTAGCCTATACGCCACCTCTCCTACTCGAGCAATGATTCAGAAAGGCCCTATGTATCTCTAGCTCAACTTGCCTCGCTTTCTGAACCGAATGATACCCTTCCAATGTGAGACCTTTAACATAACTCTATCACCCACCTGGAACTCAATTGGTCTTCGCCGTTTATCGGCATACGAATTTTGCCTATCTTTGGCTGCCTTCATGAGGCTTTGATCTTTTTGAGCTTTTCTATCATAGCTTCAATCACCTCAATACTTCCTAATTCTTTCTGACCAATGTCACCCCAACAAACGGGTGTCCTACATCTTCTACCATATAGCATCTCATATGGTGGCATGCCAATGCTGTCATGATAGTTGTTGTTGTACGAGAATTCTGCTAACGGGAAATGGTCATCCCAACTTCTTCTAAAATCGATCACGCACGCTCGAAGCATGTCCTCGAGTGTCTGTATCGTCCTCTCAGACTGACCGTCCGTCTGAGGATGATAAGCCGTGCTGATGTGTAGCCTCGTTCCCATCGTATCGTGGAATTTCTTCCAAAACTTAGATGTAAACCGAGTGTCACGATCAGACACAATAGACACCGGCACACCATGACGAGCTACGATCTCTTTGATAAATAGATCCGCGAGTCTCTCAGAAGAATACGTCTCTCGGATCGATAGGAAGTGAGCACTCTTCGTCAAGCGATCAACTATCACCCATATGGCATCATACCCTCTCGGGGTACGCGGTAACTTAGTAATAAAGTCCATGGTGATATGCTCCCACTTCCACTCGGGTATATCCAATGGTTGGATTTTCCCATACGGCTTCTTGTGTTCCGCCTTCACTTGCAAACAAGTAAGGCATTTACTCACATACTCTGCTACGTCACGTTTCATACCCGGCCACCAGTAATTTTTCTTCATGTCGTGGTACATCTTGGTAGCACCGGGATGAATGGAGTATCGAGTCTTATGAGCCTTGTCCATGATCTTTCCACGTAGATCCCCATAACGAGCAATCCACATCCGTCCGAATCGGGTCCTAACACCAGAGTGTTCTCACCCAATTCCGTGACTAGACCTTTCATCCTTTCAGAGTTAAGGCGATCTTCTTTCAAAGCCTCGTCTTGAAACTCCTTGACCTGTGTCATCACGTCAGAGGTCATAATCAACTGATAAGCTTTCACCCGAATTGGCTCGGGTCTCTCCTTTCGGCTAAGGGCGTCCGCCACCACGTTGGCCTTGCCCGGATGATAGTGGATCTCACAATCATAATCCTTGATGAGCTCCAACCACCGCCTCTGCCTCATATTCAAATCTTTCTACTTGAAGAAGTACTTCAAGCTCTTATGGTCAGTGAAGATTGTGCACTTCGTCCCGTATAAATAGTGCCGCCAAATCTTCAACGTGAAAACCACAACAGCTAGTTCTAGATCGTGCATGGGATAGTTGATTTCGTGGGTTTTCACGTGAAAAACTCCACGTTCTCCCACCCTCGTTTGTTGGTATACTAGTTAGTACCAACAATGGCCAGGAACAGGCCCTAGGGTGAATATTCCGACAATATCTTTGTGTACATCGTAGGTTTAGTTGTGATGCTCATGTTGTCATGTGATTTTGCTTACTTATAACTGTATTCACGATGTTCCGCAAAAACTATTATACAACATCAATTTATTTCCTATTAAACCTACGAACTCAACAATAATTATGTTGACCATTTCGTGCATATCTTTTCAAGTGATACAAATAACTGAAGATTCTAGGAGTGCGGCCTTAGTGGAGACCCTAGGATGCATTTTTGAGACTATACATTTCTTGACATTGTTGGTCTAATTGTACATTATCATACTTTGAATACTTGTTCCCGGGTTGTGGGAATTCTATTACAATGTTAATACTTTTGGCTATGTTGTCGTGGTGATTGACTAAACACGACACAAGTCTCCCTTGAGTCGAGTGTCGTCATGACACGTTACTCATTTTATATATATATATATATATATATATAATAAATATATATATATATTATATATATTGCGTCTCTATTGATTACAATGTGTTATGACGATCTCGTCCGTTACATATTCGTGTTTCCGCTTTTAGCGGGGGTGTGAAGCACAAACACAGACACAGACACAGACACAGACACAGACGCAGGCGCAGACACAGACACATACACAGACACAGACACAGACACAGACACAGACAGAGACAGACGCAGGCGCGCCCGCGCCCGGGCGGGGCGCGGGCGCGCGGGGCGCGGGCGCGGGCGCGGGCGGCGGGCGCGGGCGCGGGCGGCGCGGGCGGGGGCGCGGGCGCGGGCGCGGGCGGGGCGGGGGCGCGGGCGGGGGCGGGGGCGGGGGCGGGGCGCGGGCGGGGGCGGGGGCGGCGGGCGGGGCGGCGGGGGCGGGGGCGGCGGCGGCGGGCGCGGGCGGCGGCGCGGGCGGCGCGGCGGCGGCGGGCGCGGGCGGCGGCGCGGGCGCGGGCGGCGGCGCGGGCGCGGGCGGGCGGCGCGGGCGGCGGGCGGCGGCGCGGGGCGGGCGGCGGCGCGGCGCGGGCGGCGGCGCGGGCGCGGGCGGCGGCGCGGGCGCGGGCGGCGGCGCGGGCGCGGGCGGCGGCGCGGGCGGCGGGCGGCGGCGCGGCGCGCGGGCGGCGGCGGCGGGCGCGGGCGGCGGCGCGGGCGCGGGCGGCGAGACGCGGGCGCGGGCGGCAGAAGCAGACGCGGGCGGCAGACGCAGACGCGGACGCAGACGCAGACGCGGACGCGGATGCGGAGACGGATACAGATACGGATACAGGTACAGGTACAGGTACAGGTACAGGTACAGGTACAGATACAGATACAGATACAGATACAGATACAGATACAGATACAGATACAGGTACAGCTACAGGTACAGGTACAGGTACAGGTACAGGTACAGGTACAGGTACAGGGTACAGGTACAGGTACAGGTACAGGTACAGATACAGGTACAGATACAGATACAGATACAGATACAGACACAGATACGGATACAGACACAGACACAGATACAGATACAGATACAGATACAGATACAGATACAGATACAGATAAAGACACAGATACAGATGCGGATACAGATACGGATACAGATACGGATACAGAGACAGAGACAGAGACTAGAGACAAAGACCGGAGACAGAGACAGGAGACAGATACCGGAGATAGAGACCGAGACTGAGATAGACACCGAGACGGACATAGAGACAGACAAAGAGACAGACATAGAGACAGAGACAGAGACAGAGACAGAGACAGAGACAGAGACAGAGACAGAGACAGAGACAGAGACAAAGACAGAGACAGAGACAAACATAGAGACAGACACAGACATAGACACAGATACAGACACAAACACAGACACAGACACAGACATCGACACAGACACAGACACAGACACAAACACAGACACAGACACAGACACAGACACAGACACAGACACAGACACAGACACAGACACAGACACAGACACAGACACAGACACAGACACAGACACAGACACAGACACAGACACAGACACAGACACAGACACAGACACACACACACAGACACAGACACAGACACAGACACAAGTCTCTCTTGTGTCGAGTGTCGTCATGACACGTTACTCATTTTATATATATATTGCATCTCTATTGATTACAATGTGTTATGACGATCCCGTCCGTTACATCTTCGTGTTTCCACTTTTAGCGGGGTGTGACGCACAAACACAGACACATACACAGACATAGACACAGACACAGACACAGACACTGACACAGGCACAGACACAGACACAGACATATACAGATACAGATACAGATACAGATACAGATACAGATACAGATACAGATACAGATACGGATACGGATACGGATACAGATACGGATACGGATATGGAACGAGTACGGATACGGATACGGGTACGGATACGGATACGGGTACGGATACGGATAAGGATACAGATACGGATACGGATACGGATACCGATACCGATACCGATACCGATACGGATACGGATACGGATACGGATACGGATACGATACCGATACCGATACCGATACCGATACCGATACCGATACCGATACCGATACCGATACCTATACAGATACAGATACAGATACAGATACAGATACAGATACAGATACAGATACAGATACAGATACAGATACAGATACAGATACAGATACAGATACAGATACAGATACAGATACAGATACAGATACAGATACAGATACAGATACAGATACAGATACAGATACAGATACAGATACAGATACAGATACAGATACAGATACAGATACAGATACAGATACAGATACAGATATATATACAGATACAGATACAGATACAGATACAGATACAGATACAGATACAGATACAGATACAGATACCAATACATATACGGATACGGATACGGATACGGATACGGATACCGATACGGATACGGATACGAATACGGATACGGATACGGATACGGATACGAATACGGATACGGATACGAATACAGATACGGATACCGATACCGATACTGATACCGATACCGATACGGATACGGATACGGATACGGATACGGATACCGATACCGATACCGATACCGATACCGATACCGATACCGATACGGATACCGATACCGATACCGATACCGATACCGATACCGATACGGATACGGATACGGATACGGATACGGATACGGATACGGATACAGATACGGATACGGATACGGATACGAATACGGATACGGATACGGATACGGATACGGATACCGATACCGATACCGATACCGATATACAGATACAGACACAGATACAGATACAGATACAGATACAGATACAGATACAGATACAGATACAGATACAGATACAGATACAGATACAGATACAGATACAGATACAGATACAGATACAGATACAGATACAGATACAGATACAGATACAGATACAGATACAGATACAGATACAGATACAGATACAGATACAGATACAGATACAGATACAGATACAGATACAGATACAGATACAGATACAGATACAGATACAGATACAGATACAGATACAGATACAGATACAGATACAGATACAGATACAGATACAGATACAGATACAAATACCGATACAGATACATATACAGATACAGATACAGATACAGATACAGATATAGATACAGATACAGATACATATACAGATACAGATACAGATACATATACGGATACAGACACAGACACAGATACAGATACAGACACAGATACAGATACCAATACATATACGGATACGGATACGGATACAGATACGGATACGAATACCGATATCGATACGGATACGGATGCGGATACGGATACGGATACGGATACTGATACCGATACCGATACCGATACCGATACCGATACCGTTGCCGATACGGATACGGATACGGATACGGATACGGATACGGATACAGATACGGATACAGATACCGATACCGATACTGATACCAATACCGATACCAATACCGATATTGATACATATACAGATACAAATACAGATACAGATACAGATACAGATACGGATACAGATACAAATATATATATATAGATACAGATACAGATACAGATACATATACGGATACAGATACAGATACAGATACTGATACAGATACAGATACAGATACAGATACAGATACAGATACAGATACAGATACAGATACAGATAGAGATACAGATATAGATACAGATACAGATACCGATACATATACGGATACGGATACGGATACGGATACGGATACGGATGCGGATACGGATACGGATACGGGTACGGGTACGGGTACGGCTACGGCTACGGCTACGGATACGGATACGGATACGGATACGGATACGGATACCGATACCGATACCGATACGGATACGGATACGGATACGGATACGGATACCGATACCGATACCGATACCGATACCGATACCTATACAGACACCGACACAGACACAGACACAGACACAGACACAGACACAGACACGGACACAGACACAGACACAGACACAGATAGACACAGACACAGACAGACACAGACATAGACACAGACACAGACACAGACACATACACATACACAGACACAGACACAGACACAGACACAGACGCAGACGCAGACACAGACGCAGACGCAGACACAGATACAGACACAGACACAGACACAGACACAGACACAGACACAGACACAGACACAGACACAGACACAGACACAGACACAGACACAGACACAGACACGGACACATGTTGATACATTTTACCTAGTTTATGTTCTTAAATGTAAAGGTCTTTCATTTCTTACACATATGTAATGACAATGTTTAATGATATATTATATGAGTTTTGATGTTGAATTGTCTTTATTTATATCAAATTCATATGTAATTGGTATTATTTGTATTGATGAACATTATATATAGGTTTGAGGTTGTACATAGTTCTGAGTCCATAATGATTCAGAAATGTGTTCAACTTAGTCAAGTGGTTATTCATGCTAATGGACCATACGCACGAATGAACCATACTTATGGACCAGTCGCACCACTGAACCAGGTGACTGGATCAGTCTTATGACTGAGACATAAGATTAACTCAGTCGCACAAATGAACCTTTAGTCGTGCATATGAGTCAGACGCATGAGTCAGTCGCACGACTGAACCATGCTAATGGTTCAGTCGTACGAATGGACACGGAAAATCTATAAGTACCACATAATTCATGGAAAAACATAACACTTCGAATACTTTTATACCCTAGCCGTCCAGAGCGTCCCAAGTCGCCCATCGAAGTTCATAGTTTGTTCCTGATTGATTCCAACTCGTTCTTAACATTTGTTTCATTGTTAGATCGATCGGGTTGTTCGTTCTCACTGATTGGATCGCCAATGAAATAGAATTTCATGCTATTTGATCTGGTCTCACGTAGAATCCGCTAGTACTCCGTACAAAACGGTCCTAACAAGTTGTATCAAAGCTTTGGCTCGTGATTTTGCATGGATTCAATTAGTTTTGGTTTTAAACTAAACGTTTTCAATCAAAAGATCCACTTTTTGATTCAAAAACGTGTTTTTGACGAGTCTTGGTGTTAAAGTTTTGACTTTAACCATACGACAGATTAGGGTTCGTGAAAATTCGTATTTTTGTGTCAAAGTGTTCAAAATTTTGACTTTTTTCCGCAACAGCAACCTCAGTCACACTATTAGCTCAATCGCATGACTGAATCCCATTCGCATAGTTCAATCGCACGACTAAACTCATTCGCACAGTTCATTTGCATGGTTAAGCTATTCCAGTCGGTTGACCTCAATCGTACTCTTCATTAGTACGACTGAATCCAATCGCATGATTGAACTCACTCGCATCCTTCAATCGCGCGATTGATCCAGTCGCCTTGTTCAATCGCACAAGTGAATGTGTTCTGTCTCAAGTTTGTTAAGTTTAAGCAATGGAAGATCATTTTGCTACATTTACTGCCAGTAAAGACTGTCGTATCCAGAATCTTCTTCTTCTAGAGAATGAGATTGGGAATCATAACAAACCGCCAAAGTTGTTGACATTGGATGAATATCCTCAGTGGAAACAGCGTTTTGAGATTTACTTGAATGGAGTTGACTCCAATCTTTGGACGTCTATAGAGACTGGTTATACTGTACCAGTCAGTGCTAATGGGGTGAAGTTGACTTTGGGGGGGTATGAATGAAGCTCAGAAAGTTCTACATAACACTGACAAGAAAGTGTATGAACTATTGACTCAATCAATACCTAAAGACATATTCCATCAATTCTATGAAAATAAGCAGTCGAAGAAGCTGTGGAAGGCATTAGAAAAGAGATATGATGGGAATGCAACCCTGAAGGCACTAAAGGCTAAAGCTCTCAAAAAAGAGTTTGATAATTTCTCACCAATTAGAAATGAGAGCTTAGACGATATCATTGATAGGTTCTATCAGTTGATGAGTGAACTGCACACTCATGGTGTGACCATATCTATGGAAGACAAAGTTTCTAGTTTTGTTGATGGTCTGCCAGACAAATGGGATCTATTTGAGTCTAATCTGAGACAAAATGACACTCTTGCCACATTAGACATAAATGACTTTATCTTGAAGTTAAGAGAAGAGGAACTGAGACTAAAATACAAGTCTAAGAATGGATCCTACGTTCAGAATCCTTCACTGTACATCTCGGTTCCTACTCCAGCATCATCATGCGCACCGCTACAAACAGTGTTTGTGTCTAATTCATCTACTTCTTCCTAAAGCAGTTCCTCGGGAAGTAAAGCATCGGGTTCATCTGGAACCCAATACATAGTTCCTGATTCCAATACTACCAAGCTGAAGACCAAGAACCTCGGAAATGTCACTGTGGAAGTTGCCAAAGACCACATGGATCTTTTAGCAGCAGTTGTGCAGTCTTATGATAGGTTAGTTACTGGGAAGATTGGAAACTATCATCTAGCTAATGAGGGCTACGAGCAGGTGGATGAAACTAAGTTGGAGCGCATGGATATCATGTGGGCCTTAGCCAGTGCTGTTAGACGGGCTAAGAAGTTTGTAAAGAAGACGTGGTAGAACTTGGTTGCTACCAAAGACACTACATTTAGGTTTGATAAAACCAAGTCACGTGCTTCAACTGTGGTGAAAGGGGGCACTTTAAATGTGAATGTGTAAAGCCAAAGAAGACAGGTAATGGAAACCCTTTTCCTTCGTTCAACCGTCAAGATAAAGTGAAGATTGGTACCTCATCAAGCAAAGTGTCAAAAGCTATGGTAGCTCAAGGCGATGAAGGACAAGACTGGTCCTTCCGATTCGTATCTGAGGGAGACTCTAATGTAGCACAGGTTGATGACTTGGATGATGGATCTGCAAGCGAGGGAGACATCATAGCTGAGCATACACGTTCAGATTTTGAAGAAGCTATGGATGTTGTAGATCATCTTGTGGAAGAAGAGTTGAATGCTTTAAACTCAGAATCTCGAGTCATTGAAGATTCTGACTCTGTGTTTATGGTTGATTTGTCCAGTTCCGCTCAGGTATACTCTAAAGATGAATTATTTAATAAACATGCTTATGCTAAATGTGATAAATTTAGAGAAAGCATTGACTTAAAATTTGCTAAGTTATTAGAACACAATGATAATCTGGTAAATGACTTAAAACTATGCACTGAAGCTAACCGCGTTTTAAAACAAAATGAGTGCAGTTTTAAAGAAAAGATAGATCTGCTAGGGAAACAACTAAGGGAAACCAAGGTTGTTGCCCTAAATCAATCTAATGATATTAAGTTCTATCTAACTACGTTACAGGAAACTAAAAAGGAAAAAGCAGTTTTGGAAGTCGAAGTTGAATCTGTAAAACAGAAACTGCATAGTGTAGCAAGTTCCTCTCACATAGTTTAGAACTTAGTGAAAGAATGAAATGGTGGGGAAGGTCTGGGTTATAAAGTAGTACCACCACCACATGCAATCCTTTTAAATACTAAATGTAAACCAATAAATAATAACCCGGTTAGGGATCATGTGGTCTGTCACTGAACAGAAGGCTACTACTTCGGGATTGAAAGACAAGATGCTTAAAGAGGATGTGTGCGTTAACGTTGAACAGGATAGTGTTGGGTCGGGTTCACAAACATCTACGTCAGAACCTAAAACCTCTAAACCAACAAACCCTAAACGTGTAAATCATCAAAAATGCATTCAAAATGTCAAAACAATTAAATTTGTTAAAGAAGGAGAAGCATCTAAGCAGGATAAGACACAGACCAACTCCCGACCAGACTCAACCCGTCACAGAAGATTTCCCCCACCTGTTGAAGGGAGATCCTGCTATAATTGTGGAAAACCAAGATTTTTCAAAAATAGATCTAATACTCCTCCAAGACACCAAAGTCAACACACACAAGCTCAAAGCGAAGCTGTGTTGCCTAAGGCTAAACCTAGGACTATTAGTGAAGTTCATACCATAACCCAGTCGTCTGTTTATCACAAACAGGCCTTACACAAGACTGGTTTATGGAAAGAAAAATCAAGTAACGTGTCTAACAGTGAGGACAAGAAGAAGAAAGATGTTTCCTCATCCTCCGAAGGTCAGTGGGTTGAGTTCATGATGTGTGATATCTCTGGGAAACCCAAGCCAGTAAAGGCTTGGGTCCCCAACCTGAATTAATCATTTTCCTTCTTTGTGCAGGTTGTCCGCTACAGCGCTATCACTAATACCTGGATTATTGATAGTGGGGCTTCCAGGCACATGACCGGGAATTCATCTCTCCTCTTCAACATCAAGCAAATTAAAGGGGGACATGTATCGTTCGCAGACAACAAAGGAGGTTATATCACCGCTCAAGGCGAAGTAGGAAACGAGAAGGTAAAGTTTGATAAGGTAAACTACGTTCAGCAATGGCAAAACAACATTCTTTCTGTCTCCTAAATTTGTGATAAGGGTTTTAAAGTTGTTTTTGACAATAATAAGTGTTACATACTTAAGAAGGAGTATGTTATACCAGAGGAGCAAGTTCTAATGTCGGCCTCAAGATATAACGACCTGTATGTCTTGGACCTATCAAAAGCCTCCACAACCGAGTCTACTGCTTAGTGTTTCTTGTCCAAAGCTACTGAGAGAGATTCAGTTTCTTGGCACAGGAGAATGGAACACATCAATCCCAGGAAGAAGAACCATCTGGTTCAGAATGATCTGGTGGACGGAGTGACTGTCAAGAACTTCCAGCTTCCAGACTTCTGCATAGCATGCAGAAAAGGGAAACAGACAAAGAAGTCTCACAAGTCAAAGAAAGTTCATTCTATTAAGATTCCTCTTGAGCTTCTACATATGGATCTATTTGGCCCTGTCAGCACCAAGAGCATAGCTAGTGATTGGTACTGCTTTATGGTGACGGATGACTACTCAAGATTCTCTTGGGTGATGTTTCTGAAAGCAAAGTCAGAGACATTTGAATCATTCAAACATCTTGTTACCATATTGGAGTTACTCTATAAGCTGAAAGTTAGGAAAATACGTTCATACAACGGGACAGAATTCAAGAATTAGTGGATGGAGGCATTCTGTCGTGAGAAAGGGATTGTTCATCAATTCACTTCTGCTTACACTTCATAGATGAATGGCGTTGCTGAACGGAAGAATAGGAGGTTGATAGAAACAACAAGGACAATGCTAGCTGACTCCAAACTGCCTGTTCAATTCTAGAATGAGGCAGTGGCTAATGCATGCTATACACTAAATCGGGTCTTAGTGGTCAAACGTCATGGAAACACTTGTTATGAGTTGCTCCAGCAACGTAAACCCAATTTAGAGTGTCTGGAACCATTTGGCGCACCCTGCATGCTGCTAAAGAAAAATCAGACTGGGAAGTTCTGCGAGAAGGCAGAAGAAGGTATCTTCCTTGGATACAGTATACCAGACAAAAGGGTTTACAATAACTCAACTGGTCAGGTAGAAGTGTGGTGCAACGTTGATGTACAAAGATACACCCCCCCTACAGGAAAAGGACCTTCCTTTTTCTTCAACTATGATGGATTTTTTAAATCCTTCAATCTACCTTCTTCCCATTCTGATGATGTGTGGCTACTCACATGATGTACGATGTTCTTAAGACTCCTACTCGAGACTCGACGTCATCGACTCCATTAGAAGGTTCTACTAGCTCTTCAGGGGAAGAACTAGAGATAAGTGATTCCTCTGATGATGAAGATCCTGAACCTGAAAATGTGAACCAGGAAGAACAGTTCCCACTGCTGAAAGTACACCTGTAGCTGATCCTAAAGTAACTGGAACCTCTGAACCCATTCCTTCAACAGCTATAGAAACTGAACCTGTGATTCCAAACCTGGATTATGAAGTAGTAGTTCCTACAACTCCCGGAACTAGAATCAACGTGAATCATCCCATGGATAACATCATCGGGGATATTCTCTCAGGAGTTCAGACAAGAAATCAGCTTTACTCAGTTGATTATGTTATTGTCATGGAAAAGGGATACATACATGATGGGGCATATTGATGTTTTCTTTCTCAAGTTGAGCCCAAGTATGTAAGTGAGGCCTTAAAGGATGAGGCATGGCTAGCTGCCATGCAAGAAGAACTCCTACAGTTCAAGAATTTAGGTGTCTGGACTCTTGTTGACAGACCAAAAGGTGCAAAGGTAATTGGCACTAAATGGGTTCTTCGGTGTAAGAAGGATGACCAAGAGGTCATAATCAGAAACAAGGCTAGGCTGGTAGTTTAAGGGTTCAGGCAAGTTGAAGGAGTTGACTACAATGAAGTGTTTGCACCAATGGCCAGGATGGAAGCAATTAGAATCTTCCTAGCCTATGCATCCTTTATGTAGATCAAAATTTATTAATTGGATGTGAAAAGTGCATTTTTTCATGGTGATATCCGTGAAACTGTTTACGTCAATCAACCCAAAGGATTCGAGGATCCTTGTCATCTAGATAGAGTTTACAAACTAGACAAGGCTTTGTACGGGCTCCATCAAGCCCCTCGAGCCTGGTATGAGAAACTCTCCAATCATCTGTTGAAACATGGCTTTTGCAGAGGTGTAATTGACTGCACATTGTTCATTAAGGAAAGGATGGTGATTTACTACTGTATAGATATACGTGGATGACATAATCTTCGGTTCCAAGAACGAAGCATTATGTAAAGAATTCGAATCGGTGATGAAAGCTGAGTTTGAAATGAGTGCCATAAGAGATGAAGTTCTTTCTTGGTTTACAGGTTGATCAGACACCAAATGGAATCTTCCTGCATCAGACCAAATATGTTGGAGATATCCTTAGTCGGTTTGACATTGAGAATGCAACGGTTGCAGGCACTCCACTTGCCACGAACCATGATGTGGCACCCGACGAAAATGGTGATCTGGTAGATGCCACTATGTATCGAGGAATGATCGGATCTCTCATGTACCTCACAGCTTCTCGTCCTGATATTATGTTCGCCACGTGTCTCTGTTCTAGATATCAAGCAAAACCAAAAGTAAATCAATTGATTGGGGTAAAAAGGATCTTTCGTTATCTAAAGGGTACTCCAACACTTAGGTTGTGGTATCCTCATGATGATGACTTTGAGCTTACAGCGTATAGTGACTCAGATTACGGTGGTTGCAAAATGAATTACAAGTCAACATCTGCGGGATGTCAGTTCTTTGGAAGACGATTAGTCACCTGGCAGTGTAAGAAGCAGACATCTGTTGCTCTTCAACATGTGAAGCTGAATACGTTGCTGCGGCAAGTTGTTGTTCACAAATCATCTGGATTCAACAGCAAATGCGGGACTACGGTTGAATTCTATAATATCCTTATATAGTTGATATTCTGCTACTATTGCTGTCACCAAAAATCCGGTCCAACACCCCAAAACTAACACATGGTATTAAATATCACTTTATACGTGACTGTTTTGAAAACAATTAATCGATGCTGTTAAAATAAACACGGATTTCCAACGCGCCGACCTCTACACAAAAGCTTTTGATAAATCTCGATTTCATTATCTATTAGAGGTCAATGGCGTTAAAAAGAAAGAAGATGTGATTCCAGACGAATCAAGTTCACAGTTCAACTCTATGTTTTAGTTTTTTTTTTTCTTTATTTTCTTTTATTTTTCTTTCTGTCGTTAAAAATTCAAAAACACAAAAGATTTTCGGTTTTAGAATTTTAGGGGAAGAATAGTTTTAGTTTCAGTACTTAGTATTTAATTACTCAAAAAAAACGAGGGCGGGCAGATAAGTTGAAAAGCAAAGACATCACATCTGTGAATCGATTCAACTTAATGGAAAATGATAGTACACAGGCATCGAATTGTTTGGGACACCAAAAGATCTAAAATGTTCTAAAATATTATATTCAAAGTTACAGAAAATTTTAAGTCTAAGAAGTCAAGACTAATGAGTTGAAAAATAATAGTAAGCTAGTCTGCTACTGTGGTTACATAGAGAAGTAGATCTAGGGGTTGCTAGTCATCATATGATGTGTTGTAGATTCAACACAATAGATAAGTAGACTTCATTGGTGAACAAATGTGAAACTAAATCATTCAATAGGCTGTGGGTTTCCATCTCATCCCTGATTAACACAATCAACTTTTTTTCCAATAAGGGGTGAAGAGCAAAATGAACGCCAGAATGTGTGCGGATGACCATAAAAATGAGCAAAATGTATGAAAAACAATCAAGCTAATGACTGATGTTGTTGGTGCGTTATATGTAAAATAAAATTGCTCTAGCAAGAAGATAGGTTGCGTGCCTCTCTGCTGTGTGATGGCACTGACCTGAGGATAAGCACAATCTAAATATTCTAGAATTTATCATTGATTGCGCCTCTCTGCTGTGCGATGGCACTGACCTAAGGCTTGGCATCTCTTTGAAATCTCGTAGAATATTTCTTCTTGTCAAAAACCCATAGACCGCTCAAAATCTTCTGAGGAAAGTTGATTAGCATATGAGTGTGGGATCCACAAATGTTTGTTGAAATAATAAACCTAAAATCACCAATGTATATCAAAAATTGTATAGATTTAGGTGGACAAATATACTGACAATCATCGTGGCAGCATTCCCCGATGGTCAAATCAATGTGTGCTACACAACAGCTCTAGCATGACTTCCTGTTAGTGCTCACAGACTCTTAGATGAATAAGACTATGTAATTGGTAAATATACATTCTTTGTATTTACATAAATATAAAAGGTCCCAAAGATTATGTTTATGCATGTATGATTCCATAAGAATCTTTCTAGATAAGATGAGATGCTTGAAACTGTTCTGCTTAGGGGAGAACTCGTTTAAGGAATGTTAAAATGTTTTCAACCCACCTCGAATGAAAAATACAAATATTGTCTTAATTTAGTTTGTTTAGAGTTTTTCTAGTTTTAGTTATATTGTATCGAGTCGATGTCGGACTATGTAACAAGAGGAAATCTATGAATGTCACAAATTGAATCTAACGTTAATATGAAAAAGCTTGTTTCTGGAATGTCGGACTATGTAACAAGAGGAAATCTATGAATGTCACAAATGAATCTAACGTTAATATGATAAAAGCTTGTTTCTGGAATGTTAAAAGGATCACATCTGAGGTTATCATAAGGTTTTAAAATAAAAGGATCATGTCTGAGGTGATCACAAGGTTTTAAAGTAAAAAGGATCACGTCTGAGGTGATCAAATGGTTTTCAAGTAAAAGGATCACGTCTGAGGTGATCAAACAATTTTGATTAAAAGGATCACGTCTGAGGTGATCAAAAGTTTTCAGTTAAAAGGATCATGTCTGATGATCAATGGTCATAATGTCATATATAAAATTCAAGTTTTGAAAGGTTGGGAAAAGTGAAGTCAAACTCATAAGAATGAGCCAATCGCACGATTGGATCATAAGTATGGACCAATCACACGATTGGACCATAAGTATGGACCAATCGCACGATTGGACCATAAGTATGGACCAATCGCACGAATGGACCATGACTATGAGCAAATCACACGCTTGGACCATGAGTATGGGTCAAAGTATACGATTGGATCACAAGAATGAACCAATCGTACGACTGACTGAAGAAGTTTAAGTCAGTCGTACGACTGAACCTCAGTCGTATGAATAAATCATGCGTATGGGTCCAGTCGCACGACTGAAACACAAACAGTATTAAAGGGGCTCAGTCGGTCGTAACCTTCCACTTGATTTCAAAAACTCTCAAAAACCGCCGACTGCCCAACCCACCTTTTTTAAATTTCCCCCGCGATTGACCGATTGCTGCATTACTAACCGATTATTGTCCATCTACAGGTACTATGAGACTGAAATCATGACTAATAAGGATGAATAATCAAACCAAACTGTCCAAATGGGTTAAAACAAGAACCAAGACTTAAAACCCTAAAATAGAACACTTAAATGAACCAAACGCGCATTTAAAAGATAATAAGTGTAAAATCGGGTCCTTGCGCGTCTAATGAATCTAATCTCTAAGTGTAAATGGCTGATTTGACAAAGATTCAAAATTTTGGACTCAAACAGTGCAGATGCGAAAGGACATACTGATGAACTTCAGTTGCACAATTGAGCCAGACGCACGTTTCAATCGCACGATTGAATCAATCAGTGGCTCAGTCGCACAACTGACTCAACCGCATGGCATAGCATACGACTATGTTTAGTTGTAGGCTCAACCATACGACTGAGCTCAGTGTGTAGTTCAATCGTACGATTGAACTAGTTAGATACAATTTGTTCTAATTCAAATGTCCATCTTTATGAATGGATCTAACGTATTTGTTACTTGCGTTGCAGCAACATGGCTGACAAATGGACCATGAGCACTAAGCACAATATATGTGCTTACCTCATTCCTACTTCCCGGAACGCTTCAGAGTTCGCAGGGATCATTGCTTTTCTTAGACGATCGAGGATCTACAGAGCCATTTCTACTCCGTGCACACCTTATCGCTCATTCCAGACATTCTGGGAGAATGTTGTTGTAGATCGCTCCGCTGAGCCATTCCGTATCCAAAGTTCTATCTTCGGACAAGACATCGATATCGGGGAAGATGACTTATGCAGGATCTTGGGGTTGGGTGAGGACGGAGCCTGCCCAACCAAGCTACATCCGCTGATTACTCGGGGATGTTTCATGATCAAGTACTCCGGAAACATCAATGTCGGCGTGCTAAACAAGGGCAACATGTGCCCCATAATTCAAGTACCTGGCACATGTGATCCTTAAGTGCATTGCCTCCCGGCGTGGAGGATTCGATGAGATGAGTGACCAAATCCAGAATGCATTCTTTGCACTGGTACTAAACCACCTGTTAAGTTTCTCACGGATGTTCTTCACATACTTGACAGAGAACATAGAGGCTAAAGGGAAGGAAGGCTTCTGTATGTACCTGAGGTTTATTCAGATGATCATTGATGAGAAGCTTCCTCACTTTCCCAAGGAGAAGGATGATGTGGTGTCCCTAGAGGTTATGGACGACACCATATTGGGACTGATGAAGGTGTACCGGGGGAAGCAGGTGAAGCCCCCAGTTAGGAGATTATTTGGCCACCTGGCCAACGTGGACTACGTGGCGCCCGCTCGAAAGAAGTGGGTCACGATGACAGTGATTCTGATGTTGAGCCCATTGTGGTTTAGGATGACGAAGACGACGATGATGATGACCAAGATGATGGTCAGGGTGGTGGAGATGCTGGCTCTAGTCAAACAGGAGCCACCGATGCGTCTACTATCTCTCCACCACCTCAGCAGAGCAGTTCCTCAACTCCCGGTGGATCCGAGCAGGCTGCCATTCACCGGGACTTCTAGTAGATGAGATGAGGAGTCGGATGACGAGCCTTCCACTAGGAGAGTCAGTAGCCGAGTTGTGGCTACCGAGAAGGGAAAGAAAGCGGTTGGAGGACGCCAGGCTAGTTCTAAGGGTGGTGATGCCGATGTCACAGACCTATTATATACACCCAACCATGATCAGCTCAGGGGGAGCCCTAATTTCCAAGGGTTCCAGGAGGAAACGGATGGCACAACCCTTTAGCAAGAAGGGCAAGAGGCAGAGATTCGTACTTGTCAGTTCTTCCACCTCTGCCACCACCACAGCCACTGCCACCACCACGTTCCTCACCCTACCACCACCACTGCCACCACTACAGCCACTACTACTCCCACCACCACTCATACATTCACACCTACCTCACCCATGATACCCATATCTGTTCCACCACAACCCCACTTCCATCCCTATTCCTATATACACCATAGCCACCACTACACCATCTATACCCCAACCTGGCACATCCACCCAATTCCCACCTCCACAGGGATCGACTCTACCCACTGTTTGGTTAGAGGAGTAGTTGGCAAGCCTCAACAGGCTGGTGCTCAAGCTGCTAGCTACAGATGATCTTAGGGCAAATCAGATGAATCAGCTGATAGCGGTCAACACCGCTCAGGGCAAGCAGATAGCATAGTTGATAGAGAAGAACGCTGCTCATGAGAGAGCGTTAGCTCGAGCTCACCATGCCTGACTACCTAAAATGGCTATTGATGGCATCGTAAAGCGGATTGAGCAAGTGGAGATAAAGAACAAAAGCTAATGCTAAGGTTGAAGGGGACTAAGGGTGAGCCCTTAAAGATCTAGGGTGATGGTGATGATGGTGGAGATGATGATGATGATGATTCTTCTGATGATGAAACAAATGAAGATGATGATGAGGCTGAAGCAGAAGGAAGTGGAAAAGGCAAAGGAGGTAATGATGACGATGAGGATGATCAAGAAGGTGATGCATCTGCATCAGCCTCAATCCATCTGCTAAGGAGAGGCGCACTAAGCAAAATCAATATCAAAGACCCTCGTCCTCAGCTCCTCAAGCTGAAGATACACCGATCAAAGCAAAAGTAATGATTAGATGTTTATGTATTTGAAACTTTTGTACTTGAAATGTTTATTACAATAATATAATTTATGAAATTTATGTTTAATGTCTATGATAAATGATTAATGTATGCATTGTTGATTGTGTAATTGAACAGATACAACTCAATAGACCAATGATTATGATATTGCTCCCTTCAGCAAATCAAGACTCAACTCACAATGATTCTTGATTTGCAAGGGATAGTAAGACGGTCTGTGAGTTATGCTCCAGAAGAGGGAGAAATCATCCACGACCTAACTGACGAGCAGCTCGTAGACATGTTCAGACTAAATCCAGGCTAGCTTGTCAAAAGTGTTCCTGAGGTCGATGTTGTTAGTGACGAAGAGCTACAAGGCGTGGATGAGATCGAGATAGAAGATATCACATCAGAGTATTATCCAGGGTACACTGACCCTGATGGTAATGTTATACCCGACTTGGGTGAAACATGGCAGTGATACTTTTGAAACTCTTGATGAGAAAGAGAAAGAGAAAGAAAAAGAGGAAGATAAAGCCTAAGCCACAGATGCTGATGTTGAGTTAAATAAGGCTGAATGGGTAGCTTGTGTGAAAGAGATGAGAGCCCATCGTGAACCTCCAAAGCCAAACGCTTACACCAAACTGTACAAGGTAAAGAGACATCAGAAGGTGTCAGGCAAGATCATCAGTTGGGCATATTTTGAAGACTTGGAGGGTATACGCTGTAAAGTGGGGGAGAAGGGGATAGAGTACTTTAGATACCCACATGATCTGAAGACTCTTCCGGTTTTGAGCTAAACAGGTTTGCCTGTTTAGACCTTTTGTATGCCAACCGAGGAGATGCCGGGTAACAGATAGGGTAAAATAGAGACTATCAGGGTATTTGACCCAATGTGGCTCTCAAACTTGTCTGCTAAAGATGTTTACACACTGTACAAGTGGTCACTGCTCTATGACACCAGGATATTGTACAAGCTCTCCAATTCCAACACGTCATAAGACTCGCTTTGCTTTTGAGATACACACAGGAGTCATAAAAGAGGAGAAGTATAAGAAATTCCAAGACTATGTGAAGAATGCTAGACAATAGGATAAACTAGGTCCAAGGGGGAGTTTGTTGATACATTATACTAGTTTATGTTCTTAAATGTTAATGTCTTTCATCTCTTACAACTATGTAATGACAATGTTTAATGATATATGATGTGAGTTTTGATGTTGAATTGTCTTTAGTTATATCATATTCATATTGCAATTGGTATTACTTATATTGATGAACATTATATATAGGTTTGAGGTTGTTGTACATAGTTCTGAGTCAATAATGATTAGAAATGTTCAACTTAGTCAGTGGTTATTCATGCTAATAGACCATACTTATGGACCATACGCACGAATGAACCATATTTATGGACCAGTCGCACAACTGAACCAGGTGACTGGATCAGTCGTATGATTGAGACATAAGATTAAATGAGTCGTACGACTAAACCTTCAGTCGTGTGTATGAGTCAGATGATGGGTTTGTTAGAACATAAAATCATAGTTTAACCGTTTAAACTTTCAGAAAAACGCAGCGGATATATATAGCTTTAAAACCGATTTTTAAGCTGAAAGTTATGTTCTTTAATGACCATACAAGTGTACAAAAAACCCATAATCAAAGGATCATATATGTGAATGAAACAAGCTATGAACAATACACAAATGTACATAAAATCACAGCCATATGAAGCTGTGATTGCTACCTTTCTGCAGCAGAAAAGTCGACTAAGATGAGAAGTTTAAGGCTTGAAACGGCCAAGAACTCAAGTGTAGAGGTCCTCAAGTGTGTCTATACCCCAGCCCTTGATCAAACACCACTCTTGCTAGGTAGAGGACACCAAGAACACACAAATGCACTTCAAAAACCCTGAAATGGCTGCTGGAACCCGTAGCTTCTTTGAGGGAGAGAGAGAGGTTCTTGTGTGTGTGTTTGCATGTCAAGATGAATAAGAAAGAGTGTTTCTCTTATGCTAGTTAGTGGAGCATCTTTTTGAGAACCCAAGACTAGTCAAGTGTAGTGTTCAAGAGAATCATTTGCTAGTGGAAACATGAATGCTTTATGTGTTTTCTCAAGACACAAAAGGAGCATTAACATGCACATGCATGTGATATGGAACGGCCTCAAGGCTGAATAAATGGTTTTATCTCATTTTTTAATCAATATTTGATATTTATAAAATAGGTGGTGTTTTTATTAATGTCAAATATATACACACACACATTGTCTAGTCTTGTAACTAGTTTATGCAATTAACCATTTAATTGTATAAGTAGTATACTCTCATTATTATTTGGTGTTATACAACTAATTTAAATAACAATTCAAATAATATCATTGAACAAAATATCCTAATAAGTTGTTCCATCTCATATGCAACTTATTTAGAAAACCCATTTTCTAATTTGGTGTAAATATTTTAATTGCATGATCATATCATCAATTAATATTAATTGGTGTTTGCTAAGCTTGTTATTGGGTATAACCTGACTTGGATCATAACGTACTAACCACATCAATATTCTAAGTGTCTTGGGCACATAGAATCCTACAATCTCCCACTTGCCCAAGATTCATAGAGAGATTGATGCAAGCAGTAAATGACGCCTAACAACGGTTTACTACCCTTAATACGCATGACTTATGGCCATTCAATAACATCATCCCATTCAAGTACCCTACTTGAAATGATTTAGGTGAATCAATCATCTATCCTTTGTTACAGATGTCATGTTAAATCCAAGGACACAGAATGATCATTCCTTGTTGGTTTAACTTAATCAGGCCTTAGAAATCTAACTCTCAACGAATAAGAGGAACAAATTCCATCTTGACTACATACGTTTCTCATAAACACCTCGTGTTATACTGAACATACCCTTATGTACTGTCCACTATTTCAGGACAGTGAAAATTAGCTCAAGGTATAATACTTAGTGAATATCAAAACCCAATATGTATCTCAGGTCGGAGGATACCAAATGATATTCTCCTTTACTCAAATTTACTATTATCAATCGATAAGATTCCATGTAGTAAAATTTGAGATGCGGGTTAGTCCAATATTTGTATCCCACAAATATCTATGAACTTGGTAGCAACCCATTTTTCTATATTCATCCTTATGAATATCAACCACCAATCAAGTTCATAATAATCTTACCCTCACACTTGTTCCACAAGTATGAACGACTACGGACATTTAGAGTAAAATTTACTCATGGATTAAACATGCTAAATTAGAACATTAATTGAAAGATTATAACCAAATAATTTTATTCAAATAATAAAGAGTTCCATATATTCATATACTAAATTTGATCAAGTCCAATCACTAGAATATCGAAGTCCTAGGCACATGTGTGACTTTCATGCTTTGACCTATCTAGGAGCTTCGTGAATGGATCCGCAATGTTTTGATCGGTATGAACTTTGCGAATACATATCTTCCCCTTTTCAACTTCATCCCAATGTAGTTGAATCTCCGTTCGATGTGCCGAGTCTTTTGATAAGCACGAGGTTCCTTGATTTGAGCAATAGCACCTTCGTTGTCACAAAAGATCTCTAGGGGGTCTTGAATGGTAGCAACAACCCCTAGATCAGCAATGAACTTCCTAAGCCATGCAGCTTCTTGAGCTCCAATAAAGCGGCGATGATGTATTCTGATTCTGTTGTAGATAGTGCCACTACATCTGCTTTGAGCTCTTCCAAGAGACTGCTCCTCATTCATAATGAAGACATATCCCGACTGTGATCGAGAATCATCTCGATCAGTTTGGAAACTCGCATCCGTTGTAACCTTTACAACGAGCTCCTCCTCACCAGATCCATATATTAAGAACATATCCTTAGTGTTTCTAAGGTATTTCAAAATACTTTTAACAGCATCCAATGACTATTACCAGAATTCTGTTGATATCTACTTGTCATGCTTAGAGCACATGACACGTCCGGCCTAGTACATATCATTGCATACATGATGGATCCTATAGCAGATGCATGGGACTCCATTCATTCTTTCTTGTTCAACCTTGAAACTAGGGCATTGAGATGAGCTCAATATAGTCCCCTTTTGAATAGGTACCAAACCTTTCTTAGAATTCTCCATCTTGAACCTTTTCAAGATCTTTCAATGTATGTACTTTGGTTTAAACCTATTAACCGCCTTCCTTGATCATCTATAGATCTTTATTCCCAAAATATAGGTGGCCTCACCAAGATCCTTGATGGAAAAACAGCTTCCAAGCCAGGTTTTTACACCTTCCAAGGTTGGAATTGTTTCCAATTAGTAGAATGTCATCGACATATAATACAAGGAAAGTAATAATGCTTCCACTAGCTTTCTTAATACACAAGCTTCATCGGCGTTTTTGATGAAGCCAAATTTCTTTACTTCATCATCAAAACGGTGATTCCAACTTCTTGATGCTTGTTTCAATCCATAGATTGATTTCTTTAACTTGCATACCTGTTTGGATGTTTTGGATCGACAAAACCATCAGGCTGTTTCATATGGACATCTTCCTCAAGATATCCATTAAGAAAAGCGGTCTTGACATCCATTTGCCAAATCTCATAGTCATAATATGCTGCTATGGTAAACAATATCCTGATAGACTTTAGCATTGCCACAGGCGAAAGGTTTCATCATAATCAACCCCTTGAGTTTGAGTGAAACCTTTTGCTACAAGTCTAGCTTTATAGGTATCCAAGTTTCCATGCATATCGGTTTTCTTCTTGAAAACCCACTTACTTCCAACTATCTTGGAATTAAGAGGTGGTGTAACCAATTCCCAAACTTGGTTATCATACATGGACTGCATCTCAACGTTCATGGCTTCTTGCCATTTGTCAAAATCAGGTTTTGACATTGCCTCTTGGTATGTGGGTGGGTTCATCGAATCTACCACATAGCATCCATCCATGAAAAATCATATCTCTCAGGAGGAACACTAATTCTACCAGATCTGCGAACGTTTTGTGTATCTTGATCATCCACATGATCATTTTCAACATCCTCATGTTGATTGCTAGTTTCAACCAATTGGTATCGTCTTGTGAATCTTGAACCTCTTCAAGTTCCACTTCTCTTCCACTAGTTTCTTCCGAAAGAAACTTAGTTTCCAAGAACTCTGCCTTTTGAGCAATAAACACTTCTGTTCTGTCGGATCATAGAAATAATATCCAATACAATCTCTAGGATATCCAATGAAGATACACTTTGTGGATCGGGCTTCCAGTTTGTTTTGAGTGTATTGCTTAGGATAAAGCATCACACCCCCAAACTTTTAAATATGATAATGATGGAACCCTTCCATGCCATATTTCGAAAGGTGTCCTTTCCATTTAGTTGGGGCCATATTTAAAATACGTGCCGCAGAGAGCAAAGCAAAACCCCAAAATGATAGAGGAGTGTGCTTCTAGCCATCATAGATTGAACCATATCCAATAGAGTCCGATTCCTCCTCTCAGACACAACATGTGTTGTGGTGTTCCAGGTGGAGTAAGTTGTGGAGACTATCCCACAACTTCTAAGATACTCTTGAAATTCACTACTTAGGTATTCACCTCCTCTATCTGTACGAAGAATTTTGACTGTTTTGTTAAGTTGATTTCTACTTTATTCTTGAAGATTTTGAACATTTCAAAAGATTCATGTTTGTGTCTTAACAAGTACACATACCCGTAACGACTATAGTCATCGGTAAAGGTAATGAAGTATCTTTCACCATTCCTAGTTATTGGTTTTAAAGGTCCACATACATCCGAATGTATGATTCCTAATAAATCCTTTGCCCTTTCATTAGTCCCACTAAAAGGGGCCTTTGTCATTTTACTTGTAAACAAGACTCGCATACATCAAATGAATCATTTTATTAGTTTCAAAAGACCATTCTTTTGGAGTTTTTGCATACGATTCTTGTTTATGTGACCAAGGCGACAATGCCAAAGATAGGAATCACTCAAATCTAATTTGAGCTTTTTGGTGGTTGCTTGGTACATTGAGCTATCATATGTTTGTTTTCATGAACCAATTCATAAATACCTTACAAGGTATAGCCTTAAAATAAAACATATGATTGAAAGAAACATGAATATCATTGTCAACAAACTTGAAATCATAATCACATTGTCTTAAACGGGAAACAGATATAATGTTCCTAGTTAAACTAGGAGCATACAAAACATTCTCTAAAATAACTTCCAAACCACTTGGAAATTCAAATGTAGTCTCCTTGGGCTTCCACGTGAACCTTTGCACCATTCCCCATGAAGAGACTAATTTCCCCTTTTGCGTAGTGCTCACTTCTTTTGAACCCCTGCAACAAAATTGCAATATGAGTTCCACATCCGGTATCTAGTACCCATGTGTTAGAAGAATAACATTTAGCTCAACATGTATCATAAGATTGTACCTGAGGTTTGCCCCGCATCCCTCTTTTCTCTTAATGCTTTGAGATAGACGGGCAATTGCGTTTCCAATGGCCTACCTCACCACATTCAAAACACGGGTCATTTTGAGCAACTTTTTGCTTCTTTTTGGTGGCTCCACTTTTGCTTTTCCTTTTCCCTTTCCCTTGACGTGCCCCTTCCCTCTTGCAACACTTGCCCTAGGGTCGGGGAGGTGCCTCTTCCTACTACCTCCTTCATTGATCGTAAGGACCGGTAGAATCTTTCTACCCTGCCCGCCTCGATCGTTTTGAGCATTGAGTGAAGCTCACCAATGCTCTTGTCCCATCCTCATGTTATAGTTCATAATGAAGCTATCAAACTTTTGGATAGTGAGTTGAGGATCAAATCCGTTGCCAACTCATTGGACACGTGACAGTTAAGCCTTTCGAGGCGATCAATGTGGCTCTTCATCTAAGAACGTAAGATGACACCGATGGGTCTCGTCCATTCGACATGCATGGAGTGCTCGAAACCGTTTCGAAGCGCTCCACCCTTGATTGTGTTGGACATTTCCTTCAACTGGGTGATCATGTCATAGGCATTATGGTTCTCAAAGTCCTTTTGCAAATAGGGAATCATGCTTGCTAGCATGAGGCATGCGACTTGCACAGAGTCCTCCGGGTACTTGACCCACTCGGCAAAAGCCTCATCGTCATTTTTCATCGGGTTGATCGGGAATGGGATCGTCAACACATAGGATTTCTTTTCTTGCTTGAGAACGATTCTCAAGTTTCGATACCAATCCATGACGTTCCATGGTTAGACTTTCCTTTTCGAGGATGTTCTTAGTGATAGGTTATGGACGGTCGGGTTTGTGTTGTTGTTGCGGCCTTCTACAAAATTAACAAAGTTCTTATTAGTATTTCTTGAAAAATTACATTTTAATCATTAATACCCTTTACGTCTCATAGACAATTAATAATTAAAATCTAGAATCCAACACATGCTTTCAATACAATGTCCCTATGGTTCTTTTAATAAACACATTTTATTATAAAATCATTAATCCTTTTTAATAACCTTTTATTAACTTTTAATGATTAAGAACCATTAATTTTCAGCTTGTTTAGTTTGTTTATGAGTTTTGTAATATATGTCTAAATATCAACCAAACAATCAAACAACAAACATTCAAACAAGCATAAACATATAAACATGAGTGCATAACCATAGCTACTAAGTTACAACACTTGTTTGCCATCACAAGTGTTGTCATAGGTCTTTCTTAAGGTTTTGTAATGACACATTATATGTTTCCATGGACTCCCACTTGAATCCATATCCAAATACTTCAAGGTCCATGTCTTTGATGTCCATCTTTGGGTCTTGATCTTGCATCTTCCTTTTACAAAATTATATCCTACATTTTTCTAATAAAAAGAAATGCACCTAATCTATTTATTACATAACCAAAGAATAAATAATTACAACCCAATAATAACATAAATATTACAACCCAATTGAATGAATTAAAACAACCATTCCAATCATCCAAATAACATAGGCCAAAAGCTAGTTATGCACTATCATATGAACAATCATAAATATTATTCAATAAACAAAATAACCCACCAAACCCTAAATTTTAAACCCCACCAAACCCTAATTTTCAGCCACATAAACTGAAAATTTGGGTTTGTTTGTCCAAACAAACAACAACCAAACATATCAACCAATTGACATTTCTATCTTTCAAAGTTTAATCATAGCATGAAGATATAACTTTGAAAGACTCGGGTTTATTAAATCAACTAAATCAGCCCTTAATTAGTTGATTAACATCCTTTAAAATGATTTTTAAAGGATAAGTACAAGCAAGCTATTCACATAACCAGATCTTGATGCCATTGATGGTTTGTTAGAACATAAAATCATAGTTTAACCGTTTAAACTTTCAGAAAACGCAGCGGATATATAGCTTTAAAACCGATTTTAAGCTGAAAGTTATGTTCTTTAATGACCTACAAGTGTACAAAACAAACCCATAATCAAAGGATCATATATGTGAATGAAACAAGCTATGAACAAAACACAAATGTACATATAATCACAGCCATATGAAGCTGTGATTTGCTACCTTTCTGCAGCAGAAAAGTCGACTAAGATGAGAAGTTTAAGATGCTTGAAACAGCCAAGAACTCATGTAGAGGTCCTCAAGTGTCTATACCCCAAGCCCTTGATCAAACACCACTCTTGCTAGGTAGAGGACACCAAGAACACACAAAATGGCACTTCAAAACCCTAAAATGGCTGCTGGAACCCGTAGCTTCTTTGAGGGAGAGAGAGAGGGTCTTGTGTGTTTTTTGCATGTCAAGTGAATAATGAAAGAGTGTTTCTCTTATGCTAGTTAGTGGAGCATCTTTTTGAGAACCCAAGACTAGTCAAGTGTAGTGTTCAGAGAATCATTTGCTAGTGGAAACATGAATGCTTTATGTTTCTTCTCAAGACACAAAAGGAGCATTAACATGCACATGCATGTGATATGGACGGCCTCAAGGCTGAATAAAAAGGTTTTATTCTCATTTAATCAATATTTGATATTTATAAAATAGGTGGTGTTCTTTTATAAATGTCAAATATTAATACACACATATTGTCTAGTCTTGTAACTAGTTTATGCAATTAACCATTTAATTGTACAAGTAGTATACTCTCATTATTATTTGGTGTTATACAACTAATTTAAATAACAATTCAAATAATATCATTGAACAAAATATCCTAATAAGTTGTTCCATCTCATATGCAACTTATTTAGAAAACCCATTTTCTAAATTTGGTGTAAATATTTTAATTGCATGATCATATCATCAATTAATATTAATTGGTGTTTGCTAAGCTTGTTATTGGGTATAACCCCCGACTTGGATCATAACATACTAACCACATCAATATTCTAAGTGTCTTGGGCACATAGAATCCTACATCAGACGCGGTCTTGGGCACATAGAATCCTACATCAGACGCATGAGTCAGTTGCATGACTGAACCATGCTAATGGTTCAGTCGTACGATGGACACTAAAAACCTATAAATACCACATAATTCGTGGAAAAACATAACACTTTGAATACTTTCATACCCTAGCCTTTCAGAGCGTCCCAAGTCGCCCATCCAAGTTCATAGTTCATTCCTGATCGATTCCAACTCGTTCTTAACATTTGTTTCATCGTTAGATCGATCAGGTTATTCGTCCTCACTGATTGGATCGCCAATCAAATAGAATTCCGCACAATTTGATCTGGTCTCTCGCAGAATCCGTTAGTACTTCGTACGAAAATTGACCTAACAACAAAGACACAGACGCAGGCGCAGGCGCAGGCGCTGGCGGAGGCGCAGGCGGAGGCGCAGGCGGAGGCGCAGGCGGAGGCGCATGCGAGGGCGCAGCGGAGGCGCAGGCGGAGGCGCAGGCGGAGGCGAGGCGCAGGCGGAGGCGGAGGCGCAGCGCAGGCGGAGGCGCAGGCGGAGGCGCATGCGGAGGCGGAGGCGGAGGCGGAGGCGGAGGCGGAGGCCTGGCAGAGGCGCTGGCGGAGGCGCAGGCGGAGGCGAGGCGGAGGCGGAGGCGGAGGCGCAGGCGAGGAGAGCGGAGGCGGAGGCGCAGGCGGAGGCGGAGGCGGAGGCGGAGGCGCAGGCGCAGGTGAGGAACATGCCGTGACCGACGTTGAGTTCGACTAGTGAGCATTGATGATGATAATCAATTAAACTCGTGGATAGCTTCAGATGATGTTCCGTTTTCAAAGCCCCTTATCAATTGAAGTTTAGAATGCCCGAATGGTGATGAACACCTTGGTTGCAGTCGTAATGAAGATGGGAATCGAATATGGTGTTCGTGTGTTTGTCAGATGAAATTGGAAGTAGTTTTCGTTTAAGAATAGTTAGATGATGTTTGTTTAATTAGTTATAATTAGTGTTTAATGTTCGAACGGCTATGTGATCAAAGGTCTTCGGTTATGTATTCGATTAGCTTTGTAACTAGTGTTTAAACGCGATTAAAGTGTGCATTCATGTTCGAATCACACCCTTGAAACGATTTGGAACGGTTTTGGGGTTTAAAATGATCGATTTTGGGTGTTTTAGGGCTTGCTGGAGTCGACGGAGAGTGACCGGGAACCTTGGCCGGGAAAACGGGCGACAGGGGGTTTCGGTTTGGGATTTTGAAATTTTACACATAGGCCCCTGTAGTTTTACTTTTTATTATTTTATGCTTAAACTTTTCTTTTCAAGTTTCTAAATAGGCATAAAGGCCCCTAAACTTATTAAGCTTTAAGTTTTACACATTTAACTTATTAATTATTTAACTTTTATAAATTATATTATTGTTGTTATTATTATTTTTATTATTATTTTTGTTTATTATTATTATTATTACAATTTATTATTATTATTATTACTATATTATTATTATTATTATTATTATTATTATTATTATTATTTTTATTAATATTATTATTATTTATTATTATGTTCAATTTATTACAAAAATTATTTAGTTCCAATTTAAAGAATTTAAGACAACTAAGAATAAGCATAAACAACCCTCAATGTTTCATAAATGACATAAATGGTCCTTACAAGAACATAACAAAGTAATTTTTATTTAACGAAAATACGAAAGGTTACAGTCTCCCTAACTTATAAGAATTCATCCCGAAATTAAGAATGAAACTTAAATGAACAAGTGCGTGTATCTCTTCTTCATATGTTCCTCACGCTCCCAAGTAAACTCAGCTCCACGCTTATTCTCCCAGCGAACCTTGATGATTGGAGTGGTAGTGGTCCTAGTCTTCTTCATAATGCGATCCATGATTTCAACGGTCTCTCAACAAAATGTAATGACTCGTCGATCTGGATGTCATCCAATGGGACATGCAGACTTTTGTCAGCCAAACATTTCCTCAAATTTGAGACATGGAAAACAGGATGAACTCCACTAAGGTCGGAAGGTAGTTCCAGTTTGTAAGCCACTTTTCCGATCCATTTCAGAATCTTGAAAGATTCTACAAATCTTGGGCTAGTTTTCCCTTCTTTCTAAAACAAACAACACCCTTCCATGGTGAGACCTTAAGAAGAACCATATCCCCAACTTGGAATTCCAATGGCTTACGTCGCTTATCGACATAGCTCTTTTGTCGACTTCTCGCCACTTCAAGGTTCTTGCAGATTATGGAGACTTTATCGGTTTCTTGTATAAGTTCAGGACCAGTGATGAAGTTTTCACCAATGTCGCCAGCAGATCGTAGAATGACATTTATGACCATAAAGCGCTTCGAAAGGTGCATCTTGATACTCGAGTGATAACTATTATTATACGAAAATTATGCGAGCGGCAAATGCGTATCCCAGTCACCACTAAAGTCAAGGACACAAAAACGTAGCAAATCCTCCAAGGTTTGGATAGTTCGCTCGGTTTGACCATCCGTTTGAGATGGTAAGTCGTGCTTAGATCCAGTTGAGTACCCAAGAGTTCTTGCATAGACGACCAAAAGTGCGAAGTGAAACGAGCGTATCGGTCAGATATGATATGCAAAGGTAACCTATGACGACTCACAATTTCATCAATGTATATACGAGCCAACCATGATGTTTCGTAAGTGTCACGTATGGGTATAAAATGTTCCGATTTGGTTAACCGGTCAACGATCACCCATATGCTATCATGACCACGAGAGGTGCGAGGTAGTTTGGTTATGAAGTCTATGGATATGTGTTCCCATTTCCACATAGGATCTTGGGTTGTTCAAGTAATCCACTGGACGTTGATGTCCGGATTTAACCTTCGTACACGTAAGCCACTTAGCTACATAAGTCGCTATGTCTTTCTTCATTCCAGGACACTAATATTGACCACGCAGGTCCATATACATCTTATTGGAGCCAGGATGAATAGAATAACGAGTTTGATGAGCTCTGTTCATGATAAAGGTACGAAGATTATCATGATTTGGAACCCAAATTCGATTCACGAAATACATCAACCCGTTGGGTTTCGTTTCTAGTTGAGCTAGAAGATTATGCTCTAATTCCTCTCCCATTCTTCCTTCTTGTTGAACCGCTTATTGAGTCTCTAAAATACTAGTCTCGATGCGCTTTCAATCCTCAAATTTTGTAGCAGCACAGTAGTCTCGTTGACATCTAAACGGATCTCGGTATCAAATTCTCCCGAAGTATCAAACCATTGTAATCGATCGTGAATTTCTAGAAACGAGATCATCTTGTTATGGACCTTACGACTTAGTGCATCGGCTATGACATTTACCTTCCCAGCGTGGTAACGAATGTCAAAGTCATAATCACTAATCAACTTAACCCAACGACGTTGTCTCATATTGAGATATTTTTTATTAAAAACGTGTTGAAGGCTTTTGTCATCGGTGTAGACTACACATTGCGTACAATAAAGGTAATGCCTCCAAATCTTTAAGGCAAAAACAACAGCACCAAGTTCAAGATCATGTGTGGTATAATTCACCTCATGGACCTTCAATTGTCTCGATGCATACGCTACGACCTTTCCTCATTGCATGAGAACACAACCAAGGCCTTGTTTAGATGCATCATAATACATGGTGAAATCATCGTTTCCATCGGGTAGGGTCAAGATAGGAGCATTGCACAACTTGTGCTTTAATGCTTCAAAGGCTTCCTCTTGCTCAAACCCCCACTCTAATGGTTTATTCTTTGAGTCAAAGAAGTAAGCGGCTTCGCAATTCTAGAAAAGTTGGCAATGAATCGCCAGTAATAACCAGCAAGACCAAGGAAGGAACGAACTTCAGTTGGAGTTGTAGGAACACACCAATTTTTCACAGCTTCCACCTTTGCAGGGTCAACGTGAATTCCTTGACTATTCACCACGTGTCCTAGAAATTGAACTTCCTCAAGCCAAAATTCGCACTTCAAGAACTCCGCGTACTGCTGTTCTTTCTTCAACAGTTCAAGACTTGTCGCAAGTGAAGTTCATGATCGGTTTTGGACTTGGAATAAATAAGTATGTCGTCAATGAAGACAATCGCAAACTTGTCTAGATAAGGCTTGCATACTTGTTCATGAGATCCATAAAGACAGCAGGAGCATTGGTTAAACCAAAAGGCATAACCATGAACTCATAGTGTCGATATCGACTATGGAACACAGTCTTTGAGATATCATCGTCATGGACTCGCATAATGATAACAAGAACGCAACTCAATCTTTGAGAAAATGACAGCTCCTTGAAGTTAATCAAAAAGATCATCGATGTGAGGAAGATGGTAGCGGTTCTTGATGGTAAGTTTGTTAAGCTCACGATAGTCGATGCACATATGAAACGACCATCTTTTTTCTTCACGAACAGAACAGGTGCACCCAAGGCGAAGAGCTAGGACGAATAAAACCCTTCTTAGATAGTTCTTGAAGTTGGTTGGATAACACTTGCATTTCTGATGGTGCAAGTCGATATGGTGACTTAGCCACGGGTTTGCTCCCGGAATCAAATCGATTTTAAACTCGACTTCACGCATAGGAGGTAAACACTAAGGTCATCGGGAAATACTTCAGGAAAGTCTCATACAATCAGGACATCCTTAAGATCTTTCCCTTTGACTTTTGTGTTGACCACGTAGGCCAGGAAAGCCCTATAGTTCTTGCTCAGGCACTTTCGGGCTTGAGTGCACGACATGAGTTTGAGCCCTTTGGAGGACTTTTCACCGAAAACTTTCAATGTATCCCAAAAGGCAAAGGAATACGGATACATTTCTCGAAACAAAAAATCTCGGCATGATGTTTGGCTAACCAATCCATGCTAATGATAACGTCAAAGCTTCCAAGTTTCATGGGAATAAGATCGATAAAGAAGTCATGCGCGTTGAGACCAAAATACAATCACGAATAACGATATCAACGGTGATAGATTCTCCATCGGCAACTTCAACGCTGAGAGGTCTTTCTAGTTTCGTATGTGGCTTAGCAAGAATAGACTCAAACTCTAACGAGATAAAACTTTTATCGGCTCCAGAATCAAATAGAACGTAGGCATAGGAATTATTAATAAGAAACATACCTGTCCAGTTTTAATGATGTTTAACGATACAAGTAAAGCATCAAAAAGACCTAGATCATAAAAGTTAAGGTCGGGTTTAACATACCGTTCACACATCATTGTTTGTTTGTGCTTGGTTTGCATTGATATTGAAGGCACGTCCTCAGGCTTATGGAACATTGCCTGCAAGACGAGGGCATTATGGGCGGAAGTGACCCGGTCCCCATAAATGTAGCAAACACTATCTGCAACCATCGCAGCATTGTTTGGTGCGCGGTGACAAGTAGCCACCAAGTGTCCATACTTATCGCACAAGGTACAGATGTGGCACGGAGCGTTCCCTGGATGATGATACCTATAGACATTGCACATAGGTAGAGGACCAGCATAGGCCCTAGCTACAGGTGCTTGTGCCACAGGTGCGGCCATAGTACAAGTTGTTTTGAGGTGGTTCGGGTGCAGCCACAACAAAGTTACAAGCCGGTGTGAACTTATGTTTCTTGTTGTTATTGTAAGACTGTTTAGTTTTAGTCTCCTTAGCAGCTTCAGGGACCGTCTTTTTAACCTTCTTGGCATCCTTGACAGACATGGTGCCCGCTCGTATATGATTCTCAGTAAGTTGAGCGGTGATAGTGATGGCTTCCTCCAAAGTTGTGGGTCGACTACTCACCATGGCATCTTGGATTTGGGGTGGTACGCTCTTGATGAACTTCTCGATGTTGCGAGGAACAATGTCGACCATATGGGCAACAGTATGCTCAACTCGTGATGCCTAGTTGAGTAGACCAAGTGATCACCACCATCTTGTTTGAGGTTCCAAAACTCCTCCTCCAGCTTTTGCAATTCACTTCTAGGGCAAAACTTCGCGATTGCAATATCTTTGAATTCGTCCCAAGTCAGTGCTAACACACCATCAGCACCACAGTTCCTTTTCTCGCTATTCCACTATGTAAGTGCCTTTTTTGGAGCATACTAGTGGCATAACGAACCTTGAGCGCCTCGGGACACTCACAGTTGATGAACGTGTTTTCCATACTTTCAAACCACTTGAGAAGTCCAGTGGCTCCTTCCTTTTCACTATAGCTAGTGGGCTTGCATGAACTAAAGTGTTTGAACGTGCAGGTTTGGTTGTTGCGCCCTTGGTTCGTGCTATTCTCTCCTTAACCATTTCCATGTTGCTAGCGTTGGTCATCATGGTGCTATTTAGTTCAGCAACCATGGTCGGTATGACAACATCCATTTGACGAGCAATCATAGCGGCTAACTTGCGATCGGAACTTCCACGCTTTCCATGGTGATGAGACATGCTGAATATAAAATAAGTTAGTCATAGGAATTTGGAGATAAAAGGATAATAAATCAAACAAAGATTATTCAAGGCTTGTAAAACACACATGGAATGATTCCATTTGGTAACGCATTACCATTTGGAAACTTTGACACGTCAAGGTAAATTGACCCATTTGCCTTAGAAGCTTGTGTATGTTGACCATAGTTTATCACTCATCTCAGAAATCCCTAGGTAACCATAACTAGTCCTGTAGGATTTATGCGAAATGCTTACCTTAGCCTGAAGGCTTTTTGCCAGGAAATCCAGAATACAGGTGTCTATATGTCACACAATATTTTTTAGGTTCATGGAATCAAAACCTTGATGAGATTCTCATAGATTAGACATAAAGTCTAAAGATTTAAACCTTCGATATAAAGCGTACGATTCCACGTGTCGTCGAGAATAAGTTTAAGAAGTTTCACTCGTCAGGGAGAATTAAAGAATTAAGAATAAGTTTAGGGGAGACAAGCAACCAAGTTTAATCCATTATAAGGCACACCTATCTAAAGGCATCAAGTTGCATATTCAAAGGCCTGCCTAAAGAGATAGCACCATGTAGCATGCAACAATATATATTTATAAGAATATAAAGATTCTTCTATGCATAAACTATAGTCTAGGTCACCATTTCTAATAACCTAAATTCTTATAGTTATGGGCTCTGATACCAATCTGTCACACCTCAATCTTAACGGCGGGATCGTCGAGATGTGAGGGCTAAAATTGTTCATAGCCACATAAAGCTACCATTTAATAAAAATATTATTACCATAAGTTTTAAAATGCAAATTACAACTATAAGTCTCAAACAAGAAATAAACATAACATAAGGTAAATATTCCAAGACAATTTATTCATTTATCTAGGTCCAAATCCTAGATGTGAGCACACTTTAAGAGATGACATCAAACTTGAGCATTTCCTGAAACATGTTAAAATAAAAGGTTAACTATGAAAGTTGGTGAGTTTCCATGGGATAAGTATACATAAATATAGCAAAAGATTTACAAGTAGCAATTCATGTCAATGGTTATGCATTATGCAAGTTTATAGAACACATATAGCTACAATCAAACCTTGACAGATTACAAGATTACAAGATTAAACGATTAGCTAAGTGTATTTGGTCCCCATAGTGCTTAAGAATACGACACTAGGGCCACCAAATAGGTTTGTCAGGCCCATAGATCTATGACGTCGTCAGGCTAGCAATAGTTAATGATTGTCAACGTATAATGTATATCATATAAAACTCATAAAAATACAAATAACCATGATAAAAAGTAAACATGAATTGCATGTGCGTTACAAGTATCAAAAGGTTTACAAGTGTAAGTTGATAAGTTAACATGTTTCACCCTAAAAGGTGTGAAATAAAAAAAGAGGGGCATGAAAAGCTCACCTGATGTATATGTATATAAGATGATAATAAGAATAATAGACGATGTTCCAACGAATTCTTTTACAAGGTACCTAAACGTGTAAGTTCCAAGTTTAAGTTTAAAGATAGGATTAACGATTCATACGTGAACTAGGGTTTCAATAGAATTTGGGGTTTTGACAAGTAAATAAATTTAAATAATGAAATCACTTATATTTTGATTCAATGAAAAGAATTATACCATTTAAGTAATTTAATATAGAAAAGAAATTAGGTATTCATAATAATTGATAAAGTTTTAATATAAAGTGTAAATAAATTTTTATAATCTTTTGAAATAAACATGATTAAACAATAATTAAAAATAACATATTGACCAATAATAATTTATTAATTTAAACTATTATTTAAAGTCCATTTTATAAGAAATAACCTAAAGATGACCTTTGTTATAATATTTTATTAAAAAGTTATTTAATTATTTAAATTTTGAAAAATTACAGAAAATTATTTGGTGTCTTTATAAATATTTAAAGTTTACAAAAACCATTTATATATTTTTTCTAAAAATTTTCTATAATTAATTTAAGGCTGAAAAAGCCTTAAAAAATATAAGAGGGTGCCCGGATTCGAACTCGACCTCAAAGTGATGATGCAAGTGACTAACCAGTGAACCAGGCCCATGGCCGTGGTATCACTTGGTTTTAAAACCTTAAGAACTAAAGTAGCCAGAAACCCCCAAATCCGATTAAATCGTAAAACAATTTGACCCAAATTGAAGTTTCAATTCGATATTGTTAATGAAATCAAACTTAGGTCTTTGATTGCCCATGTGAAACCGAGTGTGTATGTGGGTTTAATTACCTGATTTGCTTTGAAATGATATTAAGAACAAGTGAGGAACAAGCCGCGACCGAGGTTGAGTTCGACTAGATGATGATAATCAAATTAAACTTGTGGATAGCTTCAGATGTTGTTCTTGATTCAAAGCCCCTTATCAATTGAAGTTCAGAATGTCCGAATGGTGATGAACACCTTGGTTGCAGGTCGTGATGAAGATAGGAATCCAATATGGTGTCCGTGTGTTTCTCAGATGAAATTGGAAGTAGTTTTCGTTTAAGAATAGTTAGATGATTGTTTAGGTTTGTTTATGTAACATCTCGTATTTTACGATAATTAATAATAATAATAATGTTAATAATAATAATAATAATAATAATAATATAATTAATAACCTTTTTACATCAAATAATAACCTTTCAAACATTAGGGGTTAAAATGTAAATTTTTTAAAACTAAAACAAAACATTGATTTGCAGTTGTAAACCTTTACAAAACATCAGGGATCAAAGATGTAACTTTGAAAAGTACCCAACCCCACCCCCCATTTCCCTCGGTTGTCTTCCCGAGTGGTCGACCAAGACCCACGCTAAATCGCACTATGGACTTTAATAATCGAAAGAAAACCTGCACTAAGGAATTGTGAACCATTTATAAGTTTCCTTTGGTTTCAATTTCATCAAAACAAACATAAACATCACCCCCGAACACCACTCGAACTCATCGACCTGCAACTTGTTTGAAACCCAATCTTCGATCAATTTTAATCAAAATTAACAAAGGGCTTTGAGTTTCGATCACCATACGAAGCTTCCCATGAAATTAATTTGAATTCCATCAATGTTTGCTCGCCCATCAAACACCACATCGACCGTGACCTGTTCTTCATCGGTTAGCATCCAATTCAACATCAAACGAGTAATTGTTTACTTCATTACACTCGTTTTTAACTGGGGAACAAAAGCCCCATGAATTCAGATGCATTAGGGATCGAATTGAACTTCGACTTGGCTGGATCGATCTAGGGCTCAAACGGGTTTGGGGGAAAAGAGGTGAAGAAGGCTAAAAGCAAATGGAACCCAAACCAAACGCGGCCACGGCCCTTTGGTTCACTGGTTCGTAACACACATTCTGCACACGAGGTCCCGGGTTCGACCCCGGGCTACCTCAAACATTTTTAAGCCTCTTTTTAAGCTTTAAAAATTCCGAAAAAATTCTAGAAATTATAAAAAATATTTTTACAAACATTAATAATTTTTAAAACAATATAATTATTTTCTGAAATTTATTTTGATATTTTATTTATTTATTTATTTTATAAATTGTTTTAAATAAATAACAAATCTAGTTTAATTTTTATAAATTAAACTGTTAATAACGGTTAAAAGTCACTAAATAATTATTAGATTAAATAATATTTATGTAATATTATTTAAATCATGATTATCTCAATTAAACATAAAAGTTTTATATATAAATCTTTCCAAAATCATTTTCATTTCTTTTAATCATTTAAATAATTAAATATTTTAATTAATTATCACATAATTAATTAATAAATTAATTATTTGTTTTTCCACACTTTAACAATAAACCAAACAATTACGAGTATTGATACAAATACATTTATTAAATTCTAAACGTAATCACATTCAATAAATTTATTTTATTTAGTTATGGACATTCAAACTAAATAAAAATTAGTTTATTTAAACTACCATTCAAGACCCAATGGAAATCCTAATACATTCCCAAATTCCCAAATCATTATTATTCTAATTCGAGACACCGTTCCTTAGGTTAATCATAAGGAAATCATTGGTGTCTAATCTATCACATCCAGATTCTAATCTCATCAATCATGTGAGTATTCATATCCCCTTTTTATATCATTTCTTATTTGGGGGAAATCATGTGATACAATATATTCAATCATGATATTCTATTGTTATTTCATTCTAAATTCAATTCAAGACAGGTTATGTTATTACTTGTAATTATGTGAACATACTGTGATAAACTGGACGACAGTAAAACCCTAATTCAATCAATCAATCCTGGTATCAATGGTAGATCTACTGGTTTGGATAACCCACCCCATATGAATAGTCGAGTGGTGATTGTGCCAGAGGCGGGAGTTAATCTATGGTGTATGTGTGGAGTCTATTATATGCAAGTGTCAAGTCAAGGGGTTGTTATTGTGTCGGTTTATCTATATGCTTTACTATTGCAATATAAGTCTTAACATTACCTTGTGAATTGGATTATTCTCAATCAATCAATCAATCTATATGTATACTCAAAAACTGTGATTACTCACCAGCTAATTCGTTAGCTGACTTTATTTTCTCACATGATTTCAGGTTAAGCAAGTTAGTGGACTTCTACATGCTCATATAAGACCCGGACTTAGTCAAAACAAAAGACAATTACTATTTGTGACTTTAACTGTTGTATTTGTATCTGTTAAATTCATGTTATCCTGTAATCTGATTTTAAATTCATGTTATACTTGATTATATGATTATCTGCCTTATGTGATTCTCCGTATACTTTGAATCTTATCAATATACACACGAATCTTAACTCATATTCTAAGGCATTGTGTGCCTAATTCAAGTGATTTCAAACTCCAAAACTCGATTGTTATTCATGGTTTTCAAATTCATCAAAGTCTGTGTCTTACAACTTGAAACATGTAATGCTGGAAGAGTGGGATGCCTGTATCTCGGGGTGTTCTGTCTGGGCAAAGTATTTGTATAAATCCAAATCAACCGATGGATCTGTATACCTTACCTGGGAACCCTCGGTATGAGTATCTGCTTATAGGTACGCATGTCTTCAACAAAGTTGTGATTGACACAATACTTTGATTAGTCAACGTATTCGCTATGATTTACGAATCAAACGATTACACTCGTAACATATCATTGTTATTATGCCAAATTCCCGATTTTCGTTTACAAGTTGTATAACTCATATTACCCAATTCTCATAAAATATCTTAATGATATTCCAGAATGTCTTCTCATCGAATCCGTTCACGGTCTAGAAACTCTGGCCGTAAGATTTCTGCTATTGTAGCACGTGAAGTTACTATGGTCATCCCAACTCTACTTACCCATTTGAACCAATGCAACAATACTGTTCAAAACCCAACTGCACCAAACCCTCCCAAAACTTGTACTTACAAACATTTCAGTTCTTGCAACCCCACTAAGTTCGGTGGAACTGAAGGAGCTACTGGATTACTACAGTGGTTCGAAAGCATCGAGAACACTTTCCTAAACAGCGAATGCCCTGAAAATCTAAAAGTCCGATATGCCACAAGTGTTCTCCAGAAACGTGCACTTACTTGGTGGAACGGAGAGAAACGAACCCGTGGAACTGATGCTGCTCTAGCATTAACAAGGGCTGAAGTTAGGGAGCTTATGACTAAAGAGTTCTGCCCAAGAAATGAAGTTCGGAAATTGGAAGCCGAGTTCTGGGAGTTAACCCAATACAGTGGCGAGAACCTCGCATACACTAACCGATTCCACGAACTGAGCCTTTTGGTACCGCACCTTGCTACCCCTACCTCCCTAGCCATCGAGAAATACATTGGTGGTCTACCCATGCAGATTCAGGATACGGTGCTAGGAAGAAATCCTTCGACACTAGAAGATGCTATTAGGCTGGCTGCACAGTTAACCGATAATCATGTGAAAGCTGGTTCTTTGACCAGAAAAGGGTCGAAGAAAAATACCGATAAACTTCCTAACGAAACCGTCAAATCCGACCAAGCCGAGCTTTCCAAGAACAAGAAGAGGAAGGCTCAATCTCAAAACTTTGCTGTAATTACCCCTGCTGTACCAATTAATCAAGTCCCTCCAACTCGTCAACCAGCAGTAAACAACCAAACGCTGATTAAAAAGTCATACGCTGGACCCTATCCGCAGTGTAACAACTGCAATTATCACCATCCCGCTAACATTCAGTGTCGTCGATGCACAAACTGTGGTCGTTTGGGTCATACATTCAACGTGTGCAGGAGTGCAGCTAAAGCTCCGATCAATGCACCAGTTCACCAACATCCTCCTGCAATTACCCAGGGTCGTGCATGCTATCAATGTGGTGATCCGAACCATTTTCGCAATCGATGCCCTCAACTTGTCATCCCGATTCCTACGGCTCAAGGACGTGCTTTCAACATTAATGCTCAACAAGCTCAAGCCACCAATGATGTGGTTTGAATAATTCTTGTCCTTGATTTCGTCTTCCTGATTTAATTCAAGATTTGTAATCATGATTTTCCTTTTGTTACATTGATGTAATCTGAAAATTTCTAAATTTCTAATTGAGATACTTTTCCTTTCGTTGTTAAGTCGAACTTTGAACCCCATGCACCGTGGGAGATACGAGTGTCCTAAATGATTCTAACTCATTTAAACAGGGGTGATTCCCATACTTTGGTGATGATTCTTTATTCATTTCAATAAATGGTTTCCAATGATGTGTTTTATGAAAAATCATCCTCTGGATTAGGGTGATTTCCTTATCTCGAGGACTAACTTCAATTATTCTCTTTGGAAGTACCTGTATTTCACAAATGACATGATCTCACCAGAATAGGATTGAAACCCGTACTTTGGTGACAAATGTCAATCTTTGATTGTTTTCTTGTTATTATGAAATTTAATCATCAAGATAGGCATGAGTTCCATACCTTGATGATAATATCATTCTTATGAATTGTATTTGTTCAAACGAAACGACCTCATCAAAGTAGGAGTGAATTCTGGATTTTGATGAAGAAGTCTATCTTATTATATTTTGTTTTTGTAAAAATTCATCGTTAAGATAGGAGTGATTTCCCTTACCTTAATGGTGAGTTACCTCGTCTTATTTCTGTGGATCCTCAACAATGAGTTGAGATCGAACTTTTGATTGGTAAGTTAGTAGTCATACCTTGAGAGTACACCATCAAGTTAGGGGTGAAAACCACACCTTGATGACTATTCTCATTCTTGATCTCCAACTTACCATGGTTGTAATCAAGTGACGAGACGCATGTAGTAACTTGAAGGGTGAAATAATGTTAGTGTTTCGACCTATCAAGCCAAAGCATGATCTCTGAATTTGAAAAGAAACCCGATCGTTTTAGGTTGATTTTGAATCCTAACTTGAAACATTTAAACTCTTAAATCGATTTCTTTCCCTTGTCCTCATGTTTTGATCTAGCTATATGGAACCATTTATTCCTTATTTATCGACTTTCATTGTGAGTTATCAGCAAAACCAGATTACGTGATGGTGGTTCTTCTAAACAATCTTTTGTCAAGTAAAGATATTATCTCTAATCACGATGGTCGTTTCATCTCTCGTTTTCTGGAAAAGTCTCCAATCAGCTCTCGAAACTCAACTGAATCTTAGCACAGCCTATCATCCGCAAACCGACGGTTAGACTGAAAGAACGATACCAACCCTCGAGAATATGCTCCGGGCTTGTGTCATTGATTTCAGTGGATCGTTGGATTCTCATCTTCCGTTGATCGAATACTCTTACATAACAGTTACTAGACCAACAGATGGCACCATTTGAGGCCTTGTATGGTCTGAAGTTGGTGAATCACAAATTACTGGTCTGTAATTAATACAAGAAACAACCGACAAAATTCATAAGATCCGTGATAACTTGGTCGCTGCTAGAAATCGTCAAAAGCATTATGCTAGTAAAAGACGTAAACCCATGGAATACAAAGTTGGCGAACTCGTACTTCCTAAGGTATCACCTTGGAAGGGAGTGATCCGTTTTGGAAAGAAATGGAAACTAGCACCTCGTTACGTGGGTTCATTCAAAGTGCTCGAGCAAATTGGGAAAGTGGCCTACAAGCTTGAACTACCCCAAGAACTCAGCAATATACATCCGACGTTTCATGTTTCAAATCTCTAGAAATGTCTTGCCGATGAAAATCTCCACATTCCACTCGACGAAGTCCAGATTGATGAATCTATGCACTTTATTGAGAAACCTGTGGAAATTATGGATCGGGAAGTCAAACAACTCAAACGTAGCCGGATACCTATTGTCAAAGTTCGCTGGGAATCTAAACGTGGCCCAGAAGTCACCTGGGAACGTGAGGACCAAATGAAATCCTAGTATCCTCATCTTTTCGTTTCAGCCTCCTCGTGAACAAATTTCGGGACGAAATTTCCTAAAGCAGGGGAGACTGTAACATCTCGTATTTTACGATAATTAATAATAATAATAATGTTAATAATAATAATAATAATAATAATAATAATAATAATAATAATAATAATAATAATAATAATAATAATAATATATTAATAACCTTTTTACATCAAATAATAACCTTAGGGGTTAAAATGTAATTTTTTTAAAACTAAAACAAAACATTGATTTGCAGTTGTAAACCTATACAAAACATCAGGGATCAAAGATGTAACTTTGAAAAGTACCCAACCCCACCCCCCATTTCCCTCGGCTGTCTTCCTGAGTGGTCGACCAAGACCCACGCTAAATCGCACTATGGACTTTAATAATCGAAAGAAAACCTGCACTAAGGAATTGTGAACCATTTATAAGTTTCCTTTGGTTTCAATTTCATCAAAACAAACATAAACATCACCCCCGAACACCACTCGAACTCGTCGACCTGCAACTTGTTTGAAACCCAATCTTCGATCGATTTTAATCAAAATTAACAAAGGGCTTTGAGTCTCGATCACCATACGAAGCTTCCCATGAAATTAATTTGAATTCCATCAATGTTTGCTCGCCCATCAAACACCACATCGACCGCGACCTGTTCTTCATCGGGTTAGCATCCAATTCAACATCAAACGGGTAATTGTTTACTTCATTACACTCGTTTTTAACTGGGGAGCAAAGGCCCCATGAATTCAGATGCATTAGGGATCGAATTGAACTTCGATTTGGCTGGGATCGATCTAGGGCTCAAACGGGTTTGGGGGAAAAGAGCTGAAGAAGGTTAAAATCAAATGAAACCCAAACCAAACGTGGCCACTGCCCTTTGGTTCACTGGTTCGTAACACACATTCTGCACAGGAGGTCCCGGGTTCGACCCCGGGCTACCTCAAACATTTTTTAAGCCTCTTTTTAAGCTTTAAAAATTCCGAAAAAATTCTAGAAATTATAAAAAATGTTTTTACAAACATTAATAATTTTTAAAACCATATAATTATTTTCTGAAATTTATTTTGATATTTTATTTATTTATTTATTTTATAAATTGTTTTAAATAAATAACAAATCTAGTTTAATTTTTATAAAATTAGACTGCTAATAACGGTTAAAAGTCACTAAATAATTATTAGATTAAATAATATTTATGTAATATTATTTAAATCATGATTATCTCAATCAAACATAAAAGTTTTATATATAAATCTTTCCAAAATCATTTTTATTTCTTTTAATCATTTAAATAATTAAATATTTTAATTAATTATCACATAATTAATTAATAAAATTAATTATTTGTTTTTCCACACTTTAACAATAAACCAAACAATTATGAGTATTGATACAAATACATTTATTAAATTCTAAACGTAATCACATTCAATAAATTTATTTTATTTAGTTATGGACATTCAAACTAAATAAAAATTAGTTTATTTAAACTACCATTCAAGACCCAATGGAAATCCTAATATATTCCCAAATTCCCAAATCATTATTATTCTAATTCGAGACACCGTTCCTTAGGTTAATCATAAGGAAATCATTGGTGTCTAATCTATCACATCCAGATTCTAATCTCATCAATTCATGTGAGTATTCATATCCCCTTTTTATATCATTTCTTATTTGGGGGAAATCATGTGATACAATATATTCAATCATGATATTCTATTGTTATTTCATTCTAAATTCAATTCAAGACAGGTTATGTTATTACTTGCAATTATGTGAACATACTGTGATAAACTGGATGACAGTAAAACCCTAATTCAATCAATCAATCCTGGTATCAATGGTAGATCTACTGGTTTGGATAACCCACCCCATATGAATAGTCGAGTGGTGATTGTGCCAGAGGCAGGAGTTAATCTATGGTGTATGTGTGGAGTCTAGTATATGCAAGTGTCAAGTCAAGGGGTTGTTATTGTGTCGGTTTATCTATATGCTTTACTATTGCAATATAAGTCTTAACGTTACCTTGTGAATTGGATTATTCTCAATCAATCAATCAATCTATATGTATACTCAAAAACTGTGATTACTCACCAGCTAATTCGTTAGCTGACTTTATTTTCTCACATGATTTCAGGTTAAGCAAGTTAGTGGACTTCTACATGCTCATATAAGACCCAGACTTAGTCAAAACAAAAGACATTTACTATTTGTGACTTTAACTGTTGTATTTGTATCTGTTAAATTCATGTTATCCTGTAATCTGATTTTAATATTATTTTCACTATTAGACAATCATGAGTTATGAACAATCAATCATTCCCTCGTCCGCTCCGATGATTCCGCCGTCGGTCGGGGTGTGACACTTTAATTAGGTTATTATTAGTGTTTAATATTCGAACGGCTAAGAGATCAAAGGTCTTTGGTTATCTATTTGATTAGCTTTGTAACCGGTGTTTAAACGCGATTAAAGTGTGCATTCAAGTTCGAATCACACCCTTGAAACGATCTGGAACGGTCTTGGGGTTTAAAATGATCGATTTTGGGTGTTTTGGGGCTTGCCAGAGTCGGCCGGAGAGTGGCCGGAACCTTGGCCAGGAAAATGGGCGACGGGGGGGGGGGGGGTTTGGTTTGGGATTTTAAAATTTTACGCATATGGCCCCTGTACTTTTACTTTTTATTATTTTATGCTTAAACTTTTCTATTCCAAGTTTCTAAATTGGCATAAAGGCCCCCTAAACTTAATTTAGCTTTAAGTTTTACACATTTTTAACTTATTAATTATTTAACTTTTATAAATTGTTATTATTATTGTTACTATTATTTTTATTATTATTTTAGTAGTTATTATTATTATTATTATTATTATAATTTATTGTTATTATTATTGCTATTGTTGTTATTGTTATTGTTATTGTTATTATTATTATTATTATTATTATTATTATTATTATTATTATTATTATTATTACTATTATTATTATTATTATTTTTATTATTATTATTATTATTATTATTATGTTCAATTTATTACTTAAATTATTTAGTTCCAAATTTAAAGAATTAAAGACAAACTATGAAATAAGCATAAACAAGCCCTTAAAGTTTCATAAATGACATAAATGTATCTTACAAGAACATAACAAAGTTAACTTTTATTTAACGAAAATACAAAAGATTACAACCGATAGAGATAGAGATACAGATGCGGACGCGGACGCGGACGCTGACACGGATGCGGACGCGGACACGGACGCGGATACAGAAACGGATACATTTACGGATACATTTACGAATACATTTCCGGATACATTTTCGGATACAGATACAGATACAGAGGCGGATACAGAGGCGGATACAGGCGCGGGCGCGTCGCGGGCGTGGGGGCGGGCGCGTGCGCGGTCGCGGGCGTGGGGGGCTGGCGAGGGGGCGGGGGCGGACGCGGGCGCGAGCGCAAACGCAGACGCAGACGTAGACGTAGATATAAACGACTAAAAGCAAAAGACAAAAAATGACTCAATCAAATCACACCACATTCCAAAATGGTCAAAACCATCCAATAAAGTAAATTACTCTTAATCTTTGTTAAAATATAATAGTATATAAATATATTTTGTTGGCTTTTAAGAAGACACAAACGTGAAAGCTGCTGAGATGAATGTGTGGACAGATGAATATCGACTAAATAAAATTAGGGAATGGAGGTCGAAATGGTTCAAGCATGTGCGAATGAGGCAGGTTACAACTTTCAGGTCTACAAAACAACCCATATATGTTTGCTCATTATTTGTACATTTCCCCTTTTGAAGTTTCATGTAGTTTCAACGCTTCTCCCCCTTTAAGGATGAATTCTCCCATTGCTACTTTAAAAAAAATATGAAGGGGAGCAGGAACATATATAGACCAAGATTGAAAGGGACGAGTAGATTAGGCATAAATTAGTGGACTTGCACATCTTCTAAGACATGATCAGTGATATGACCTCTTGATGATAGGGTAAAGGTAAGAGATTTTTAAAGGACCTAGGATGTAGTTAGTAATCGATGCAAGTGTTTAGTGGCTTTCTAGGTGAATATTTAGTCTTAGGTGATGTTAGATACTTTTTATGAGTGTCTTTAGTCTTTGACGATGGTCTTAGAGTGAGCCTTTAGTTGTAAAGTGTGTAACTTAGTCATAGAACGTGCCTGTAATGAACAACATGCATGTAGTCCTTAAGTGCACCTTTAATCTAGATGCATAAAAATCCTTCTTTTAGTTGCATAAGTGTAGTAGAAATTTCCTTGCATTTCAGCTCATGTTGTCTTCTTCCACCAGTATTATGATACAATCTTTGTTTTCACATGTATTACATGCGTTATGTTCAAAATGGAAATAAGTTATCATGAGTCGATGGTCTCCTTACGTGTAGCCTCTTCATGGGTAGTGAAAATGTTTGTTTTTATTTTATCCTTTTCGGACCTAAATATTTGTATAGAATACTAATGGATATATTTGTTTATATATTAACTAAGTTAAAAACTCGTGTATTACATGTTTTGTATAAATAATAATTTACATATAACATATTATACAGTTTATAAAAAGTTAATTTTAATTTTGCTCCCTAACATTTGACTAAAGTAACAATTTTCCTACAAAAGATTAAAATATAAATTTATCTACAAAAGTTTCATATGTTGTTTTAATTTTTCTCCAAAAGTTTTATTATTTTGGATAAAGTTGAAACAACTAATAAAACTTTTGGATTAAAATTAAAACAAATTGTGAAACTTTTGAAGATATATTGATGTTTTTAATCTTTTGAAAGAAAATGATTATTTTCAACAAAACTTAAGGAGTAAAATTGAACTTAACTCGTTTATAAATATAAATTCTGGAACCGTTATATAGACTTAACTACATGAAAGTCCCCTTTGTTTAAGTCTGTTTTCACTTTCAGTCCTCGAATTTAGAAAACTACAAGATCGGTCTATAGGTTTGACAAAACGTTACACAATTAGTCTCCAACTTGAATGGACTGTTAACTTTTCAATTAAATTTTTATAAATGATTAAAAAGAAATACTGAAAATAATTCGGTACGGAAAATTCGATACCTGAATCAATAAAATGTTTGGTAACATTTGCTCATCCTCTCATTTGATGACGTGTATATTACACACTTCACGTGGCGGATGGATAATAGATTTCAATATTTCATCCAGTAGTCGTATTTTTCAATATTCGCCACAATATCTACAAACTACGACTGTGGGGCTTCTGCACACTTGTCATTTCTCGTCAATCTTCCTTAAGCTTACATCTGTTTTCATTCCACAAGTTTCTAGACCAATCTCCGATCACTTCAAAACCCCTTTCAGTCAATCCCCTCATCATGTTCCACTTCCTCTGCAACTCTCACCTCAACAATTTCAAGAAATCTTCCAACAATGGCCGCTAATGGCTCCATTCTCACAATCTCCCACTCAATTTCTCAAAGATCCTGCAACAACCCACGATTCACACCCATCAATTCGTTCTTCAAACATCCTTCACATCACAAACCCCATGTTTCATTCACTACCCACAACCCAAAAAGACTCAAGATTTCAGTCAAAGCTGAGAGGGAAACCGATGATCCAACTGTAACAGTGGCTTCGGTTGAACACGAAGGTGAGGAAACTCATGTGGTGGCTAAATTGAGTGAAGAAAGGGGCAATGATGGTGAAGAGAATGATGGGCAACAAGAATTGGATTGGAAGAGTGATGAGGAGTTCAAGAAATTCATGGGTAATCCTTCGATTGAGGCTGCGATTAAGCTCGAAAAGAAACGAACAGATCGGAAGCTAAAGGAGCTTGATAGAGAACGAAGCAGTGATAATCCGATCGTGGGGTTGTTTAATCGTGTGGTTCGTGATAATCTGTTGACAGAGAAACAAAGGTTGGAGAAAGCAGAACAGAGTTTCAAAGCTCTTGATCTCAACACGGTAAATCTTGATAAAATTCATCTTAATATCAATGTGAAATCTTTATATCGTTAGAAGGTTTGTGATTCAAGCTAGTGAATTGCTACTAGAAGATGTAATGCTTCGAATTGGATGAAAGTAATGTTGAAATACAAGTTTCACATGTGAATTGCAGCTAAAAAGCTGTTTCGGGTTTACTACGTTCTTCGCGACGGATGTTCGACGATTCGGTGATGGAGGGATCTTTATTGGTAATTTGAGAAGACCCATCGAAGAAGTGATCCCGACATTGGAGAAGAAATTATCTGAAGCTGCAGGAAGAGAGGTTGTTTTGTGGTTCATGGAGGAGAAGACTAATGATATTACAAAACAGGTAATTGGGATTGAATATTGATGATCATATGTTATTAATACTGTTTGATTTGGTGTTTGTTGAAATGTTATTGTTATCAAGTTTTAATTATTGTTGTTGTTGTTGTTGTTGTCTGTTTGAAGGTTTGTGTGGTGCAACCGAAGTCGGAAATCGATCTGCAGTTCGAGTTAACCAAATTGAGTACACCATGGGGCTATGTTAGTGCAGTAGCCTTAGCCGTGACCACCTTCGGGACGATTGCTTTGATGAGTGGCTTCTTTCTTAAGCCTGACGCGACGTTTAATGACTACCTAGCAAACGTTGTGCCGCTTTTCGGTGGTTTTCTCACCATTTTAGGTGTTTCAGAGGTACCTTGATTACCTTTTCTGGTAGAATCTTAAGCAGTTGACTTTTGAAGTCAAAGACAGTAAGTCTCATTTACATAATGTATACTAAATCTTGATGTTTTCAAGGAAAAGTTTAGAACTGTATGTTAGTTTATAAAGATTGTATGGATATGGAAGTGGTGATTGTAGCTTTTAGGCTAAAGCCCGTATCAGTTTTGACTTCAAAATGTGCTAGACTTGACTATAATGGTCAAACTGATGTTAGCTTCTTGTGTTGTGCAGATAGCCACTCGGGTAACAGCAGCACGTTACGGTGTTAAACTCAGTCCTTCGTTTCTCGTCCCATCTAACTGGACGGGATGCTTGGGAGTTATGAACAATTACGAGTCTCTTCTCCCTAATAAAAAGGCTTTGTTTGATATTGCAGTGGCGCGAACAGCTAGTGCTTATTTGACTTCATTGGCACTTGCAGTCGCTGCTTTCGTTGCTGATGGTAGCTTTAATGGAGGCGATAACGCCCTGTAAGTTTTTGTTGCAATTGTATAGGTTTCTCTTTGTGGCAGCATCCTAGAGTTTTAGGATCATTAATCACGGGTTGTTCATTTGCAGGTACATAAGACCACAATTCTTTTACAATAACCCGTTGCTTTCGTTCATCCAGTTTGTCATTGGCCCTTACACAGACGATCTAGGCAATGTGTTGCCTTATGCCGTTGAAGGTGTCGGGGTTCCTGTAGATCCTCTTGCCTTTGCAGGACTTTTAGGTGAGTTTCTCTGCGGTGCTTCCATCAACAATAAGTTCATTTTTGATGCATAACCTCATAAACGCCCATAAATAAACGAGCTTTATTGTGACAGGAATGGTGGTGACTTCGTTAAACTTGTTACCATGTGGAAGGCTTGAAGGAGGTCGGATCGCGCAAGCCATGTTCGGTAGGAGCACAGCGGCCTTGTTATCGTTCGCAACTTCACTCCTATTAGTCATAGGTGGTTTTAGCGGTAGCATCCTCTGTTTGGCTTGGGGGCTCTTTGCAAACTTCTTTAGAGGTGGAGAAGAAATACCCGCAAAGGACGAAATTACCCCTCTAGGCGACGATAGGTATGCTTGGGGGTTTGTCCTCGGGCTCATATGCTTTCTCACGCTTTTCCCCAACGGTGGAGGGACTTTCTCTAGCTCGTTCCTAAACGGGCCGTATTTCAGGGGTGATTTGTAAGCATAGATATATTTGATGACAACAGTGTGTTCATAGCGACATTGTTTTCGCCTTGTGTTGAATTGAACATCAACGGTTACTTCAACTGTAGAAATAGAAAACCAGGTTCTTAGCAAGTCGCAACTCATATGTTATAGCATATACAATCTTTCACACGATATTTAAAACCGGGCATCTTCAAAAACCAACTGGTATAATCTTGCATTAGATAGTAGAATGTACGCACATATTTGAAGTTATATAGACGTTTTCTTTGATTCTATATTAAACCATCCTCTCATGTTAAATCTCAGCGGTAACCAACAGAAAACATCAATGTCCTAACCAAAACTTAAACATTGTAGTTTAGTTACAACAATGACTACATCATCCTTTAGGAGTCCTTTCAACATTAAATAACTTCATTTCATTATCAACCTAGTGCTTTATCGTAAAAATGAAAGTCATGTTTTCTTTTATACTATCAGACATAATATATCAAAAAGTTAACATCCACTACGTGAGAGCATGTCTTCGAATAATCAACTTCCAAGTCCTTACGTATGTCTTATTAGTTCTTACAATTAACTTAATTCAACTTTTAAGTCTTTGCAAAAGACCTTCTGTATATAACACAGCACAAATGTCATTTAAGTCCCCTAGGTTATATACATAGGTGAACAACCTTTCTACATAAGGCCAATAGTAGGGGAATGATGTGATAGTTAAAAATATTGTCACGTACTTAGTCATGTTAGCACCGTTGATGGTGAAAAGTTGTATTAATGGCGTGATAGTAAAACAAATTTTTTTCGATTGCTTGATCGTTCATTACTAATTATATAATCTTTAATTACTTTTAGTCTAATATTTATAACAAAATAAACTATTAAATAAATAAAATAAATAAGAAAATCCATAATATTATCACTAGGATTGGTGACCCGGTGATAGAGGCAAAGTTTTTCTTGAAGCAGCTATGAAGGTTCTGGGCTCGAGTTCTATAAAAATAAAGAAATTTATTGTTCAAAAAGAAAAAATAAAACAAATGAATTTAAACACATCATATATATAATTTATCTATTAGGTAAAACAATGCTTCAAACTTCACGATTTCCCCACGAATGTTCTATCAAATCGGCTTTAAGGTTATTATGTATTTTTAATGGCGTATCTTCATATGATTTCCATATCTTTGTTCTTCGTCCACCTCTACTAAAGTGGTGTTGTCATCTTTATACTTTACAAATCACCATCCCTTTATCATCTAAAATCATATTTAGATATATTTAAAAATCATACATAGCATTCCGAATGTTTTCTTATGCCATATGTATATGCGGGATTAGCAATTATGTGACACTTCTTCTTTATGACGTTAAACACTCCCTCAATATCTGTTGAATCGTGAAATGAAACAAGATTTTTCTAGTGATTGGCAGATAGCAAATGCGCAATCTTTACTAACTGCTTACTAACAAACATAAATATAATACTTGAATAAAAACAACGAGAAGTTCTTTCAAAGTATTCACTTGATTATATTTATTGATTATAGAGTGTAATAACAGGAAAACAAATGGACAAACTAGCTAACCTCAAAACTATATAAGTGTGATGTATTTATATATAAAAGTTAAGCACTAGAATAAATCTTGACCATCTATTCTAGGTTCATGATCAATGACATCTTCCAGCCATTAATGTACACATTATGGCATTCCACGAACGTGTAATACTATTGGTTACAAGTTAATGTAGAACATAGACAAGAATCAACAACATAGAAGATCTGCAGTTGCTGAGTAATCTTGTCGCCACTACTATTCAAGACTGTCACTTTTGGTCTATAGAAGTAATGAATCAGCAGATCTTCATAACTTCTATAGATACACATATGTTGGTTCATAGTTGTTCATTACTTCATCAGTTAGATATAGGCCTTCAACATATGGACTTTTCCTTTGGCAAATCTGAGAGAATCAACATAGAACATTAATACATAGTGTTTGGATAGTTTCATCCTCTTTATGTCTCAATAAATTCCTCTTAGTGTGATGCTACCAAAACTATTTTAACCTTCAAGCATTCTCATCAAAAGGACCCTTACATCTAGCCTTTTAGATCCCTTGGATTATCAAAAGGGATCTCCACAAGTCTCTCATGTTGTGCTAAGACAATTTGAGTAGGTCAAATTCACTTACTCTGATTCTCCCAGCTCCAGCAAAAACTAAGTAGAAAGAATTGGTGGATGACTCAAAACTCCATGTAGTGATTGGATCATATATATTCGGAGGAGTAACATGTTAAACATCTTCTTCACCATTTCTACTTGGTTCAACATCAACCCGTTGACCAATCTTCACCTTTAGATTTGTATTTCTCTCGCATATCTTCATATTATTTGATGATAGAGTGCATTCTTTCTAGTTTATTTTAGTTGAGCTTTAGAACTTCCAATTCATTTAAGTGAAAGAATTTTAGGCCATCACTTCTTTCAATGAAGTATCTTTCAGATTTCAAATCATATCCTCGGTCAGTGATGTGTACTTAGCCACTTTCTGGGAATTCTTTATTTTCAGTCATTAAAGACTTATTTTCAGAAGTATTCTATGGATTGTTCCAATATCTTCCAATCCTTTTAGCTATGAAGGATGCTCTGTTTCTTTTGTTGAAGCAACAGACTGGAAAACTAGTAGTGTTTCATCGGCTTAAGGTGGTTGTTTGACTGAGGGAGTATAGTGCTTAGCAGTTTAATTTGCTGATTGTGTTGATTGGTCATGAGATGGAGATGGTTGTGATTTAGCATGCTGAGCAGAGGATGACGGTTCAACAAGTACAAAAATTTCAGTAGTTTTAGCTTCCTTCTTGTTTCTTTTTTGTTTAGAAACTTGCTTTATCTTCCCAAGATGTGATCTATATATTCTCAGAAGTACCTTTTCCACCTCTCCAACCTCTAAGTCATTTCTTGAGTTTCTGATCCTCAATATAATCAAGTTAACTATATCAAATTTGTGGAAGCAAATAACCTGATCTCTTGACTAGGCTACTCTTCCAGCTGCTAATCTGGTAATGAATTAAGGGTCTTTGCTTTAATCATATTCCCATTTCTAGATTGGATTATATGATGATAAAGCAAACTTATAATGAAATGTGGACACTAATTTTTAGAGCATAAGTTTTGTCTTTGTAACACCCGGATAATATAAATAGTGGTAATATGAAGAATAAAAGTGAAAATTGCCATTTAACACAATGGAGGGGTTAAATGTGTCAAAAGTACAAAATTTAACATTTCTTTTTGTACAAAAGCAACATGGCCGCCCACGCCATGTTACTTTTCACCTTTTCATTTGGATAAATGTGTCAAAAGTACAAAATTTAACATTTCTTTTTGTACAAAAGCAACATGGCCGCCCATGCCATGTTACTTTTCACCTTTTCATTCGGATTATATAGAGAGAAAGAGCAGAAAGCTTCGGATTCTAGAGAGAAGAAGAAGAATGTAAAACCTTGAAATCTCCCAGAAAAACAATAAACACACGATCTCAATCTTGTGAATGCGGAATGTAAACAAGATTGGAGTGAAAGAAGATTGAATTAATCAAAAAATGATTCGTTGATTGAATAACACAACCTATGAAAGGTCTTGTGCGATTTCGCACAGTACAGATATGATAAAATGAGCAAAAGCTCTTATTACAAAAAGAAAACTAAACTATTTATACTTAAACAGCAGTTCTCGCGCGACTAGCTTTTCACGTGGATCAATCTGTCGCGTGGCTAAGGCTTTCGCGTGGAATACTTCTTCGCGTGACAACTTCTTATCGCGTGGAACTGGCTTTCGCATAGGCTGTTATCAGACTTCATCTTCGTTCAATTTTCAAATGTTTTGTCGAGCCTTGATTAGTCTTCTACAATCTCCCCCTAGGCTCGGTGAAACATAATCAATCAAAATCAACATTTGCATTCTTGTACGAACCTGCATATGCATACCATTTATTCCTAAGGATCCGGTCAATCATCCACACATACTGGCAAGATAGAAAATAAACGGACTCATCAAAAGTATTTTGGTGAGTATTTTGTGCTAATTGGTTCAGTTCTTGGAGGTTCTATACCTTAGATAACCAATTTCTAAGTGTTAATTGTGTTTTGGTGATGTGTTATGCTTGTTTTAGGAGTCTAAAACTCTTGTGAACACAAGTTTGGAAGAAGAAAAACTTGTGGGTTGCAAAGGTGAGTTCTAGACCCCGTGATTTTACTTGTTTTATAAGTTCTTTGGGGCTGAAAATTTATGTAAACTATTTTTACAAATGTTTTATAAGTACCCGTATGTAACCATGCATGTATAATAATGTTCATGAAAGTTTCATGTTGTGTTCATGCTTAGAATGGTACGAGTAAGTTTAGAAAAGGATGATACGATGTTTGGGACTGGAAATAATTTAGAAATGTGTTCAACAAGTTAGCCATGCGTCTAAATAGGACTCATGCGTCCAAATTTGCCTTAGAAAAGTTCTAAGTATGATCTACCGTCCAAACAGTACCCTCAACCGCCTAAAACTGGCCTTAGAAAGTTCTAAGTAAAGCCATACGCCTAAACAGGGCCCAACCGTCCAATTAGTGCCCCAACCGTCTAGAATTTTGCCTTAGAAAATCCAAGTGTAAGCCCATGCGTTTGAACAGTAGCCCATGCGTCTAAGGTTTTGACTCAGACGACTAAGTGTGGACCAAACGTCCAAATAGTGCCCATGCGTCTGAAATGGTCCAAACACCTAAGTGTTGAACCGCCCAAATAGTGCCCATGCGCCTAAACAGGCCTCATGCGCCTGCATAGTGCTCATGCGCCTAGAACACTTAGAACATTTTCTGAAATTTTGAGTAAAACAGAATAATTAGAGTTTGACCCAAGTTTGACTTAGGGTTTTTAATTGCTATTATATTTGTATTATTATAAGTTATTTCTATGGTCATAGTGATTATTATTGTGTGACTTATGTTGTGTGCCTATGATCATAAATGCAAGTATTATCCCTAATAAAGTGAAAGATTAATGATAAAAAGAAGTGGAACTTAATTAAAATGTTAACAAGTCTTACAAGCATATAGGAGGTGCACGACCATGTTGTCGTTAGCTCAACTGTGATGCGGGTTAGCTACCCCAAAGGATACAGACAGGGATAATCAATTGAGATTGGCGGACCTTTGTAGCATACCCTAGGTGACTGGGCCGGCATTGTACAGAGATCATAGCCCATTGAGAGACCAGAGGCCCAACACCAGTTTTCCCATGCATATAGTTTAGGGTATTGCTCATTGATCCATATAGACGGTGAAAGATAAAGTTAAAAGAGTACAAAATGAACAAGGCATATAGTAAAAAAAGAAAGCATTACCTTGTTGTATAGTTAATGCGTGCTCACGTACAAGAGTAAGAGATGTATTTTCACAAAAAGAGTATTTTCATATATATATATATATATATATATATATATATATATATATATATATATATATATATATTACACAAGGTATCTTAAAACTTTTAAAACTAAAATTCACTTAGCAACGCTGACTTTTATACATTTTCAGTTGGCAGATAATCATTGCTGAGGATGGCAGGAGGGTGAAGCTACTCGGTTGGGAAATACCGACATTCGTTCCTATGTTATGTTATTGTTGTTTTGTAATGCAATTAAATAATATTTTGTAACTTGAACATTATTATATTGCTTAACAATATTAACTTTCAATAATAGAGAATGGCTTTTGCTAACGTAATTCCGCTGTTTACTTAATGAAATGTATGTTCATAAGTTTTATGTGCAATGAATGACCAACTATGAGGTGCCCGGGAACGGGGCCTTACAAGTTGGTATCAGAGCCAAAGTTTAAGTGAACTGGGTAAATATTTTCAAAAGAAGCCTAAACTTAAACTGAAAATGGGACAGAAAGAGGGATGTCAGCCCGAGTAGCTACGTGCCATCGGGTATTTCTTTTCTTAAAGTTAACGGTATTATATGCGTGTGCTATTTGACTTATGTGTTCTTAGTAGATTTAGATACTGATGTAGTCAGGACAGGAAATGCTTGGGGTATGAAGAGTAATGTAAGTGGATAATCATAACTGACTGTAATTACGGACTTACTATACTTGACATAAATTGAGCTGTTCCCTCAAATGACTGTGTTAGTGTTTGAATCTTATAGCGTTTAGGAAATGGCTGGACGAAAATCTTCCAAGGCTTCTAGAGGCAGAGGTCGTCCATGTGTGACTAGGAGTAGTGCTAAGGCTCCTGAGACAACTCATGAGAACCTTGAGGTTCATGGAAGAAATACGTATATTTCTAGCCTATGCATCCTACATGAAGATTAAAGTCTATCAACTAGATGTGAAGAGTGCATTCCTTCATGGTGAAATCCGTGAGACGGTCTATGCCAGTCAACCCGAAGGATTCGAGGACTCTTACCATCGGGACAGAGTTTACAAACTAGACAAGGCTCTTTACGGGCTACATCAAGCCCCTAGAGCCTGGTATGAAAAACTCTCAACTTATCTTGTGAAACACGGGTTTCGCAGAGGAGTGATTGATGTACATCACACCAAGTATGTGGGAGATATCCTCAGTCAGTTCGATATGGAGAATGCTTCAGCAGCTGGAACTCCACTTGCCACGAATCATGACGTATCACCCGACTAAAATAGTGATCTGGTTGAGGCCACCATGTACAGAGGAATGATCGGATCACTCATGTACCTCACCGCCTCACGTCCCGACATCATGTACGCGACGTGTCTTTGCTCACGATATCAGGCGAAACCAAAAGTAAATCATCTCATCGGGATAAAAAGGATTTTTTGTTATCTGAAGGGTACTCCAACACTAGGGTTGTGGTATCCTCATGACGATGACTTTGAGCTTACAGCGTATAGTGGCTCGGATTATGGTGGTTGCAAAATGAACTACAAGTCAACATCAGCGGGATGTCAGTTCTTTGGTAGACGGTTAGTCACCTGGCAGTGTAAGAAGCAGACCTCCGTTGCTCTGTCAACATGTGAAGCTGAATACGTTGCTGCTGCAAGTTGCTGTTCAAAAATCTTCTAGATTCAACAGCAAATGCGCGACTATGGTTTGCAATTTTCTAACACCTCTATTTTTGTTGATAATTCTGCTGCTATTGTTGTCACCAAAAATCCGGTCCAAAACCCTAAAACAAAACACATCGGTATTAAATATCACTTTATACGTGACTGTTTTGAAAAGCATTTAATCGATGTTGTTAAAATTAGTACGGATTTTCAACGCACCGACTTATACACAAAAACATTTGATAAACCTCGGTTTTTATATCTATTAGAGGTCAATGGCGTGAAAAAGAAAAGTGATGTGATTCTAGAGGAATCGAGTTCGTAGTCCGTCTTTCTAATTTTTATTTTATTTTTCTTTATTTTTCCTGTCTTAAAAATCCAAAAACACAAAAAGATTTTCCGTTTTAAAATTTTAGGGGGAGATTAGTCTAGGTTCATTATTTATTCAGTATTCATTTACTTAAAAAAAGGTGAGGGGGCTGGCGGATAGGCTGAAATCAAATCAAAACTGTGAGATTGATTCAAAATCATGGAAAATAATAGTACACAGGGAACTAATTGTTTGGGACTTTAAAAGGACTGAAAAGATCATAATGTTATATTAAAATTACAAGTCTGGGAAGTCTAAGACAAATAAAGGAAAAATAATAGTACACTAGTCTGTTACTGAGGTTACATAGAGAAAGTAGGCCTAGAGGTTGCTAGTTCATTGTACGATGTGTCGGTAGATTTAACACAATAGACAAGTAGACTTCTTTGGTGAAACAATTTAAACTAAATTGTTCAACAGGCTGTGGGCTTCCATCTTATCCCTGGTTAACACAATCAACGCATTTCCAATAAGGGGTGACGAGTAAATAAACGCCACAAATGTGTGCGGACGACCATAAGAATGAGCAAAGCACATGAAAAGAATGATAAAAACAATCAAACTAACGACTAATGTTGTTGGTGCGTTATGTGTAAAAGAAAAAATTGCTCTTACAAGAAGATAGGTTGTGTGCCTCTCTGCTGTGCGATGGCACTGGCCTAAGGATAAGCACAACCTAAATATTCTAGAATTCATTGTGGTTTGTGCCCTTCTGCTGTGCGATGGCACTGACCTGAGGCTTTGCATCTCTTTGAAAGCTCTTAGAATAGTTTCTTTTTGTCTCAATACCTGCAGACCGCTCAAAAATCTCCTGGGGAATGTTGATTACCATATAAGTGTAGGATCCACAAATGCTTTTTGAAATAATACAATCTAATCACCAATGTGAGTCAAAAGTCTGTTTATGGATTTAAGTGGACAACAATACTGATAATCGTCATGGCTGTAACTCTCGACAGTCAAAATCATTGTGTGCCTCTTACAACCCTAGTATGATTTCCTGTGAGCGCTTGAGACTCTGAGAGTAATAAGGATCATTAATTTAAAGATATATCCAAGAGTCCCAAATGATTATGATACACCTGTATGATTCCATATGAATCTCTCCAGAGATGATCAATCAAACTTAAGCCGTTCTTCTCAGGGGGAGAATCGGTTAAATGATAATTTAATAGTTTTCAACCTACCACAAACAAAAACACAAAAATATGTCTTGTTTTGTTTAAGTTTCAAGTTGTTTTCCATTTCTAGTTATTGTCTTTCATGTCAGACTATGTAACAAGCTGAACTCTGTGAATCATACTTCAACAGGGTCACGTCTGAGGTGACCAAATTATTGCAAAGTTAAAAGGATCATATCTGAGATGATCAAAGTTTTAAAGGTAAAATGGTCACGTCTGAGGTGATCAAAAGGATTTAATTAAAAGGATCACGTGTGAGGTGATCACATGGTTTTTCGTTAAAAAGATCACGTCTGAGGTGATCAAATGGGTTTTTGTTAAAAGGATCATGTCTGAGATGATCGGTGCATAATGTTTTATCAATCAAAAGTGAAAATTGAAAGTTTGGAAAAGTATGAAGTCAACTCATGAGTATGAATCAATCGCACGATTGGATCATAAGTATGAACCAATCGTACGATTGAATCATTAGTATGAGCCAATCGTACGATTGGACCATGAGAATGGGCCAGTCATACGATTGGACCATGAGTATGAGGCTGTCATACGATTGGACCACAAGACTGAGCCAGTCGTACGAATGAAAAGAGGAGTATGGTTCAGTCACACGATTGAGCCATGCGTATGGGTCCAATCGCATGACTAAAACCCTAATCAGTATAAATAGAGGCTCAGTCGGTCGAAATCCCCACCAGACTTCAAAAATTTCCAAAACCACCTTTACACTGTTACGCTGCCCAAATTTTGAACTTTTAAGTTTACATTCTGATTTGAGTTCTAACCTTGATTATACTCTTCTACAGGTAATTTGCGAACGATTCAAGGTCAAACAACCAGTTAAAACAAATCTAATGTGACCTAAATTGTTAAATCAAATAGCCGAGAGATAAACCCTAATATAGACCACTTAAATGAACGAGATTGTCGATTTAAAGGTGTTTAAATGATATATCGGGTCCCTGCGAACCATATGAACCCAAAGACAATGTCTAATTTCACTTAATACCAAGATTCAAGATTATGGTGTCGCACAGGGGTTTATACGAATGGACAGACTGATGAACTCCAATCATACGATTGAGCCAGTCGCATGCTTCAATCGCACGATTGAACTAATCGGTGATTCAATCGCACGACTGACTCAACCACATGGACTTGCATACGACTGAATTCAATCGCATGCTCAATCGTATGACTGAATCCAGTCGTATGGTTCAATCGCACGATTGAACCATATTGGTCAAAATCTATTCTAAGTCAAAATGTTTATCAATTATGAACGGAACTAACTTCTTTGCCCCTTGTATTGCAAAAATATGGCAGATCGTTGGACGATGAGTACTAAGCACAACATATGTGCTCATCTGGACCCCACATCTTGGAATGCTTCCGAGTTTGCAGGGATTATAGCTTTTCTTCGACGTTCTAGGATCTTCAGGGCTATATCTACACAGTGTACTCCATACAGATCACTCCAGCAGACCTTCTGGGAAGGGGCCACCGTTGATAGGTCCACTGAGCCATATTGTATACGGAGCTCAATCTTTGGACAGGAGATCAGCATTACTACAGCTGATCTCAGGCAAGTCCTGGAGTTGGGTGATGATGAGGATCACCCAACCAAGCTTTACCCTCTGACGGTTAGGGGGTGCTTTCTACGGATGAAGTACTCTGGGGACATCAACGCAGGTGTGCTCAATAAAAGCAATATGTGTCCCCAGTTCAAGTACTTAGCACATGTGATTCTGAAGTGCATTGCTTCGAGGGGAGAGGGATTTGACGAGCTCTCAGATCAAATCCAGAATGCCTATGTGGCTCTGGTGCTGAACCACGCGTTCAGTTTCTCCCAGATGATCTTCTCGTACATGGTCGAGAATATAGAGGCCAAGAGGAAGGAAGGGTTCTGCATGTACCTAAGATTTCTACAGATGATCATAGATCAGAAGCTTCCTTCCCTGCCGAAGGAGAACGACGATGCTGTGGTGCTTGAGTTGATGGATGATACCATCTTGGGCAGGATGAGAGTGTACCGGGGGAAGCAGGTAAAACCCCAGGTCAGGAGACTGTTTGGTCATCTGGCCCGTGAGGATTACGTGGCGCCAACTAGGAAAAAGTGGCGTCACGATGATAGTGATTCGAACGTTGAGCCGATACTGGCTCCGATTGATGACGAGGACGATGACGACGACAAAGATCATCAGGGTTGTGGAGATACAGGCCCGAGTGTACCAAGTTCCACTGAGACATATACTATGTCTCCACCACCCCACATGTCAGTTCATCAGCTCCTGGTGGATTGGAGCAGGCGCCCATCAATCGGGACTTTCTTCATGATGAGGGAGATGAAGAGTAGGACGAGGAGCCACTCACACGGACTGTGGGTAGTCGTGTGGTGGCTACAGAGAGGAGCATGGAGGTGGTTAGAGGACGCCGGGCTGAGGGAGAGAGGACAGACACTGCTGACCCTACATACTCTCCTCCTCAGCCAAGCCCAGGGGAAGCACAGAGCTCAAGGGGCACTCGACTTAAGAGGATGGCTCAGCCACATGGCCAGACGGTCAAGAGATGACGCGTAATGCTGATGATGTCTCTGTCCACCTCAGCCACTACATCTACCACCCCTACCACACCTACCACCACCACAGCCACCCCATCTACTACACCCACTACATCAACCACCACCACTACACCCACCACCACTACAGCTACCATCCCTCCACCCATTTCATCCATCCCACCAAAAACCACTACCACCACCACTACACCCACCACCACTTCAGTCGTGCGTATGACTCAATCGCATGATTCAGTCGCACGACTGAACCATGCTAATGGTTCAGTCGTACGAATGTAAACTACAAACCTATAAATACCACTTAATTCTTGGAAAAACTGAACAATTGAAAACACTTTGAATACTTACGTACCCTAGCCGTCCAGAGCGTCCTTGTTCATCATCCCAACTTCATAGTTCGTTGTTGATCAATTTCTACTCATTCTTAACGTATAGTCTATTCTAATTACGATCAAAGTAACGTTCTCACTGATTGGATCGCCAATCAAATAGGATTCCGCACTATTTGATCTGGTCTCACGCATTATCAGTTAGTACTCCGTACGTACACGCTCCTAACATCTAAGTGTGCGTTATGGTTACTCGAGGTTCAATTTTTGGGTCATGTCGTTAATGCTGAAGGAATCATGGTGGACCCGGCAAAGGTTGAGGCGGTGATGCAATAGAAGTCTCTAAAGACGCCATCCGAGATCCGTAGTTTCTTGGGTTTGGCGGGCTACTATAGGAGGTTCATCCAAGACTTCTCCAAGATAGCCTCACCTTTGACTAAGTTGACTCGTAAGGATGTGAAGTTTGTGTGGGGTCAGGAATAGGAGTGTGCTTTTGAGAAGTTGAAGACGAGATTAACACAAGCTCCTGTCTTGACATTGCCCGAGGAGAGTGAAGACTTAGTGGTGTATTCGGATGCATCTTATTCCGGGTTAGGTTGCGTGTTGATGGAACGTGGAAGGGTGATAGCCTACGCATCCCGACAGTTGAAGACCCACGAAGTCAACTACCCTACACATGATTTGGAGTTAGCAGCTGTGGTTTTTACGTTAAAGATTTGGAGGCACTACCTATACGGGATAAAGTGCACCATCTTCACCAACCATAAGAGCTTAAAGTACTTCTTCATGCAAAAGGATCTCAACATGAGACAAAGGAGATGGTTGGAGCTCATCAAAGATTATGATTGTGAGATCCACTGCCATCCGGGCAAGGCCAATGTGGTGGCCGATGTCCTTAGCCGAAAAGAGAGACCCGAGCCAATTCGGGTGAAGGCGTATCAGTTAGTGATGACCTCAGACGTGATGACTTAAGAGAAAGAATTTCAGAATGAGGCGTTGAAAACACCTACGGATGAAGCTCTGAACGAATGAGAGGTCTAGTCACGGAAGTGGGAGAAAACACCCACAGGGTTAGAACCCGCCTTGGACGAATGTGGATTCCCCATTATGGGGATCTGTGAGGGCGAATCATGGATGAAGCTCACAAAACTCGATACTCCATTCATCCTGGTGCCACCAAGATGTATCAAGATATGAAGAAGGACTACTGGTGGCCGGGTATGAAACATGACATGATGGAGTATGTGAGTAAGTGCCTTACTTGCTTGCAAGTGAAGGCAGAGCATCAGAAGCCTTGCAGGAAGATCCAACCGTTGGATATACCCGAGTGGAAGTGGGAGCATATCACCATGGACTTCATTACGAAGCTACCCCGCACGACGAGAGGGTACGATGCCATCTGGGTGATTGTTGATCGTCTAACCAAGAGTGCTCACTTCCTACCAATCCGCGAGACGTATTCATCCAAGAGACTGGCGGATCTGTTCATGAAGGAGATTGTAGCTCGTCATGGCGTGCTGGTGTCTATCGTGTCGGATCGTGACACCCGATTCACATCTAAGTTTTGGAAAAGATTTAATGAAACGATGGGGACAAGGCTACACATTAGCACGGCTTATCATCCTCAGACAGATGGTCAGTCTGAGAGGACGATTCAGACGCTCGAGGATATGCTTCGAGCATGTGTGATCGATTTTGGAGGAAGTTGGGATGATCACTTACCATTAGCTGAATTCTCATATAATAACAGTTATCATGCTAGTATTGGCATGCCATCCTATGAGATGCTATACGGTAGAAGATGTAGGACACCCGTATGTTGGGGAGACATTAGGCAGAAAGAGATGGGAAGTGTCGAGGTGATCGAGGCTACAAAGAAGAAATTAGAAAAGATCAAAGCCATTATGAAGGCAGCAAAAGATAGACAAAAGTCGTATGCTGACAAGAGGCGAAGACCGATAGAATTCAAGCTTGGCGACCAAGTGATGTTGAAGGTCTCACCTTAGAAAGGAGTCATCCGATTCAGGAAGCGAAGTAAGCTAAGCCCGAGATATATAGGGTATTTCCGAATCATAGCACGAGTAGGAGACGTAGCCTATCGACTTGAATTACCAGATGGGTTAAGTGGAATTCATCCTACATTCCATGTATATCATCTGAGAAAGTGCTTAGCTGACGAAGACATGGTTGTACCACTGGAGTATATCGAAGTGGATGAACAGGTCAATTATATAGAGCAACTAGTGGCGATCATCGATCGAAAAGAGAAGTGGCTAAGGAATAAAGTGGTTCCTCTTGTGCGTGTACAGTGGAGGCATAGGAAGGGGTCCGAATCTACGTGGGAGACTGAAGAGGAGATGAGGCAACATTACCCTCATTTGTTTGAGGAATAACTAGTTTTAGGGACGAAACCTATATAAGGGGGTGGACTTGTGACACCCGGATAATATAAAGAGTGGTAAAATGAAGAATAAAAGTGGAAATTGCCATTTAACCCAAGTGGAGGGGTTAAATGTGTCAAAAGTATAAAATTTAACATTTCTTTTTGTATAAAAGCAACATGGCAGCCCATGCCATGTTACTTTTCACCTTTTCATTCGGATTATAGAGAGAGAAAGAGTAGAAAGCTTTGGGTTCTAGAGAGAAGAAGAAGAAGAAGCAGGTCGAAGGTAAGTATTTTGTGCTAATTGGTTCGGTTCATGGAGGTTCTATACCTTAGATAACCGATTTCTAAGTGTTAATTGTGTTTTGGTGATGTGTTATGCTTGTTTTAGTAGTCTAAAACTCTTGTGAACACAAGTTTGGATGAAGAAACACTTCTGGGTTGCAAAGGTGAGTTCTAGACCCCGTGTTTTTACTTGTTTTATAAGTTCTTTGGGGCTGAAAATGTATGTAGACTATTTTTACAAATGTTTTATAAGAACCCGTATGTAACCATGCATGTATAATAATGTTCATGAAAGTTTCATGTTGTGTTCATGCTTAAAATGGTATGAGTAAGTTTAGAACAGGATGATACGATGTTTGGGACTGGAAATAATTTAGAAATGTGTTCAACAAGTTGGCCATGCGTCAAAATAGGACTCATGCATCCAAATTTGCCTTAGAAAAGTTCTAAGTATGACAACCGTCCAAACAGTACCCTCAACCGCCTAAAACTGGCCTTAGAAAGTTCTAAGTAAGCCCATGCGCCTAAACAGGGCCTAACCGTCCAATTAGTGCCCCAACCGTCTAGAATTTTGCCTTAGAAAATCCATGTATAAGCCCATGCGTCTGAATAGTAGCCCATGCGTCTAAGGTTTTGACTCAGACGTCTAAGTGTGGACCAAACATCCAAATAGTGCCCATGCGTCTGAAATGGTCCAAACGCCCAAGTGTTGAACCGGCCAAATAGTGCCCATGCACCTAAACAAGCCTCATGAGCCTGCATAGTGCTCATGCGCCTAGAATACTTAGAACATTTTCTGAAACTTTGAGTAAAACAGAATCATTAGAATTTGACCCAAGTTTGACTTAGGGTTTTTAAGTGCTACTATATTTGCATTATTATAAGTTATTTCTATGGTCATAGTGATTATTATTGTGTGACTTATGTTGTGTGCCTATGATCATAAATGCAAGTATTATCCCTAATAAAGTGAAAGATTAATGATAAAAAGAAGTGGAACTTAATTAAAATGTTAACAAGTCTTGCAAGCATATAGGAGGTGCACGACCATGTTGTCGTTAGCTCAACTGTGATGCGGGTTAGCTACCCCAAAGGATGCAGACAGGGATAATCAATTGAGATTGGCGGACCTTTGTAGCATACCCTAGGTGACTGGGCCAGCCTTGTACAGAGATCATAGCCCATTGAGAGACCAGAGGCCCAACACCAGTTTCCCCGCGCATATAGTTTAGGGTATTGCTTATTGGTCCATATAGACAGTGAAAGATAAAGTTAAAAGAGTAGAAAATGAACAAGGCATACAGTAAAGAAAGAAAGCATTACCTTGTTGTATAGTTAATGCGTGCACACGTACAAGAGTAAGAGATGTATTTTCACAAAAAGAGTATTTTCGTATATATATATATATATATATATATATATATATATATATATATATATACACATGGTATCTTAATACTTTTAAAACTAGGACTCACTCAGCAACGCTGACTTTTATACATTTTCAGTTGGCAGGTAATCATTGCGGAGGATGGCACGAGGGTGAAGCTAATCGACAGGTAAAGATTGACATCCGTTCCTATGTTATGTTATTGTTGTTTTGTAATGCAATTAAACATTCTTTTGTAACTTGAACATTATTATATTGCTTAACAACAGTAATTTTAATAATAGAGAATGGCTTTTGCTAACGTAATTCCGCTGTTTACTTGATGAAATGTATGTTCATAAGTTTTATGTGCAATGAATGACCAACGGTGAGGTGCCCGGGAACGGGGCCTAACAAGTTGGTATTAGAGGCAAAGTTTAAGTGAACTGGGCAAATATTTTTAAAAGAAGACTAAACTTAAACTAAAAATAGGACAGAAAGAGGGATGTCAGCCCGAGTAGCTATGTGCCATCTGGTATTTCTTTTCTTAAAGTTAACCGGTATTATATGCGTGTGCTATTTGACTTATGTGTTCTTAGTAGATTTAGATACTAATGTAGTCAGGACAGAAAATGCTTGGGGTGTGAAGAGTAAAGTATGTGGCTAATCACAACTGGCCACTGTAATTAGGGACTTACTATACTTGACATAAACTGAGTTGTTCCCTCGAATGACTGTGTTATTGTTTGAATCTTATAGCGTTTAGAAAATGGCTGGACGAAAATCTTCCAAGGCTTCTAGAGGCAGAGGTCGTCCACGTGTGACTAAGAGTAGTGCTAAGGCTCCTGAGACGACTCATGAGAACCCTGAGGTTCATGGTTGGAGTGAGGAAAATGAGAATGCTATCCTGAACGCCTCAGTTAGGGAGGTGATTGCTAATGAGGTACACCAGGTCATGCAGACTGTCTTTCCATTTGTAGTGACCGAAGTCATCAGAGCTGTGAAGAATGAGAAGAGGAAAGAGAAGGAGGATAGGAAGGGATCAACAGGCAAGGGAAGCAAGGGAGAGGAGGAACGACCAGAGCCTGAAACTGTATTATCTGACGAAGAGGAGGATGATGTAGTGGGGATGACGACCAAGGGGTGCAGTTATGGGCCATTCCAAAGGTGCAAGCCCCCGACCTTCAATGGAAATGGTAATGCTGCTGCCACACATCGCTAGGTGAGGGAAATGGAAGCGGTGCTAGAAATCAGTGAGTGTCACGAAGATCAGAAGGTGAAGTTCGCAACTCACTCTTTTGTCGACTTAGCGTTGTGTTGGTGGGACAACATCGTCCAAGCTGAGGGTGCCAGAGCCATCGGGAAGATGCAATGGAAGGAGTTGAAGCAGTTAGTGATTGAGGAATTATATCCTCACAGGGAGCTCGACAGGATCGAGAGGGAGTTCCTGCAACTTGAGGCGGGGACCATGACCCATCAGCATTACACCACCAAATTCAACGAAATGGCGAGGCTGGTACCGGATCAGGTGACGCCGGTGTCAAGGAAGACCAAGAGGTACATCCAGGGACTGCCGGCTGATATTCATAGGCATGTGATCGCAGCTCAGCCAGGTACCTTTCTATAGGTGGTGGACTTGGCGGGCAGGTTGTATGATGAACGGGAGGAGGCAGTGGTGGAGGTGAATAAGACGAGTGGTGGTGATAAAAGCTGGAATGGGAAGAGGTTTGGACGTGGTGGCTTCACTCAAAACAACAAGAGGATGAAGGTGGATGACCGTAGGGTGTCGACAAGCTCAGGTCTGAAGAAGTGTGGCAAATGTGGAAGGGAGCATACTGGTAAGTGTAGGTTGGGATTGAACATATCCTTCAAGTGTGGCAAGCCTGGCCACATCGCTAGAGACTGTAAGGTGCTGAAATGCTATAACTGTGGCGAGGAGTGCCACGTGAGCAAGGACTGTAAGAAGCCGAGGGCGGAGAGCTCTGGGGCGAAGAAGAAGCCGGAGGAACGAGGACAGAGGGCAAGTGCTAGAGCTTACACCATGACCTGGGAGGAAGCCAGAATAGATCCCGATATCGTGTCAGGTATGTTTCTAGTAAATCAAACTTGTGCATCTGTATTATTTGATTCTGGTGCCAGTAGAAGTTTTATTTCTACTACTTTTTGTGCTAAAATGTCTGCTAGTAGTATGAGTATTAGTGAGCCCTTCGATGTAGAAAGTACTATTGGTAAGTCCACTAGAATTATCGATATAATAGAAGACCGTACCATAGAATTAGAAGGTCATAGGTTTGCTGCTAAGTTACATGTGATGCCCCTAGGTGGATTCGACGTAGTACTAGGGATGGACTGGTTAGCAACCTATGAAGCGAACATCGTATGTCGCAAGAAGATGATTTGACTAGTCACGCCCGACGGAAGCTTGGTGAAGATTTAAGGAGATCGAGTTACGACGATTCCGAAAGTGATTTCAATGGTGGTGGCGGGGAAGTGCATGAGACGTGGATGTAGTGCCTATCTGGCCTATGTAAAAGATGCGGACACGTCAACACCACGACTGTCCGATGTACCAATGGTGTGTGACTTTCCTGATGTGTTTCCAGAGGACTTATCAGGTGTGCCACCGGATCGTGAAACCGAATTTCAAATTGACTTGATACCCGGTGCTCAACCCCTTGCCAAAGCACCATATCGATTAGCTCCGACTGAGATGAAGAAACTCATGGAACAATTGCAGGAGTTAATGGATAAAGGATTCATTCGATTGAGTATCTCTCCATGGGGTGCTCCTGTATTGTTTGTAAAGAAAAAGGATGGTAGTATGCGGATGTGTATCGACTACCGAGAGCTGAACAAGTTGACGGTGAAGAATCGATATCCGTTACCGCAGATAGATGACTTGTTCGATCAGCTCCAAGGTGCCAGTTGGTTTTCGAGGATAGATCTTTGATCTGGTTACCATCAAATTGAAGGTGATGGAGCAGGACATTCCTAAGACAGCTTTTCGTACGCGTTATGGACACTACGACTTTCTCGCTATGTCTTTTGGGTTAACTAACGCCCCAGCGGCCTTTATGGACTTGATGAATCGAGTATGTCGGCCAATGCTAGATAAATCAGTGATAGTGTTTATTGATGATATCCTGATTTATTCTAGGAGTGAGGAAGAACATGCTGGCCATATACGCGAGGTATTGGAAACACTTAGGAGAGAGAAGGTGTATGCTAAATTCTCTAATGTTGATACATGTTAATGTACCTAGTTTATGAGCATGAATGTAAAAGTCTTTCATGTCTTATATATGTGTAATTGATTTAATGGTTTGAATGAATGATATAAAGTGCATAGTGATGTTTGATTTATATTTTGATTATGTCATTATATCATTATATTGAATGTGTTGCACATGTATGAACTAACTATATAGGTTTGATGTTGTTTGATAGTTCATGCTAATGGCCCATGCTAATGGACCATACACATGAATTCATCATGCTTATGGACCAGTTGCATGACTGAACCAGGAGACTGGATCAGTCGTACGATTGAAACATAAGACTGACTCAGTCAAACGACTGAACCTTCAGTCGTGCGTATGACTCAATCGCATGATTCAATCGCACGACCGAACCATGCTAATGGTTCAGTCGTATGAATGTAAACTACAAACCTATAAATACCACTTAATTCGTGGAAAAACTAAACAACTGAAAACACTTTGAATACTTACGTACCCTAGCCGTCCAGAGCGTCCTTGTTCATCATTCCAACTTCATAGTTCGTTCTTGATCGATTTCTACTCATTCTTAACGTATAGTTTATTCTAATATCGATAAAAAGTAACGTTCTCACTGATTGGATCGCCAATCAAATAGGATGCCGCACTATTTGATCTGGTTTCACACATTATCAGTTAGTACTCCGTACGTGCACGGTCCTAACAAGTGGTATCTGAGCTTTGGCTCTTGATTTTGCGTGTGATTCGATTTGTTTTTGGTGTTAAACTTAACGTTTTCATTCAAAAGAGTTAATTTTTTGTGTCAAAATGTGTTTTCAAAGTTTTCTAACCTTAAAGTTTTGATTGTTCACTATACGGCAGATTAGGGTTCTTGAAAAATCTCGTTTTTGTGTCCAAGTGTCAAAACCATCGATTTTGCCAAAACAACAGCCTTCAGTCGCACGAATAGCTCATTCGTACGATTGAACTCATTCGTACACTCCATTCACACGACTGAACTCAGTTGCATCCCTCATTCGCATGACTGAACAACTCCAAATGTTTGAGTCCATTCGTCTAGTTCATACGCACGACTGAATCCAATCGCACGATTGAATTCATTTGCACCCTTCATTCGCACGAGTGAACCATCCGTGTAGTCCATTCGTACGATTGAAATTGTTCTGTTCTCCAAGTCTCAAGCTTATACAAATGGAAGATCAGTTTGCTGCGTTTACTGTCGGGAAGGACTCACGCATCCAGAACCTTCTGTTTCTGGAAGATGAGATAGGAAATCACAATAAACCGCTGAAGCTTATCATGTTAGATGATTATCCACAATGGATACAGCGGTTCGAGATTTACTTAAATGGAGTTGAGCCCAATCTTTGGACTTCTATTGAGACTGGTTACGTGGTACCAGTCAGTGCTAATAGGGCAAAACTTACTTTGGGGGGAATGAGTGAATCACAAAAGACTTTGCATAATGCTAAAAAGAAAGCATATGCCCTACTGACTCAGTCAATACCTAAAGACATATTTCATCAATTCTCTGAGAATAAGCAGTCTAAGAAGCTATGGGAGGCCTTGGAAAAGAGGTATGAAGGCAATGCAACGTTAAAGGCACTGAAGGCTAAGGCTCTCAAGAAGGAGTTTGAAAATTTCTCATCAATTAGGAATGAGAGCCTGGATGACATAATTGACAGGTTTTATCATCTCATGAGTGAACTGCACACTCATGGTGTAACCACATCAATGGAAGATAAAGTTTCAAGTTTTGCTGATGGGTTACCTGAGAAATAGGATTCATTTGTGTCCAATCTCAGACAGAATGACATTTTAGCAACGTTGGACATAAATGACTTCATCTTGAAGTTAAGAGAAGAAGAGCTAAGGATGAAGTACAAATTAAAGAAAGGTACCTATGTCAAGAATCCTTCACTCTACAACTCAGTTTCGTCTCCAGCTGTTTCAGGAGCTTCTCTACAAACAGCTTACGTGTCCAATTCATCTACTACTGCCTCATCCATAGCTTCAGCACCAGAAATGTCAGGGTCATCTCCTACTCAATATATAGTGCATGAAGCCAATTCTACAAAGTTGAAGACCGAGAATCTCGGTAATATCACTGTGGATGTTGCAAAGGAGCACATTGATCTTCTAGCACCGGTTGTCCAATCCTATGATGGTTTAGTTGCCGGGAAGATTGGAAATTGTCACCTTGCAGATGAAGACTACGTGCAAGTTGATGAAAATGAGCTAGAAAGAATGGATATTATGTGGGCCTTGGCAAGTGCAGTCAGAATAGCTAAAAAGTTTGTCAAGAAGACAGGACAAAACCTAGTAACAACAAAGGACATGATGTTTGGTTTTGACAAAACCAAGGTAACATGCTTCAACTGTGGTGAGAAGGGGCATTTTAAACGTGAATGTGTAAAGCCCAAGAAAACAGGTAATGGAAACCCATTTCAATCTTCACCCGTCAAGACAAGGAACAAATTGGAACTGCTTCTTCAAGCAAAGATACAAAGGCTCTTACAGCTCAAGATGATGAAGAACAAGACTGGTCCTCCAGGTTTGTTTCTTCTGGAGAATCAAATATTGCCCTTGTTGAAGCTGTAGATGATGAGTCTGCTAGTAAAAGTGAGGGTGCAACTGAGTAAGCAATGTCGGATGCTGAAGAAGCTGCGAACGTGGTAAATCACCTGGTTGAAGAAGATCTTATAGCAACAAGTACAGAATCTCCTATCACAAAAGGATCTGATTCTGCTTTGATGACTAACTCAACCGATTCATCATAGGTAAGTTCTCTAGACCAGTTGTTTGATAAACATGATTGTCATGACTGTGATAAGTTTAGAGAAAGCATTGACTTGAAATTTTCTAGGTTATCAGAACACAATGATAACTTAGTAAATGATTTAAAACTATGCACTGAGGCTAATCGTATTTTAAAACAAAATGAGTGCAGTTTTAAAGAAAGGATAGAACTTTTGGGAAAACAACTAAGGGAAACCGAAGTTGTTGAATTAAATCAATCAAATGATATAAAGTTTTATGTAAATTCTTTAGAAGAGACCAAAAAGGAAAAAGAAGTTTTGGAAGTCGAGGTAAATTCATTAAAACAAAAACTGCATAGTTGGGCTAGTTCTTCTCACATAGTTCAAAACTTAGTGAAAGAACGAAACAATGGGGAAGGTCTGGGGTACAAGGTAGTAGCACCACCACATGAAATCCTTTTAAATACAAAGTGTAGACCTGTAAATGACAACCCAGTAAAGGATCATGTGGTCTCCACTCTTCTGGTTAGTGATCCCGATTCCACAGTCAAACATGTACAAAAGATCACTAAACAGAAGGAGACTGCTTTGAAATCTAAAGGTAAAATACCGGTTGATTCTTTGGATGATGAAATTAAAAGGGTTAATGTAAGGTCAGGATTAGATACGTCAACTTCAGACTCAAGACTGATCAAACCAGTTAACCATAAACGTGTTACTCATTAAAGTCCAAATAAAGTGCAAGTTAAAGATGTACAAAACGTTAAAACAATTAATTTTGTTAATCAGACTGAAATATCTAAGAAGGAAGTTATTAAACCCAAACAGACAAAGGTCACACCTGTGCAAAACTCAAACCCTCATAAATATTTTCCTCAATCTGTAGAAGTAAGATCTTGCTACAATTGTGGAAAACGAGGACATATCTCTTCAAATTGTCCTTACTATCAGACTCCCCAAAAGAAAATTGAACTCAATGATACCAAAAAAAGTTTTACTCAAAATAGATCTACTACTCCACCAAAGAGTATTAGTGAACTTAAAGTTCAAACAATAAGCCAGTCGTCTGGCTATCACAAACAAGCCTTACACAAAATTGGCTTATGGAAAGAAAAGTTAAGTAATTTGTCTGATAGTGAGGAAATTAAGAAGAAAGATATGCCCTCATCTTCTGAAGGTCAATGGGTTGAGTTTATGATATGTGATTCCTCGGGACACCTAAGCCAGTTAAGGCTTGGGTCCCAAATCTGAACTGATAAGTTTTTTTGAATGTGCAGGGTGTTCGCTATAGTGGTATCACAAATACATGGATTATTGATAGTGGGTTGTCAAGGCACATGACAGGGAAATCGTCTATCCTTTTCAACGTCAGACATATTAAAGGGGGACATGTTTCATTTGCTGGGGACATGTTTTATTTGCTGGGAACAAAGGAATTACATAACAGCACAAAGTGAAGTAGGAAATGAGAAAGTTAAGTTTGACAAGGTCAACTATGTTCAGCAACTACAGAACAACTTACTTTCTGTTTCCCAGATCTGTGATAAAGGATTTAAGGTTGTATTCGACAACAAGAAGTGCTACATGTTAAAAGGACTATGTGATTGAGGAAGATAAAGTTCTTATGTCAGGTTCAAGATACAACGATTTGTATGTCTTGGATCTGTCAAAAGCATCCACAACTGATCACACGGTTCAATGCTTCTTGTCAAATGCAACTGAGAAAGAGTCAATCTCCTGGCATAGGAGAATGGGACACATTAATCCAAGGAAGATGAATCATTTGGTACAGAATGATTTGGTAAATGGAGTAACTGTCAAAAGCTTCCAACTTCCTGATTTTTGTGTGGCGTGTAAGAAAGGAAAACAAACCAAGAAAGCTCACAAGTCCAAGAAAGTTCGTTCAATTGATCTTCCACTTGAGATTTTACACATGGATCTGTTTGGTCCTGTCAGTACACAGAGCATTGCTAGTGACAGCTATTGCTTTGTAGTAACAGATGATTACTCAAGGTTCTCTTGGGTGATGTTTCTGTAAGCCAAATCAGAAACTTTTGACTCATTCAAACAGTTGGTTACTACCTTGGAATCACTCTACAAGTTGAAAGTACGTCAGATCCGATCAGACAATGGCACTGAGTTCAAAAATCAGTGGATGGAGACATATTGTAAAGAAAGAGGAATTGTACATCAATTTACTTCTGCCTACACTCCACAAATGAATGGCATTGCTGAAAGCAAGAATCGGAGCTTGATAGAGACCGCCAGAACAATGCTAGCTGACTCGAAACTGCCAATTCAATTTTGGAATGAGGCGATAGCTAATGCTTGTTACACGCTCAATCGAGTCTTAGTGGTCAAACGACATGGGAAAACATGTTATGAACTGCTCCAGAAACGTAAACCTAATCTGGAGTATCTAGAACCGTTTGGTGCACCATGCATGCTGCTGAAGAAAACTCAGACAAGAAAGTTTAGTGAGTGAAGCCAAAATATGTTTTGTTTCTCAATTTGAGCCAAAATATGTGAGTGAAGCTTTAAATAATAAGGCATGGGTCAGTGCAATGCAAGAAGAACTTCTACAGTTCCAGAAATTGGGAGTATGGACCCTTGTGGACAAACCAAAAGGTGCGAAAGTAATTGGTACTAAATGGGTGCTGAAATGCAAGAAAGATGACCAAGGGGTCATAATAAGGAATAAGGCTCGACTTGTAGTTCAAGGATTTTGACAAGTTGAAGTCATAGATTACAATGATGTGTTTGCACTGGTGGCGAGAATGGAAGCACTACGTATATTTCTAGCCTATGCATCCTACATGAAGATTAAAGTCTATCAACTAGATGTGAAGAGTGCATTCTTTCATGGTGAAATCCGTGAGATGGTCTATGTCAGTCAACCCGAAGGATTCAAGGACTCTTATCATCGGGACAGAGTTTACAAACTAGACAAGGCTCTTTACGGGCTACATCAAGCCCCTAGAGCCTGGTATGAAAAACTCTCAACTCATCTTGTGAAACACGGGTTTTGCAGAGGAGTGATTGACTATACATTGTTTATTAAAGAAAAAGATAGAGATTTACTGTTGGTACAAATTTATGTTGATGACATAATCTTCGGTTCCAAAAATGAAGACTTATGTTAAGAATTTGAATCTGTAGTGAAAGCAGAATTTGAGATGAGTGCCATGGGGGAGATGAAGTTCTTTCTTGGCTTACAAGTGGTCAAACACCAAAGGGAATCTTTCTACATCAGACCAAGTATGTGGGAGATATCCTCAGTCAGTTCGATATGGAGAATGCTTCAGCAGCTGGAACTCCACTTGCCATGAATCATGGCATATCACCCGACAAAAATGGTGATCTGGTTGATGCCACCATGTACAGAGGAATGATCGAATCTCTCATGTACCTCACCGCCTCACGTCCTGACATCATGTACGCCACGTGTGTTTGCTCACGATATCAGGTGAAACCAAAAGTAAATCACCTCATCGGGGTAAAATGGATTTTTCGTTATCTGAAGGGTACTCCAACACTAGGGTTGTGGTATCCTCATGACGATGACTTTGAGCTTACAGCGTATAGTGACTCGGATTATGGTGGTTGAAAAATAAACTACAAGTCAACATCAGCGGGATGTCAGTTCTTTGGTAGACGGTTAGTCACCTGGCAGTGTAAGAAGCAGACCTCCGTTGCTCTGTCAACATGTGAAGCTGAATACGTTGCTGCTGCAAGTTGCTATTCACAAATCATCCGGATTCAACAACAAATGCGCGACTACGGTTTGCAATTTTCTAACACCCCTATTTTTGTTGATATTCTACTGCTATTGCTGTCACCAAAAATCCGGTCCAACACCCTAAAACAAAACACATCGGTATTAAATATCACTTTATACGTGACAGTTTTGAAAAGCATTTAATCGATGTTGTTAAAATTAATATGGATTTTCAACGCGCCGATCTCTACACAAAAGCATTTGATAAACCTCTGTTTTTATACCTATTAGAAGTCAATGGTGTGAAAAGAAAAGTGATGTGATTCCCAGAGGAATCGAGTTCGTAGTCCGTCTTTCTAATTTCTATTTTATTTTTCTTTATTTTTCCTGTCTTAAAAATCCAAAAACACAAAAAGATTTTCCATTTTAGAATTTTAGGGGGAGATTAGTCTAGGTTTAGTATTTATTCAGTATTCATTTACTTAAAAAAAAAAGGGGGGGGGGCAGATAGGCTGAAATCAAATCAAAACTGTGAGATTGATTCAAAATCATGGAAAATGATAGTACACAGGGAACTAATTGTTTGGGGCTTTAAAAAGACTGAAAAGATCATAATGTTATATTAAAATTACAAGTCTTAGAAGTCTAAGACAAATAAAGGAAAAATGATAGTACACTAGTCTGTTACTGAGGTTACATAGAGAAAGTAGGCCTAGAGGTTGCTAGTTCATTATACGATGTGTCGGTAGATTCAACACAATAGACAAGTAGACTTCTTTGGTGAAACAATTTAAACTAAATTGTTCAACAGGCTGTGGGCTTCCATCTTATCCCTGCTTAACACAATCAATGCATTTCCAATAAGGGGTGACGAGCAAATAAACGCCACAAATGTGTGCGGACGACTATAAGAATGAGCAAAGCACATGAAAAGAATGATAAACGCAATCAAACTAACGACTAATGTTGTTGGTGCGTTATGTGTAAAAGAAAAAATTGCTCTTACAAGAAGATAGGTTGTGTGCCTCTCTGCTGTGCGATGGCACTGGCCTGAGGATAAGCACAACCTAAATATTCTAGAATTCATTGTGGTTCGTGCCCTTCTTCTGTGCGATGGCACTGACCTGAGGCTTTGCATCTCTTTGAAAGCTCTTAGAATAGTTTCTTTTTGTCTCAATACCCGTAGACAGCTCAAAATCTCCTGAGGAATGTTGATTACCATGTAAGTGTGGGATCCACAAATACTTGTTGAAATAATACAATCTAATCACCAATGTGAGTCAAAAGTCTGTGTATGGATTTAAGTGGACAACAATACTGATAATCGTCATGGCTGCAACTCTCGACAATCAAATTCATTGTGTGCCTCTTACAACCCTAGTATGATTTCCTGTGAGCGCTTGTGACTCTGAGAGTAATAAGGATCATTAACTTAAAGATATATCCAAGAGTCCCAAATGATTATGATACACCTGTATGATTCCATATGAATCTCCCCGGAGATGATCAATCAAACTTAAGCCGTTCTGCTTTGGGGGAGAAATTGGTTAAATGATAATTAATAGTTTTCAACCCACCTCAAACAAAAACACAAAAATATGTCTTGTTTTGTTTAAGTTTCAAGTTGTTTTCCATTTCTAGTTATTGTTTTTCATGTCGAACTATGTAACAAGCTGAACTCTATGAATCATACTTTAAAAGGGTCACGTCTGAGGTGACCAAATTATTGCAAAGTTAAAGGATCATATCTGAGATGATCAAAGTTTTAAAGGTAAAAGGGTCACATCTGAGGTGATCAAAAGGTTTTAATTAAACGGATCACATCTGAGGTGATCACATGGTTTTTCATTAAAAAGATCACGTCTGAGGTGATGAAATGGGTTTTCGCTAAAAGGATCATCTCTGAGATGATCGGTGCACATAATGTTTTATCAATCAAAAGTGAAAATTGAAAGTTTGGAAAAGTATGAAGTCAACTCATGATTATGAATCAATCGCACGATTGGATCATAAGTATGAACCATGTTGATACATACGTACCTAGTTTAGGAGCTTAATGTAAAATGTCTTTCATGTCTTACATATTTGTTATTGAATGAGTATGAATGAAATACAATACGTGGTTGATGCTTATAATGTTTAATGTTTCATTGTTTATTGTGTGATAACGCATATTGAACTAACTATATAGGTTTGTGAAGTGTTGAAGTTCTCATGCGAATGGACCACGCTAATGGACCATACGCATGACCATTTGCACGACTGAACCAGGAGACTGGATCAGTCGCACGATTGTGACATGTGATTGACTCAGTCGCACGACTGGACCTTCAATCTTGCGGATGGATCAACCGCATGCTTCTGTCGCACGACTGAACCATGCTGATGGTTCAATCACACGAATGAAGACTCCAAACATATAAATACCACTTAATTCGTGGAAAAACATAAGAATTCGAATACCTATGAACATACTCGTACCGTAGTCGTCTAGAGGCTCAAGAAAACCTGTTCCAACTTCATAGTTCGTCTCTGATCAATTCTCATTCGTTCTTAATGTTTGTTTCATCGTTAGGATTGATCAGATTGTCGTTGTCACTGATTGGATCGCTAATAAAATAGGATTCCGCACTATTTGAGTTGGTATACGCGCGGAATCAGTTAGTACTCCGTACGTACTCGGTCCTAACAAGTGGTTTAAGAGCTTTGGCTCATGATTTGCATGTGATTCGATCGATTTGGTATAAAAATCACGTTTTTTCATTCAAAACACCATCTTTTTGGGTTAAAACAGTGTTTTCAACGTCTCCAGATCAAAAAGTTCACATTTTTCGTCATACGACAGATTAGGATTCATAAAAATTCGTGTTTGTGAGTCAAAATCGTCAAAACTTTGAATTTTTCAAAACAGCAGCCTTCAGTGGCACGAATAGCTCATTCGTACGACTGAACTCAATCGTACATCCCATACGCACGATTGAACTCAGTCGCTCATCCAATCGTATGACTGAGCATTCTATTCGCATTGTCCAGTCGTCCTTGTCCATCCACACGATTGACTCATCCGTATTATTCAATTGCACGATTGAACCATCCACATTGTTCAATTGCATGGTTAGCCAAATCGCATTTGTCCATTCGCACCAGAAAAAATAGTTTGTTCTAAAAGTCAAAGTAAATAGAAATGGAAGATCAGTACTCAGCGTTCACCGCAGGTCGAGATTCATGGATTCAGAATCTATTGCTTCTGGAAAATGAAGTTGGTAATCACAATAAGCCTCCTAAGCTCATAACGTTAGACGATTACGCACAATGGAAGCAAAGGTTCGAGATATACTTAAATGGAGTTGATCCTAATCTGTGGGAATCAATCGAGATTGGGTATAGCATGCCGGTTGGTGCTGATGGAGTAAAACTTACCTTGGGTGGCATGACTGATAGCCAGAAGGTCAAGTACAATGCAGAGAAGAAGGTGTACGCTTTGTTAACTCAGTCAATTCCTAAGGACATATTCTATCAGTTTTCTGAGAATAAACAAGCCAAGAAGTTATGGGATGCTCTGGAAAAATAGTATGACGGGAATGCTACGTTGAAGGCATTAAAGGCAAAGGCTTTGAAGAAGGAGTTTGATAACTTCTCTTCAATAGGAAAAGAGAGTCTGGACGACGTTATTGACCGCTTCTACCACTTGATGAGTGAGCTGCGCACTCATGGAGTTACCACGTCTATGGAAGATAAGGTGTCAAGCTTTACAGATGGATTACCAGAGAAGTGGGTTTTGTTTGTTTCAAATCTTAGACAGAATGATATGCTGGCAAAGTTGGATATCAATGATTTCATTCTGAAGCTGAGAGAGGAAGAGTTGAGGATGAAGTACAGATCCTAGAAAAGTTCATATGATCAGAACCCATCATTTTACAACTCAACACCTCAACTAAAAACTTCTGGAGCCCCACTCCAAACAGCATTTGTCTCCAGTTCAGCTGCTCTGTCTCAAGCCATTACTTCAGGATCTGACACGTTAGGGTCATCTTGCACCCAATACATAGCACCTGAAGTAAATGCTATGAAATTGAAGACCGAGAATCTCGGTAATGTGACTGTTGAGGTAGCAAAGGAGCATATGGATCTTCTAATAGCTGTTGTTCACTCCTATGATGGTCTAGTTACGGGGAAGATTGGAAACTGCCATCTTACCGATGAAGACTACGAGCAGGTAGATGAAACTGAGCTCGAAAGGATGGACATTATGTGGGCATTGGCTAGTGCTGTCCGGAGGGCGAAGAAGTTTGTTAAGAAGACTGGACAGAACTTGATAGCCACAAAGGGTCCAACCTTTGGTTTTGAAAAAACCAAAGTTACCTGCTTTAACTGCTGAGAAAAGGGGCACTTCAAACGTGAATGTGTAAAGCCCAAGAAGACAGGTAACGGGAATCCTTTCTCATCTTTCAATCATCAAGACAAACCCACCAATGGGTCTACATCTTCAAACAAGGATCCTAAGGCCTTGACTGCCCACGACGATGAAGGACAAGATTGGACCTTTTGCTTTGTGTCTCTTGGAGAATCCAACATTGCATGTGTTGAGGGTTTGGATGACGACTCTGTAAGCGAAGGTGATATAGCAGTGGAACTCATAATGTCAGATCATGAAGATACTGCTACTGTGGTCACTCACCAAATTGAAGAAGGTCCTAGCACTACATGTTTAGAATCACCAGCACCCAAAAAGTAAAACTCTGCGATGATGGCTGATTCAACCGAACCTTCTCAGGTAAGTTCCACATACCAACTCTTTGATAATCATGCTTGTTCTGAATGTAATAAATTTAGGGATAGCATAGATTCAAAATTTGCTATGCTATTAGATCACAATGATAGTCTAGTAAATGATTTACAACTGTGCACAGGAGCAAACAGAATTTTAAAAGAAAATGAGCACAGTTATAAAGAGAAAATAGAACTGTTAAATAAATAACTTAGGGAAACTGAAGTTGTGGCCTTTAACCAAGCAAATGACATAAAGTTCTATTTAAACTCCTTGGAAGAAACCAAGAAAGAAAAAGCGGTTTTGGAAGTCGAAGTCAACTCACTAAAACAAAAACTGCATTGTTGGACTAGTTCTTCTCACATAGTTCAACACTTAGTGAGAGAACGAAATCATGGGGAAGGGTTGGGTTACAAAGTGGTTACACCACCACATGAGACCTTGTTGAATGCTAAAAGCAAACCAATTAATAATAACCCAATCAAGGATCATGTGGTGTCCACTCCTCTTTTAAGTGATCCAGATTCCATAAGTAAACCTATTGAATTTGTCACTAAACAGAAGGAGACCACTTTGAAGTCAAAAGGTAAGATGCCTATTGTTAATTTGGATGAACAATTTTCAAAGGTTAAGGTGGAGTCAGGTTCAAACATGTCTCATTCAGAACCCAAAAAGACCAAACAATTTAACCAATCTAGAGCATCATGTCTAAGTCCAAATAAACAAAAAGGGTAAAGATGTTAAACATGTTCAAACAATGAATTTTGTTAAAGAAGTCAAAACATCTAAACAAGAAGTGTCAAAACCCAAAGAAACTAAAAGTCACACATGTGTCACATACCTCCCAACAGAAACAGTTTAACTAACATGTCGAAAGCAGATCTTGCTACGCTTATGGAAAGTATGGACACATTGCTTCTAAATGTTCTTATTATCAGACACCAAGAAAGAAGATTGAACTTAATGATCCAAAACTTAGTTCTTTAAAAAGGAGGTCAATTACTCCACCAAAAAGAACCTTTGAACCTAAAGTTCAAACTATAAGCCAATCGTCTGTTTATCACAAATAGGCCTTACATAAAGCTGGCTTATGGAAAGAAAAATCAAGTCTCGTGCCTGATAATGAGATCATGAGGAAGAATGATCTACCCTTATCCTCAAATGGATAGTGGGTAGAATTTATGATGTGTGATTTCTCGGGGGCACCCAAGCCAGTCAAGGCTTGGGTCCCTAACCTGAACTAATCATTTCCTTTGAATGTGCAGGGTGTCCGCTATAGTGCTTCTTTGAATACCTGGATTGTTGATAGCGGTGCATCAAGGCACATGACTGGAAACCTGTCTCTATTGTCAAACATCAAACAAATTAAAGGAGGTCACGTTTCATTTGCTGGAAATAAAGGAGGTTACATCACTGCACAATGAGAAGTGAGAAACCAGAAAGTCAAGTTTGATAAGGTAAACTATGTTTAACAACTTCAAAATAACTTACTTTCTGTTTCTCAGGTATGCGACAAAGAGTTAAAAGTTGTATTTGACAACAAGAAGTGCTATGTTCTGAAGAAGGACTATGTCATTCCGGAGGACTAGGCGTTAATGTCAGCTTCAAGATATAACAATTTATATGTCTTGGACCTCTCAAAGGCCTCCACAACCGATCATCAAGTTCAATGCTTCTTGTCAAAGGCAACAGAAAAAGACTCCATCTCCTGGCATAGGAGAATGGGACATATCAATCCCCGGAAGATGAATCACTTGATCAAGAATGATCTAGTGCGAGGAGTAAATGTTCAAAACCTCCAACTACCGGATTTCTGTGTTGCATGTAATGAAGGGAAACAGACAAAGAAGTCTCACAAGCCAAAGAAAGTTCATTCAATTGACCTACCTCTTGAGCTTCTTCATATGGATCTGTTTGGCCCAGTCAGTACAAAAAGCATTGCCAGTGATTTGTACTTCTTTGTAGTTAAAGATGATTACTCAAGATTTTCTTGGGTGATGTTTCTGAAATCCAAATTAGAGACATTTGAATCATTCAAAGAGCTAGTAACTACATTGGAATCACTTTACAAGCTGAAGGTAAGGCAAGTCCGCTCCGACAACGGCACCGAGTTCAAGAACCAATGGATGGAGGAATTCTGCAAAGAAAGAGGAATTGTGCACCAATTCATATCAGCCTACACTCCTCAAATGAACGGTGTTGCTAAGAGAAAGAATCGTAGCTTGATAGAGAAAGCCCGGACGATGCTAGCAGACTCAAAACTGCTTATCCACTTTTGGAACGAGGCAGTAGCTAATGCATGTTACACCCTTAATCGAGTCCTGGTGGTCAAGCGTCATAGTAAGATGTGTTACGAGTTACTCCAACGACGTAAACCTAATCTAGAGTACCTCTAACCGTTTGGTGCACCATGTACACTGCTGAAGAAAACACAGTCAGGGAAATTCAGCGAGAAGGCTGAAGAAGGGATTTTCTTAGGATACAACATACCGAATAAGAGAGTTTACAACAACTCAACGGGTCAAGTAGAAGTGTGGTACAATGTTGATGTACAGAGATACACCACCCCCTTGCTGGAAAAGGACCCTCTTTCTTTTTCAACTATGATGGATTCTTTAAATCCTTCAACATCCCTCTCTCTTCTCCTGAGGATGAGTTATCGACCAGAATGATGTACGACGTATTAAACACACCTTCACTGGATCTGATGACTTCAACTTCACAAGGTGAGCCTTCTAGTTCTTTAGGGGGAGCACTTGAGATAAGTGACTCCTCCTCTGATGATGAAGACGTAGCAAATGATCAGGTGGATCAAGGGTAACACGTTCCTGCTACTCCAAGTACACAAGCATCTGCTGTTGATGCCTCTGACACTTCAGAACCTCATACTCCCACTACCTCAGATACTGAACCTGCTATTCACAATCTGGATGATGAGGTAGTTATACCCACCACTCCTAGATCTCGACTAAATGTTTATCATCCGTTGGATAATGTCATTGGAGATGTTAAATCAGGAGTCCAGACTAGAAGTCAGCTATACTCAGCTGATTATGCCTTAGTAATGGAAAAGGGACATCTTCACGATAGTGCATATTGATGTTTTGTGTCTCAGTTTGAGCCAAAATATGTTAGTGAAGCCCTGAACGATGAGGCATAGGTGAGTGCCATGCAAGAAGAACTTCTTCAATTCAAGAAGTTGGGAGTATGTTCTCTCGTGGATAGACCTAAAGGTGATAAGGTCATTGGCACCAAATGGGTCTTGAAGTGCAAGAAATATGACCAGGGGTCATAATAAGAAACAAGGCTCGACTTGTAGTTCAAGGATTTTGACAAGTCGAGGGCATCGATTACAATGAAGTGTTTGCACCTGTGGCAAGAATGGAAGCAATCCATATCTTCCTAGACTATGCATCTTACATGAAGATCAAAGTCCATCAATTAGATGTAAAGAGTGCATTCCTTCATGGTGAAATCCGGGAGACAGTGTACGTCAGTCAACCCGAAGGATTTGAGGATCCGTATCATCGGGACAGAGTTTACAAACTAGATAAGGCTCTCTACGGGCTCCATCAAGCCCCAAGAGCTTTGTATGAAAAACTCTTGACTCATCTTGTGAAACATGGCTTTCACAGAGGAATGATTGACTGTACACTGTTCATCAAAAAAAAGGATGGTCACTTACTGCTAGTTTAGATCTATGTTGATGACATAATCTTCGGTTCCAAAAACGAAGCATTATGTAAAGAATTTGAAGCAGTAAGAAAGCTGAGTTTTAGATGAGTGCCATGGGTGAGATGAAGTTCCTTCTCGGCTTACACGTGGATCAGACTCCAAAGGGGATATTTCTGCATCAGACCAAGTATGTAGGCGATATTCTCAATCGGTTTGATATGGAGAATTTTTCCGCAGCTGGAACTCCACTTGCTACAAACCATGACGTCGCACCGGATGAAAATGGTGATCTGGTGGATGCCACTCTGTATCGAGGAATGATCGGATCACTCATGTACCTCACTGCCTCAAGACCTGATATCATGTAAGCGACATGTCTATGCTCCAGATATCAGGCGAAACCTAAAGTCAACCATCTCATAGGCGTCAAAAGGATATTTCATTATCTAAAGGGTACTCCAAGACTTGGGTTGTGGTATCCTCATGATGTTGACTTTGAAGGGTACAGTGTATAGTGATTCGGATTATGGCGGCTGCAAAATGAACTACAAGTCTACTTCAGCAGGATATCAGTTCTTTGGGAGAAGATTAGTCACGTGGCAGTGTAAGAAGCAGACATCAGTTGCTCTGTCAACTTGTGAAGCTGAATACGTAGCTACTCCAAGCTGCTGTTCACAAATCATCTGGATTCAACAGCAAATGCGGGACTACGGTTTGAAATTCTCTAACACTCCTATATTTGTTGATAATTCTGCTGCTATAGCCGTAACTAAAAATCCGGTCCAACATCCTAGGACCAAACACATCGGAATTAAATATCACTTTATACGTGATTGTTTTGAAAGAATTTAATCGATGTTGTTAAAATCAATATGAATTTTCAACGCGCTGACCTCTACACAAAAGCTTTTGATAAACCAAGATTTTTATATCTGTTAGAGGTCAACAGCATGAAAATGAAATGTGAAGTAATTCTAGAAGATGAAAATGCTTAGGACGACAACCGTTTAGTTTTTATTCTCTTTTATTTTTCTTATTTTAATTTTTCTGTCTTAAAAATCCAAAAACACAAAAACATTTTTGGTTTTAGAATTTTAGGGGGAGAATAGGTTAGTTTAGTATTAAATTAGTTATTTTATTTAATTACTAAGAAAACAAAAAAAATGAGGTAAGACAGAGAACACAGGAACAAGGAGTTTGGGACTTTAAATTAATTTAACTGATTAAGATGCAAAATTCAAAGTATAAGTCTGAGAAGTCTAAGCAATATCAAAGGAAAAATGATAGTAAAACTAGCTACTACTAAGGTAACACACAGAAAGTAGACCTAGAGGTTGCTAGATCACGAGATGATGTGTCGGTAGATTCAACACAATAGATAAGTAGACTTCATTGGTGAGTTCAACCTCAAACTAAGTTGTTCAACAAGCTATGGGTTACCATCTTATCCCTGGTTAACACAATTAACGAAGTTCCAATATGGGGTGACGAGCAAAATAATCGCTAAAAATGTGTGCGGATGACCAGAAAAATGAGCAAAGCACATAAAAATGCAAAAAGCAATTAAGCTAATAACCTATGTTGTTGGTGAGATCTGTGCAAAAAGAATAAAATTGCTCAAACAAGAAGATAGGTTGTGTGCCTCTTTGCGTGTGGTAGCACTGACCTGAAGATAAGCATAACCTAAGTATTCTAGAATTCATTGTTGTTTGCGCCTCTCTGCTGTGCGATGACACTGACCTGAGGCTTTGCATCTCTTTGAAAGCTCTTAGAATAGTTTCTTCTTGTCAAAACACCCGTAGACTGCTTGAAAATCTCCTGAGGAATGTTGATTACCATATAAGTGTGGGATCCACAAATGCTTGTTGAAATAATTAAACCTAAATCATCACCAATGTATGTAAAAAATATGTGTATGGATTTAAGAGGACAAGTATACTGACAATCATCATGAGCTGCAATTCTTGAAAGTCCAAATCATTGTGGGTATCTTACAGTACTAGTATGATTTCCTAAACTTGCTAATTTCTCTCGATGAAAACAAGAATCCAGCATCAAAAAGGCTTTGGTAAAATGTCCCAAATGATTTGATAAACCTGTATGATTCCACAATGAATTGTTCCAGTTCTGATCAACGTAACTTGATACTATACTGTCTAGAAAGGAAAATCTGATAGATACTTATCTTAGAATTTCAATGTCATACAAAATTACAAAAATAAGTTTTAGTTTGTCTTTTAGTTCTAGCTGTTTAATTTGTTTAGTTTTTAGTCAGCTTAGTTATTAAACGTCGGACTATGCATTTGAATTCTATCTGGGATTAAATCACTTAAAAGGGACACGTCTGAGGTGACCAAACGGGTTTTCAAATGTTAAAAGGGTCACGTCTGAGGTGATCCACAGTTTTCTAAGTTAAAATGATCATGTCTGAGATGATCACTGGTCAGAATGTCTTATCAATTGTTAATAGGGCTAAGTGTTAAATGGTCATAAAGTCAAAATCATAAGTATTAGCCATTCGCACGACTGGACCATGAGTATGGACCAGCCGTAGGATTGGACCATACGTATGAGCCCATTCGCACGAATGGAGGTGACCGACTATGCCAGTCGCACGAATGATCTTCAATCGCACGAATGGAGGTGACTGACCATGCCAGTCGCACGACTGATCTTCAATTGCACGATTGGAGGTGACCGAATGTGCCAGTCGTACGACTGACCCTCAGTCGCACGAATCAAGTATCCGACTAGGTTCAGTCGCACGTATGGAGGAAACCCAAGTATAAATAGAGGGGCAGTCAGTCGCACATTCTCATTCACCCCTCAATCGCTCTCAAACGTACGACACACCGTTACTCTGGCAAAATTTCGTTTGATTGATATAGACCATTGTTTGTAGTATCCTAACGATTTGTACTGCTCTTCCAGGTAATGCGCGATGTGGTGCAACTCAAAGATCAATAAATTCATGCCCTAATGATCGAACTTAAAGCCTAAATATAACCGAGACTTAGTTTGACAAATAAACCAATAAAACTAAGTATCTTGTTAAATTAAATGTTATTAGGTCTTAAGTTGGACATTTGTGAAACTGATGAGTCAAATCACAACGTCTAACATCATGTTTTGCTCAAAATTTGAATTTGACTGGAAAAACAGTCTGTCATGTAAATGGAACCCTGATGAACTTCAATCGTACGACTGAGCTATGCGAATGGCTCAATCGCACGACTGAGATGGACGAATGGCTAAATAGCATGACTGAACCATACGTATGAGTTCAGTGGCACAAGTGGTGTAAACACATGAGAGAACATACGACTAAGCCCAGTCGGATGACTCAGTCGTACGTTTGAGCTCATTCGCACGACTAGATCTTAGTCGCACAGCCCATTCGCACGACAGAACAAAAGTTTTCAAGTCCAATGAATCAAATTGTCATTGATTGGCACTTACTAATGTTTGTTAACTTTGTGTAACAGATGGTGATTCGTTGGACTATGAGCACAAAGCATAACATTTGTGCTCATCTGGATCTGTCCTCAAGGAATGCAGCTGAGTTCTCCGGCATTATCACATTCTTACGGAGATCGAGGATATTTCGTGCGATCTCAACGCCGTGCACACCATACCTATCAGTTCAGCAGGCTTTCTGGGAATGCGCTGTCGTCGACAGGTCCTCCGAGCCTCACTGTATCAAGAGCTCCATTTTTGGGGAGGCTATTGAGATCACAGAGGACGATCTCAGGACTGTATTAGAGTTTGGGGATGATGCTGACTGCCCTACACGGCTACATCCACTGACAGTCCGAGGATGTTTTCTGAGGGCTAAGTACTAGGGGGATATCAACGCAGGTGTGCTCAAAAAGAGCAACCTGTGCCCCCCAACTGAAGTACTTAGCCCATGTGCTGTTGAAGTGTATTGCCTCAAGGAAGGGAGGCTTCGATGAGCTGTCCAATCAGATGCAGAACGCTTATGTGGCGTTGGTGCTGAACTTTCCGTTCAGCTTCTCGAGGATGATCTTCAACTATATGGTGGAGAACATCGAGGCAAAGGCAAAGGAGGGATTTTGCATGTACCCTCGCTTCATGCAGATGATCATTGACCAGAAGCTTCCGTTGCTACCAAAGGAGAAGGAGGATGCCGTGGTTCTAGAGGTGATGGATGATACCACTCTAGGACGGATGAAGGTTTACCGGGGCAAGCAGGTGACGCCCCCGGTAAGGCGACTGTTTGGGCATCTGGCCCGGGAGGAGTATGTGGTGCCAGCTCGACGAAAGTGGCGCCACGATGACAGCGACTCGGACACCGAGCAGATTGTGCTCCCGGCTGATGACTCCGATGATGATGACAGTGGTGATGGTAGAGATACTAGCCCCACCCAATCTAGGGCCACTGCTACTGATATGACATCTCCACCATCCACCCAAGGAGGTGCTGAGACTGCCAGATTCCATCAAGACTTCCAACCTAATTAGGAGGAGGAGTCGGATGAGGAGCCTCTGGTGCAAACGGTGGGGAGAGGGGTAGTAGCCAATGAGATAGGTGTTAGGGCGGTTGGTGGACGCCAGGGCGAGTCTGGGGAGGATACTTCTGATCCATCATACACCCCAGACGAGCCCAGTAACCAAGGGGGAGCCTCTGTGTCCAAGGGCACACGAAAAAAGAGGATGGCTCAACCCTACGGGAAGAAGGGGAAGAGGCCCAGATTTACCTTGATTACCACCACTTCTACCACTCCAGCCAACACCTCTACCACTATAGCCACCACCACTACTACCACACCACCCACTACTACCACCACACCCACTACTACTACCACACCTCCACTTTCCACTTCTACAGCCCATACTTCACCACTCATTCATTCACCACCACCCATATTCACCACAGCCACAACTACCACCACCAGCCACCAAGCCGGACCATCAACCCATCCCATATTCCTTACGAGATCATCCCTTCCTCCCATTGGAGTGGAGGAACAACTTTCAGCACTGAACCGTATGGTGCTGAAGCTGTTGGCGGCTGATGAGGAGAAGACTGCACAGATACGTTAGCTTGTGGAGATCAATGCTACCCAAGCACAGTAGATCTCTCAGCAAGCTCAGCAGATTGCCCAACTCCAGGAGTATAACGTCCAATCAGCCAAGAAGATAGAGGCGTTGGAGGCTTCCAACAAGACGATCATGCTCAAGCTCAAGGGAAAAAAAGATGAACCTCTGAAGATCAGAGAAGGAGATGATGATGTTGATGATGATGGTGAAGATGATGACAGTGATGATGATGAGGCGAGTGATGATGGAGAGCCTAGAGGGAGGCAGGATGATGATGATGAAGAAGAAGGTGATGCAGCTGCATCTGCCTCAGCACATGGTCAAGAAAGAAGAATGAAGAAAAGGCAAGACCAAGAAGCATCATCCTCTGCCCCACCTACTTCCCCGACTGCAGAAGATCCCAACATGATTCAGGACAAAAATCAAACATCTCAGCAAGATGAATATGATGTTGCCCCTATAGCAAATCAAGTCTCAATTAACTATGATACTTGATTTGCAAGGGATTGTCAGGAGGTCTGTGAGTTATACTCCCGAAGAAGGAGAAATAATTCATGACCTTACTAATGAGCAACTTGCTGAGATGTTCCGGCTGAACCCGGATGAGATTTTCAAGGACGCTCCTACTGTTGATATGGCTAGTGACGATGAGCTTAACGATGTGGATGAAATAGAGATTGAAGACGTCACATCCCAGCATTATCTAGAGTACACTGACCGAGAGGGAAATAAACAAACAAACAAACAAACCCAGTATATCCCACTCAAGAGCAGGGTCTGGGAGGGGTAAGTGGTGGCGAGTCTTTCCTCTGTCCAGGTAGGTAGAGAGACTGCTTCCAAAGAGACCCCCGGCTCGATAACAAAAGCAATAACGCTAACGAGTCAGCATAAAATCAAGCATACAATAATGAAACAGCACACAACATAGGAACTAGAAAATGAACAAGCATACAACAGAGAAGTAGCTAGTTACCCCTAAAAAGGACAGAAGCGTACTACATACGCATCAGGTCCCGCAACAAGAAATCAAAGGCCCATCCTACCTACAAAACCCACTAAAAGTCCTTAATTTTAATTCTACGCCTCCACTCACTCCTATCCTCGATCATATGCTCAGAGAGGTGCAAGTGTATCATATCTCGCCTAATTATCTCTTCCCAAGTCAACCTAGGTCTTCCTATACTCTTCCTACCCTCTATGAAGATGTTCTCCACTGCTCTAACTGGTGCTGCCATTGGTCTCCTCTTAACATGCCCAAACCATCTTAATCTTCCCTCTCGTATTTTATCTGCAATACATGCCACTTCTAGCTTCTGTCGAAACACTTCGTTTCTTATCCGATCCAGTCTTGTGTGTCCACACATCCACCTCAGCATTCGCATTTCTACAACCTCTATTTGTTTCTCGTGCGATTTCTTTATGGCCCAGCAGTCTGTTCCATATAGCATGGCTGGGCGTACCGCCACTCTGTATAGTTTTCCCTTTAGCTTTGCTGGAAACCTCTTATCACATAAAATCCCTGATGCTACTCTCCATTTGCACCATCCTGCTTGAACACGGTGAGCTACATCGCTGCGTATCTCTCCGTCTTCCTGTAGGTACGAGACCATGTATTTGAACCTAGACGTCAGGTACTCTCGGCAGTGATACATTTGACAAGCTGGATCAGATGGAAAAGGAGGCAGAGACGTCAACAAGCCAAGCCCAAGCCTCGGACGCTGATGTTGATATCAAAAAGGCTGAATGGGCGGCTTGTTTTGCAGAGATCCGAGCCCAGCGCACTGCACTAAAGCCGAGTGCCTACACCAAGCTCTATAAAGTGAAGAAGCATCTCAGGGTGTCAGGCAAGATTATAGCATGGGCATACTTTGAGGATCTGAGTGTTTATGCAGTCAAGAGGGAGAAGGGAATAGAGTACTTTATATTTCCACATGATCTAAAGACTCTTCCCGGTTTTGAGCTCAACCAGCTGGCACGCCTAAAGTTGTTGTATGCTGACCCAAAAAAGATGTCAGGCTAGTTTGAGGCTGCTTTGAGAAGAGAGTACCTAAACCAGGTGGGTTAACTTCAGACCTCAACAACCAACGAGGTACATCAGAAGGTCTGAAGTTGATTCCATTACTGGAAAGCCAAAGGTTGTGTTGAAGTGGAGTCCTCCGCGCACTATGTCAAGAATCCCTCTATGGGAAATGCCACAGGACTTCACTCCACACTTCAAGTGGTGGTACTACGATTGGAGAACAGGTGAAGCAGTTATTGTCTTGCAGAAAGAGGGCTAAATGGATACTATCAGGGTATTTGACCCTATGTGGCTGACCAGCTTGTCTTCTGATGATGTATACACATTATACAAATGGCCACAGTTTTCTGATACGTAAGACATTATACAAGCCCTCCAGTTCCAGAATGTTATATCGAATCTGTTTTGTGTTTGAGATAAACGCCGGAGTTACAAGAGAGGAGAAATACAAGAAGTTTAATGAGCTGATGAAGAATGTTAGACAATGATGTAAACTAGGTCCAAGGGGGAGTTTGTTGATACATATATACCTAGTTTAGGAGGATAATGTAAAATGTCTTTTATGTCTTACATATTTGTAATTGAATGAGTATGAATGAAATACAATATGTGGTTGATGCTTGTAATGTTTAATGTTTCATTGTTTATTGTGTAACTAACTATATAGGTTTGTGAAGTGTATGAAGTTCTCATACGGATGGATCATGCTAATGGACCATACGCATGAACACTTCATGCTAATGGACCAGTCGCACGACTGAACCAGGAGACTGGATCAGTCGCACGATTGTGACATATGATTGACTTAGTCGCATGACTGGACCTTCAGTCGTGCGGATGGATCAACCGCATGCTTCAGTCACATGACCGAACCATGCTGATGGTTCAGTCACACGAATGAAGACTCCAAACCTATAAATTTCACTTAATTCGTGGAAAAACGTAAGAATTCGAATACCTACGCACATACTCGTACCCTAGTCGTCCAGAGGCTCAAGAAAACCTGTTCCAACTTCATAGTTCGTCTGTGATCAATTCTCATTCGTTCTTAACGTTTGTTTCATCGTTAGGCTTGATTAGATTGTCGTTGTCACTGATTGGATCGTCAATCAAATAGGATTCCGCACTATTTGAGTTGGTATACGCATAGAATCAGTTAGTACTCCGTACATACTCGGTCCTAACAAACCAATCATACGATTGAATCATTAGTATGGTCCAATCGTACGATTGGACCATGAGAATGGTCCAGTCATATGATTGGACCATGAGTATGAGGCTGTCATACGATTGGACCTCAAGACTGAGCCAGTCATACGAATGAAAAGAGGAGTATGGTTCAGTCGCACGACTGAACATCAGTCGCACGATTGAGCCATGCGTATTGGTCCAGTCGCACGACTGAAACCCTAATCAGTCTAAATAGAGGCTCAGTCGGTCGGAATCCCCACCAGACATCAAAAATTTCCAAAATCGCCTTTACACTGTTACGCTGCCCGAATTTTGAACTTTTGAGTTACATTCTGATTTGAGTTCTAACCTTGATTATACTCTTCTATAGGTAATTTGCAAACGATTCAAGGTCAAACAACCATTTAAAACAAATCTAATGTGACCTAAATTGTTAAATCAAATAACCGAGAGATAAACCCTAAAATAGACCACTTAAATGAACAAAATTGTTGATTTAATAGTGTTTAAGTGATATATCGGGTCCTTACGAACCATATGAACCCAAAGACAATGACTAATTTCACTTAATACCAAGATTCAAGATTATGGTGTCGCACAGGGGTTTGTACATATGGACAGACTGATGAACTCCAATCGTACGATTGAGCCAGTTGCATGCTTCAATTGCACGATTGAACCAATTGGTGATTCAGTCGCATGACTATCTCAACCGCATGGACTTGCATACGACTGAATTCAATCACATGCTCAATCGTACGACTAAATCCAGTCGTATGGTTCAATCGGACGATTGAACCATATTGGTCAAAATCTGTTCTAAGTCAAAATGCTTATCAATTATGAACGAAACCAACTTGTTTGCCCCTTGTATTGTAGAAATATGGCGGATCGTTAGACGATGAGTACTAAGCACAACATATGTGCTCATCTGGACCCCACATCTCGGAATGCTTCCGAGTTTACAGGGATTATAGCTTTTCTTCGACGTTCTAGGATCTTCAGGGCTATATCTACATAGTGTACTCCATACAGATCACTCCAGCAGACCATCTGGGAAGAGGCCACCATTGATAGCTCCATTGAGCCATATTGTATACGGAGCTCGATCTTCGGACAGGATATCAGCATTACTGCAGCTGATCTCAGGCAAGTCCGGAGTTGGGTGATGATGAGGATCACCCAACCAAGCTTCACCCTCTGACGGTTAGGGGGTGCTTTCTACGGATGAAGTACTCTGGGGACATCAACGCAGGCGTGCTCAACAAAAGCAATCTGTGTCCCCAGTTCAAGTACTTAGCACACGTGCTTCTAAAGTGCATTGCTTCAAGGAGAGAGAGATTTGATGAGCTCTCAGATGAAATCTAGAACACCTATGTGGCTCTGGTGCTGAACCACCCATTCAGTTTCTCCCAGATGATCTTCTCGTACATGGTCGAGAATATAAAGGCCAAGGGGAAGGAAGGGTTCTGCATGTACCCAAGATTTCTACAGATGATCATAGATCAGAAGCATCTGTCCCTGCCAAAGGAGAATGACGATGCTGTGGTGCTTGAGGTGATGGATGATACCACCTTAGGTAGGATGAGAGTGTACCAGGGGAAGCAGGTGAAACCCCCGGTCAGGAGACTGTTTGGTTATCTAGCCCGTGAGGATTACGTGGCGCTAGCTAGGAAAAAGTGGCATCACGATGATAGGGATTCGGACGTTGAGCCGATACTGGCTCCGATTGATGACGAGGACGATGACGATGATCATCAGGGTGGTGGAGACATAGGCCCGAGTGTACCAAGGGCCACTGAGACAGATACTATGTCTCCACCACCCCACATGTCAGTTCATCAACTCCCGGTGGATTAGAGCAGGCGCCCATCCGTTGGGACTTTCTTCATGATGAGGGAGATGAAGAGTCGGATGAGGAGCCACTCACACGGACTGTGGGTAGTCATGTGGTGGCTACAGAGAGGGGCATGGAGGCGGTTGGAGGATGCCGGGCTGAGGGAGAGAGGACAGACACTGCTGACCCTACATACTCTCCTCCTCAACCAAGCCCAGGGGAGGCACAGAGCTCAAAGGGCTCTCGGCTTAAGAGGATGGTTTAGCCACATAGCAGGATGGTCATGAGACGACGCGTAATGCTGATGACGTTTCCGTCCACCTCAGCCACTACATCTACCACCTCTACCACACCTACCACCACCACAGCCACCCCATCTACTACACCCACTACACCAAACACCACCACTACACCTACCACTACTATAACTACAATCCCTCCACCCATTTCATCCATCCCACCACAAACCACTACCACCACCATTCCCATATATACCACATCCACCACTCCACCCACCACATCCCAGGCCGGACCTTCCACCTCATCAGTACTACTGAGGTCCTCTCTGCCCAATGTTGGGCTAGAGGAACAGCTTGCCAGCCTCAACCGTCTGGTTCTCAAACTGCTCGCCACCGATGCTATACGAGCGAACTAGATGAATCAGTTGATGGCTTTTAACATTGCGCATGGCAAATAGATTGCCCTGCTGGCAGAGAAGAGGACTGCTCAGAGTCAATAGATTACACAGCTGACTGAGAAGGAAGCTAGACTTGAGAGAGTTATGTCCCGAGCTCACCGTGCCTTGACCACACAGAGTGATCTTCTGAAGGCATCGGTGAAGCGTATTGAGGATATTGAGAGGAAAAACCAGAAACTACGCCTAAAGCTCAATGGAACAAAAGGCGAACCTCTAAAGATCAAAGGTGATGGTGATGATGATGATGATGATGATGAGTCATCTGATGATGATGAGTCAGATGATGGTGATGAGGTTGAAAGAGAAGGAAGTGGAAAAGATAAGGAAGGAGGAGACGAGGATGGGCCCGAAGGTGATGCATCTTCATCAGCCTCAGATCCATCGGCTCAGGAGCGAAGGTCCAAAAGACGTCAAGAATCAGGACCGTCCACCTCTGCCCCTCAATTTGAAAAGCAAAGTGATCAAGACAAAAGTAATGCTTAGATGTTTTAATTTTGATTATCTCTTGTACTTTGAAATATGTATTACACTTGTGTAATTAATGTTTATCAATTTTTATTAATATAAATGTTTTGATTACTGATGTGCTTATATTGGTTTGTAATATTTGATCAAACAGATGAAAAGCAACAGACCGATGAGTTTGATGTCCAACCCCTTCAGCAGGTTAAGACTCAATTAACAATGATTCTTGACTTGCAAGGGATAGTAAGACGGTCTGTTAGCTACACGCCAGAGGAAGGAGAGATAATCCATGACCTGTCGGATGAGCAGCTGGCTGAGATCTTCAGGCTGAATCCAGAGGAGTTGGTCAAAGATGCTCCTACAGTTGATGTGGCAAGTGACGATGAGCTTCACGATGTTGATGAAATCGAGTTAGAGGATGTCATTGCTGATCACTATCCTCAGTACATTGATCCAGAAGGACATGCTATCCCCAATTTGGGTGAAACCTTCGACAGTGGTACTTTTGATAAGTTGGATGAACTGGAGAAAGAAAATGAGAATGAAGAAAGTACTGCCTAAGCTACAGACGAAAGTGTTGAAGTCGAAAAAGCTAAATGGGCAGCTTGTTTTGCTGAAACGAAAGCCCAACGCGTGCCTCAAAAGTAGAATGCCTACACAAAGCTTTATAGTGTCAAACGTCATCAGAAAGTGTCTGGCAAGATCATCGCGTGGGCGTATTTTGAAGATTTGGATGTATATGCCGTGAAAAGAGAGAAAAGGATAGAGTACTTCAGATACCCGCATGATCTGAAGACTCTTCCTGGTTTTGAGCTCAACCGGCTGGCATGCTTAGATCTACTATATGCCAATCCAAGAAAGATGTCAGGTTGGTTTGAGGAGGCATTAAAGAGGGAATACCACACCAGATGGGTAAACTTTAGACCTCAACAACCGACGAGGTACATCCGTAGGTCTGAAGTGGATCCTATAACTGGAAAGCCTAGGATCGTGCTGAAGTGGAGTCCTCCGCGCACAATGTCTAAGATTTCTATGCGGGAAATGCCTCAGGACTTCACTCCACACTTCAAGTGGTGGTATTAAGATTGGAGGATGGGTGAAGCAGTCATGGTGCTGAATAGAGAAAGAAAGATAGAGACTATCCGGGTATTCGACCCCATGTGGCTAACCAACTTGTCAGCTAACGATGTGTATATATTATACAAGTGGCCACTGTTCTATGACTCGCAAGACATTATACAAGCTCTCCAGTTTCAACACGTCATACGACTCTGCTTTGCATTTGAAATACATGTAGGAGTTACAAAAGAGGAGAAGTATAAGAAATTTGAAGAACATATAAAGAGTGTTAGATAATAGAGGAAACTAGGTCCAAGGGGGAGTTTGTTGATACATGTTAATGTACCTAGTTTATGAGCTTGAATGTAAAAGTCTTTCATGTCTTACATATGTGTAATTGATGTAATGGTTTGAATGAATGATATAAAGTGCATTGTGATGTTTGATTTATATTTTGATTATGTCATGATATCATTATATTGAATGTGTTGCACATGTATGAACTAACTATATAGGTTTGATGTTGTTTCATAGTTCATGCTAATGGCCCATGCTAATGGACCATACGCATGAATTCATCATGCTTATGGACCAGTCGCACGACTGAACCAGGAGACTGGATCAGTTGTACAATTGAAACATAAGACTAACTCAGTCGCATGACTGAACCTTCAGTCGTGCGTATGACTCAATCGCATGATTCAGTCGCACGACTGAACCATGCTAATGGTTCAGTCGTACGCATGTAAACTACAAACCAATAAATACCACTAATTCATGGAAAACTGAACAATTGAAAACACTTCGAATACTTACGTACCCTAGCCATCCAGAGCATCCTTGTTCATCATTCCAACTTCATATTCGTTCTTGATCCATTTCTACTCATTCTTAACGTATAGTCTATTCTAATATCGATCAAAGTAACGTTCTCACTGATTGGATCTCCAATCAAATAGGATTCTGCACTATTTGATCTGGTTTCACACATTATCAGTTAGTACTCCGTACGTACATGGTCCTAACATCTAAGTGTGCGTTCTAGTTACGCGAGGTACAATTTTTGGGTCATGTCGTTAATGCTGAAGGAATCATGGTGGAGCCGGAAAAGGTTGAGGTGGTGATGCAGTGGAAGTCTCCAAAGACGCCATCCGAGATCCGTAGTTTCTTGGGTTTGGTGGGCTACTAGAGGATGTTCATCCAAGACTTCTCTAAGACAGCCTCACCTTTGACTAAGTTGACTCGTAAGGATGTGAAGTTTGTGTGGGGTCAAGAACAGGAGTGTGCTTTTGAGTTGTTGAAGACGAGATTAACACAAGCTCCTCTCTTGACATTGCTCGAGGGGAGTGAAGACTTAGTGGTGTACTCGGATGCATCTTATTCCGGGTTAGGTTGCGTGTTGGGGCAACGTGGAAGGGTGATAGCCTACGCATCCCGACAGTTGAAGACCCACGAAGTCAACTACCCTACACACGATTTGGAGTTAGCAGCTGTGGTTTTTACGTTGAAGATTTGGAGGCACTACCTATACGGGACAAAGTGCACCATCTTCACCGACCACAAGAGCTTAAAGTACTTCTTCATGCAAAAGGATCTCAACCTGAGACAAAGGAGAAGGTTGAAGCTCATAAAAGATTATGATTGTAAGATCCACTACCATCCGGGCAAGGCCAACGTGGTGGCCGATGCCCTTAGCCGAAAAGAGAGACCCGAGCCAATTCGGGTGAAGGCGTATCAGTTAGTGATAACCTCAGACGTGATGACTCAAGTGAAAGAATTTCAGAATGAGGCGTTGAAAACACCCATGGATGAAGCTCTGAACGAATGAGAGGTCCAGTCGCGGAACTGGGAGAAAACACCCACAGGGTTTGTTACCGCCTTGGACGAATGTGGATTCCCTGTTATGGAGATATGCGAGGGAAAATCATGGATGAAGCTCACAAAACTCGATACTCCATTCATCCTGGTGCCACCAAGATGTATCAAGACATGAAGAAGGACTACTAGTGGCCGGGTATGAAACGTGACGTGGTGGAGTATGTGAGTAAGTGCCTTACTTGTTTGCAAGTGAAGGCAGAGCATCAGAAGCCTTACGGTAAGATCGAACCATTGGATATACCCGAGTGGAAGTGGGAGCATATCACCATGGACTTCATTACGAAGCTACCCCGCACGACGAGGGGGTACGATGCCATCTGGGTGATTGTTGATCGTCTAACCAAGAGTGTTCACTTCCTACCAATCCGCAAGACGTATTCATCCGATAGACTGGCGGATCTGTTCATCAAAGAGATTGTAGCTCGTCATGGCGTGCCCGTGTCTATCATGTCGGATCGTGACACCCGATTCACATCGAAGTTTTGGAAAAGATTTACTAACGCGATGGGGACAAGGCTACACATTAGCATGGCTTATCATCCTCAGACAGATGGTCAGTCTGAGAGGTCGATTCAGACGCTTGAGGATATGCTTCAAGCATGTGTGATCGATTTTGGAGGAGGTTGGGATGATCACTTACCATTAGCAGAATTCTCATCTAAAAATAGTTATCATGCTAGTATTGGCATGCCACCCTATGAGATGCTATACGGTAGAAGATGTAGGACGCCCGTATGTTAGGGAGACATTGCCCAGAAAGAGCTGGGAGGTGTTGAGGTGATCGGGCTACGATGAAGAAATTAGAAAAGTTCAAAGCCTTTATGAAGGCGGCAAAAGATAGACAAAAGTCGTATGCTGATAAGAGGCGAAGACTGATAGAATTCAAGGTTGGCGACCGAGTGATGTTGAAGGTCTCACCTTGGAAAGGAATCATTCGATTCAGGAAGCGACGTAAGCTAAGCCCGAGATATATAGGGCCTTTCCGAATCATTGCACGAGTAGGAGAAGTAGCCTATCGACTTGAATTGCCAGATGAGTTAAGTGGAATTCATCCTACATTCCATGTATCTCATCTGAGAAAGTGCTTAGCTGATAAAGACATGTTTGTACCACTGGAGGATATCGAAGTGGATGAACGACTCAATTATATAAAGCAACCAGTGGCGATCATCGATCGAAAGGAGAAGAGGCTAAGGAATAAAGTGGTTCCTCTCGTGCGTGTATAGTGGAGGCACCGGAAGCGGTCCGAATCTACGTGGGAGACTGAAGAGGAGATGAGGCAACATTACCCTCATATGTTTGAGGAATAACTGGTTTCAGGGACGAAACCTATATAAGGGGGTGGACTTGTAACACCCGGATAATATAAAGAGTGGTAAAATAAAGAATAAAAGTGGAAATTGCTATTTAACCCAAGTGGAGGGGTTAAATGTGTTAAAAGTACAAAATTTAAAATTTCTTTTGTACAAAAGCAACATGGCAGCCCATGCCATGTTACTTTTCACCTTTTCATTTGGATTATAGAGAGAGAAAGAGCAGAAAGCTTCGGGTTCTAGAGAGAAGAAGAAGAAGCAGTTCGAAGGTAAGTATTTGTGCTAATTGGTTCGGTTCTTGGAGGTTCTATACCTTAGATAACCGATTTCTAAATGTTAATTGTATTTTGGTGATGTGTTATGCTTGTTTTAGTAGTCTAAAACTCTTGTGAACACAAGTTTTGAAGAAGAAACACTTGTGGGTTTCAAAGATGATTTCTAGACCCCGTGTTTTTACTTGTTTTATAAGTTCTTTGGGGCTGAAAATGTATGTAGACTATTTTTACAAATGTTTTATAAGTACCCGTATGTAACCATGCATGTATAATAATGTTCATGAAAGTTTCATGTTGTGTTCATGCTTAGAAAGGTATGAGTAAGTTTAGAACAGGATGATACGATGTTTGGGACTGGAAATAATTTAGAAATGTGTTCAATAAGTTGGCCATGCGTCCAAATAGGACTCATGCGTCCAAATTTGCCTTAGAAAAGTTCTAAGTATGATCAACCGTCCAAACAGTACCCTCAACCGCCTAAAACTAGCCTTAGAAAGTTCTAAGTAAGCCCATACGCCTAAACAGGGCCCAACCGTCCAATTAGTGCCCTAACCGTCTAGAATTTTGCCATAGAAAATCCAAGTGTAAGCCCATGCGTCTGAACAGTAGCCCATCCATCTAAGGTTTTGACTTAGACGTCTAAGTGTGGACCAAATATCCAAATAGTGCCCATGCGTCTGAAATGGTCCAAACGCCTAAGTGTTCAACCGCCCAAATAGTGCCCATGCGCCTAAACAGGCCTCATGCGTCTGCATAGTGCTCATGCGCCTAGAAGACTTAGAACATTTTCTGAAATTTTGAGTAAAACAGAATCATTAGAGTTTGACCCAAGTTTGACTTAGGGTTTTTAATTGCTATTATATTTGCATTATTATAAGTTATTCCTATGGTCATAGTGATTATTATTGTGCGACTTATGTGGTCTGCCTATGATCATAATGCAAGTATTATCCCTAATAAAGTGAGAGTAATGATAAAAATAAGTGAAACTTAAATTAAATGTTAAAAAGTCTTGCAAGCATATAGGAGGTGCAAGACCATGTTGTCGTTAGGTCAACTGTGATACGTGTTAGCTACCCCAAAGGATGCAGACAGTGATAATCAATTGAGATTGGCGGACCTTTGCAGCATACCCTAGGTGACTGGGCCAGCCTTGTACAGAGATCATAGCCCATTGAGAGACCAGAGGCCCAGCACCAGTTTCCCCGAACATATAGTTTAGGGTATTGCTCATTGGTCTATATAGATAGTGAAAAATAAAGTTAAAAGAGTACAAAATGAACAAGGCATACAGTAAAGAAAGAAAGCATTACCTTGTTGTATAGTTAATGCGTGCGCACCTACAAGAGTAAGAGATGTATTTTCACAAAAAAGAGTATTTTCATATATATATATATATGTATATATATATATATTACACAAGGTATCTAAATACTTTTAAAACTAGAACTCAGTCAACAACGCTGACTTTTATACATTTTCAGTTGGCAGGTAATCATTGCTGAGGATGGCACGAGGGTGAAGCTACTCGGCAGGGAAAGACTGACATCTGTTCCTATGTTATGTTATTATTGTTTTGTAATGCAATTAAACAATCTTTTGTAACTTGAACATTATTATATTGCTTAACAACAGTAACTTTAATAATAGAGAATGGCTTTTGCTAATGTAATTCCACTGTTTACTTAATAAAATGTATGTTAATAAGTTTTATGTGCAATGAATGACCAACTGTGAGGTGCTCGGGAACGGGGCCTTACAAGTTGGTATCAGAGCCAAAGTTTAAGTGAACTGGGTAAATATTTTCAAAAGAAACCTAAACTTAAACTGAAAATGGGACAGAAAGAGGGATGTCAGCCCGAGTAGCTATGTGCCATCTGGTATTTCTTTTCTTAAAGTTAACCGGTATTATATGCGTGTGCTATTTGACTTATGTGTTCTTAGTAGATTTAGATACTGATGTAGTCAGGACAATAAATGCTTGGGGTGTGAAGAGTAAAGTAAGTGGCTAATCACAACAAGCCACTGTAATTAGGGACTTACTATACTTGACATAAACTGAGTTGTTCCCTCGAATGACTGTGTTGGTGTTTGAATCTTATAGCGTTTAGGAAATGGCTGGACGAAAATCTTCCAAGGCTTCTAGAGGCAGAGGTCATCCACGTGTGAGTAGGAGTAGTGCTAAGGCTCCTAAGATGACTCATGAGAACCCTGAGGTTCATGGTCGGAGTGAGGAGAATGAGAATGCGAGCCTGAATGCCTCGGCTAGGGAGGCGATTGCTGATGAGGTACACCAGGTCATGTAGCAGTCTTACCATTTGTAGTGACCGAAGTCATCAGGGCTGTGAGGAATAAGGAGAGGAAGGAGAAGGAGGATAGGAAGGGATCAGCAGGTAAGGGAAGCAAGGAAGAGGACGAATGACCAGAGCCTAAAACTATATTGTCTGACGAAGAGGAGGATGATGTAGTGGGGGTGACGACCAAGGGGTGTAGTTATGGGCCATTCCAAAGGTGCAAGCCCCCGACCTTCGATGGCAATGGTAATGATGCTGTCGCTTATCGCTGGGTGAGGGAAATGGAAGCGGTGCTGGAAATCAGTGAGTGTCGCGAAGATCAGAATGTGAAGTTCACGACTCACTCTTTTGTCGACTCAGCGTTGTGTTGGTGGGACAACATCGTCCAAGCTGAGGGTGCCAGAGCCATCTGGAAGATGCGATGGAAGGAGTTGAAGTAGTTAGTGATTGAGGAATTCTGTCCTCACAGGGAACTCGACAGGATCGAGAGGGAGTTCCTGCAACTTGAGGCGGGGACCATGACCCACCAGCAGTACACCACCAAATTCAATGAAATGACGAGGCTGGTACTCGATCAGGTGACGCCGGTATCAAGGAAGATCAAGAGGTACATCCAGGGACTGCCGGCTGATATTCGCAGGCATCTGATCGCAGCTCAGCCAGGTACCTTTTGATCGGTGTTGGACTTGACGGGCAGGTTGTACGATGAACGGGATGAGGCAATGGTGGAGGTGAAGAAGACGAGTCGTGGTGATAAAAAACTGGAATAGGAAGAGGTTTGGACGTGGTGGCTTCACTCCAAACAACAAGAGGATGAAGGTGGATGACCATAGCGTGTCAACAAGCTCAGGGCTGAAGAAGTGTGGCAAATGTGGAAGGGAGCATACCGGCGAGTGTAGGTTGGGATTGAACGTACGCTTCAGGTGTGGCAAGCCTGGCCACATCGCTAGAGACTGTAGGGTGCTGAAGTGCTATAACTGTGGCGAGGAAGGCCACACGAGCAAGGACTGCAAGAAGCCGAGGGCGGAGAGCTCTGGGGCGAAGAAGAGGCCGGAGAAAGGAGGACAGAGGGCAAGTGGGCGATTGACTCAACTGGGCGACGGAACTGGGCAATTGACTCAATCGGGCGATTGGACGAAGCGACTGACTCAATCGGTCGAATGAATGTGCGACTGGACTTCAGTCGTACGATTGAGATAATCGTGCGACTGAGACTGCTGAAATCGATGTTTTTCGTAACTTTTGACCTAAAACGCAAGTTTTGACACCCTAGACAGCTGTAAGTCGAAAAATATTGATTTTTCAGAACATGCACACGTAAAGACTTGATTTTTAGCAGAAAGATTGGATCTTTTCGCGTAAAAACATAGACTTTTTCACAAAAATGATTGAATCAATGAAGAATCAAGAGCCAAAGCTCTGATACCACTTGTTAGGACCGTGTACGTACGGAGTACTAACTAATTCTTCGTTATACTGGATCAAATAGTGCGGAATCCTACTTGATTGGTGATCAAATCAGGGAGAAGTAATCAAGATCAATCCTAACGATTAGAAAACGTTAAGAATGGACTAGGAATGATCTGGGACGTTCTATGAACTTGGAATGGACGAACTGGACGTTCTGGGTCGACTAGGGTTTCAAGTATTCGAAGTGTTGCGTTTTTCCACGAACTAGGTGGTATTTATAGGTAAGGTTTCTCATTCGGGCGACTGAACCATTCGTGCGATTGAGCTATGCGGTTGATCCATACGCACGACTGAGCCTTCAGTCGTACGACAATCTCATGCTTCAGTCTTACGACTGATCCATTCGCATGAAGTATTCATGCGTATGGTCCATTGGCATGGCCCATTCGCATGATAACTTCATCATGTTAAGTTGAATGTGTTAATCATTACAACATTATGCATACCAATTCAAACAACCACAAACCTATATTATTAATCATTACACAACCATTAATGAAATATATAAACATTATAACATAAACAACCAAATGTATTTCATTAATCAACGTTCAATTACATATATCAAGACATTACAAAGATATTACATTCAGCTCAGAATCTAGGGACACATATACAATATCCTGCGAGTCATATAACAGTGGCCACTTGTAGAGTGTATAAACATCATTAGCTGACAAGTTCGTAAGCCACATTGGGTCAAATACGCGGATGACATCCATCTGTCCATCTCTGTTAAACACTATGACTGCTTCAGCTGTTCGCCAATCGTAGTACCACCATTTGAAATGTGAAGTGATGTCCTGATGCATTTCCCTTAGAGGGAACTTCGACATGGTGCGCGGAGGACGCCACTTCAACACAATCTTTGGCTTTCTGGTTCGTGGATCAACTTCAGACCTTCGAATGTACCTTGTAGGTTGCTGAGGCCTGAAGTTCACCCACGGGTGTGGTACTCTCTCTTTAACGCAGCTTCAAACCAACCTGACATTTTTCTCGGATCAGCATACAACAACTTCAGCTTTGCCAGTTGGTTGAGCTCAAAACCAGGTAGATTCTTTAGATCGTGTGGGAATCTAAAGGACTCGATACATTTCTCCCTCTTAACTGCATATGCGTTAAGATCCTCAAAATACGCCCAAGATATGATCTTGCCAGACACCTTCTGATGTTTCTTCACTCTATAGAGTTTAGTGTAGGCATCAGACTTTGGAGCATATCTCTGGGCACGAAGCTCTGCAAAACAAGCAGCCCACTCAGCTTTTCTTTCTTTGACTTCTTCTTCAGTAGCTCGGGCTGTATCCTCTTGTTTGTCATTTTCTGCTTCCATCTTTTCTAGAGTGTCAAATGTCTCACTAACTAGGTTGTCATCCAAATTTGGAATGACGTGACCTTCAGTGTCTGTATACTCTGGGTAATGTTGATCAGTGATGTCCTCGATCACAATCTCATCTATATTGTGTAGCTCTTCATCACTGTCAACTTGAACTTCAGGAGCATCTTTCACAATCTCATTGGCGTTAAGCTTGAATATCTCAGCCAACTGCTCCTTTGTGAAGCTATGAATAATCTCACCCTCCTCAGGGGTATACTCAACCGATCTTCTCACGATACCCTGCAGATCAAGAATCATTGTTAACTGACTCTTGACCTGCTGTAGGGGTTCAACATCGTATTCATCGCGTTGGAAGTTTGGATTTTATCTTGAATCTCCGGAGTTTCTTCAGTTGGAGCAGACGTAGAGGGTCCTTGATCTTGACGATGTTTAGAACGCCTCTCGTCTGCTGCATCATCGCTATGATCTCCTGCTGTCTCTCCTCCTTCACCTTCCTCATCATCCTTCTTCTCGTCACCATCATCACTTTCATCACTATCATCATCATCATTGTCGTCATCCTTATCATCATCGTCCTCATCATCATCATCATCATCATCATCATCATCACCTTCCCGATCTTGAGGGGCTCACTCTGAGTGCTTTTCAGCTTTAGCAATAGAGTCTTATAAGCCGCCTCCAGCTTCTCCATCTTCTCATCAGTCTCAGCCTCGTGTTGAAGCACGCCTGAGATCTGATCAGTCTGTGCAGTGATCAACTGGGCTTGAGAAGATGTCAACTCCCTCAGTCTCTCAATCTCAGCTGTTTGTGTAGAACTTTGCTCTTGCAGCAGTAGAATCTGAGCAGTCTTGGCCTTGTCGGAGGCTAGCAACTGGAGCACCATGCTGTTCAGTGCAGCAAGTGCTCAACCACAGAGACAGGTGGTATAACTGAGCTCGAGGGTGCAGATGAGGGTTGGGTTAGGTGTTTGGTGTTGGTTGTGGTGGCTGTGGTGAATATGGGAGAGGATGGGAATGATGTAGTAGGGGGTACAGTGGTGGTGGTGGTGGATGTGGGAGTGTGAGATGTAGGGATAGTGGTGGTGGCTTGAGGTGTTGGGATGGAGTGGATGTGGTGGCTGTGGTAGTGACTGAGTTGGTGAATCGTATACGTTTACTCTTCTTACCATGCGCTCTCACCATAGTCTTCCTCCTCTTCCCGTAGACACCGGGGTTCCTACTCTAGCGCTAGGTTCATCAGGGGCATAAGCCGGATCAGACTCTATGTGTGGATCCCTGATGTCCCCGACTGACCACCCACAACCTTCAGACCTCTCTCCATGGCAACCACTTTGCTGCCAACTCTCGTGGTCAGACCTTCTTCCTCACTCTCTTCATCATCGTCCGGAGGGCAGAAATCAGGTACAAACCGGCAGTAGTCATGTCTGTATGTGGTGGTGGCTGAGCTGTGTGAGTGGAGGGCCCTCAGAAATACCTAGCCACCATCGCCATCATGTCCATCATCGTCATCTGAGTCATCTGATGGTATCGCAATCACCTCAGTATCAGATTCGCTGTCATCATGACGCCATTTGCGTCTCCTCGGTGCAACATAATCAGCCCGGGCTAGATGCCCTATCAATCTCTTCATAACTGGCTTCACCTGCTTCCCTCTATACACCTTCATTCTCCCAAGAGTTGTGTCATCCATGATCTCTAATGCCACTGTCACTCTTTTCCTTGGGCAGAGGAACCAATGCAACATATGCATTCTAGATTTGGTCCGACAGATCATCAAACCAAACCCACCCCTCTGGATGCTATGCACTTCAGTATGACATGTGCTAGGTACTTGTACTGGGGGCTCAGGTTGCTCTTGTTCAGCACCCCGAGTTGATGTCCCCGCAGTACCCGATCCTCATAAAGCACCCACGAACCGTCAGAGGATGTAGCTTAACTGGATGATCTCATCATCTCCAAATCCCAATACTCTCCTGATATCTGCCGCTGTGATCTCTATCGCCCTACCAAAGATAGTACTTCGGATACGGTAGGGTTCCACAGATCGATCTACCGAAGCTACCTCCCAGAATGATTAGTGAAGGGACTGGTAGGGAGTACAGGGTGTAGACATGGCTCTATAGATCCGTGACCTCCTCAAAAAGTCGATAATTCCTTCAAACTCACCACCATTCTCGAGGTGGAATCTAAGTGAGCACAAATGTTGTGCTTTGGATTAATAGACCAACGGTTAGCCATATTCCTGTAACAAATAGCAAATGCACGTGAGAACACATAAAAAAAACAGAGTTTGACCAAATCAGAAAAAAAAGTTCAGTTCAATCGTGCGATTGAACTATGCGACTGAGTTCAGTTGATTGAATGAACCTGCGATTGGATTAGTCGACCGAATGGATTCATTCGCATGATTCATTCGCCCGATTGAATGAGTCGTCCCTTACAATCGTGCGATTGAAGTTCATTCTCGACTCCAGTCGTATCACACACTCAACCCATTCGCATTATTCATTCGGCTGATTGAATGAGTCGCCCCTTTCAATCGGGCGATTGAAGTTCATTCTGGGGGACCAGTCGCATCGTAGACAAAACTGTTCCATTTCAAACTCAGATTTATCAAATGGATAAATTAAACATTAAGTTCATGTTTATTAGACTCGCAATCATGTATCTAAACCACCTAATCCAGTGATTTTAACATTGTATGTGATTAAGGTAGTTTATTTTACGAAGTTGGTGTCGGTTCAAGAACTAGGTCAAATACGATCGGATTCAAACCCCATTCGACTGTAAGCATCACCAATCACTCGCGTTATACCTGTAGAACAATGCTAAAGTGTCAGAAATCGGATACAGTAGGTGTTTAAGATCAAATGAAATTTGGGCAGCGTAACGGTGCGATTTTGAGTTTAGGGCGAATGAGTTCTGCGATCGACTGAGGATCTTATTTATACTAAAACTCAGTTCAGTCGGGCGAATGAACCCATCGCTCAATTCATTCGGCCGATTCAATCTCCAGTCGTATGACCGAGTCTAATCGCATGACTCATTCGTGCGATTGAAACTGGGTCGTACGATTCACTCAATCGACCAGTTCCATTCGATCAATTGACCTCCATTCGCATGTTTGACCTAGTCGGTCACTTTCAATCGGCCGATTGGGCTCATTTGCATGTCTCAATCTTACGATTGTGTTCAATCGTATACCCCATTCGTACGACTGGGTCAGATCAGATTCAGTGGTGCGATTGGGCTATACTTGTGCCATTTTTGTCAAGTTATGGACCGACCCTTAGTTTTCTTAACCAATTGATAAGACATTATAATCTTTTGATCATCTCAGACATGATCACTTTTAAAAACAACACATTCACTAATCACCTCAGATATGATCCATTTATCCACCCGATCACCTCAGACATGATCCATTTATCCACCCGATCACCTCAGACGTGATCCTTTGAACCTTTCAGAAACAATTTGTTTAAGTAAACGTTAAGCACATTTGGTGACGTTTAGCAGATAACAATACACACAGTCCGACATTGACACACTATACTAACAAATTGAAAAATCTTAAAACTACGAATAGAATGAACATGTTTTGTGGTTTTGTTGGGGCAAGTTTGTGTAGCTTATTAGCATTGACATCATATCAAGGACAGACTCATATGGAATCAGACAGGCATAAACAGCATTACTTGGAACCTTTGATTAGTATTTAACTTTAAACACTTGCATATCACAGCTTTCTCACTTATCTAAGACTTCTAAAATCTAACTGGGAATCATGCTTGATATGATACGTAACGTACTTTGATTATCAACTTCAGTCAGTGCATACACGACGATTGTCAGTATATTTGTCCACTTAAATCCATACACAGACTTTTGACAGGCATTGGTAAAGAATTAAGTTATATTATTTCAACCAACATTTGTGGATCCCAAGCTTATATAGTAATCAGTATTCCTTAGAGGACTTTCGAGCAGTCTATAGGTATTTTGACAAGAAGAGACTATTCTTAGAGCTTACTTGGCCTCAGGTCAGTGCCATCGCACAGCAAAGAGGCACACAACCTATCTCCTTGTTAGAGCATTTCTTATTTTTCTTTTGCACATAACGCACCAACAACATTTTGTTATTAGCATGATTGCGCTTGTATTCATTTTTTTCTTTTGCTCTTTTTGTAGTCACACGCACACCTTTGGTGGCGTTATTTGCTCGTTATCCCTTATCGGAAATGGCTGATTGTGTTAACCAGTGATAAGATGGGAACCCACAGTTGATTGAACCATTTAGGTTAAATTGAGTTTACCAATGTCGTCTACTCGTCTAATGTGTTGAATCTACCGACACATCGTATAGGGAACTAGCACCTCCCTAGATCAACTTTCTCCGTGTAGTTACAATACCAACCAAGCATACTATCATCTTCCCATTTTGTTAGACTTAGACTTCTCGGATTTATAATTTTTGTGATTTAATTAACTTTCAAAAACGAAAATCCTTTTGGTGTTCCAAGTAACTCGATGCCTGTGTACTATCACTTTCCATTTTTGTTGAGTCACATTTCCTGTCGTTTTGTCTATGCCTTTTCAGCTTTACTTACCTTCCTTTTTTTTTTAAGTAAATGAATACTGAAATAAATATCCCCCTAAAATACTAAAACAGAAAATCTTTTGTGTTTTGGATTTTATATAACAAGGAAATAAAAAAAATAAAATTAACAGAAAAAGAAACAAATAAACACGAGTCGGACTATGTATCTGCTTCTTCCGCAATCACATCACTTTTCTTTTAACGTCGTTGACCTCTAGCAGATAGAAAAATCTAGGTTTATCAAATGGTTTGGTGTAGAGGTCAGCGCGCTGAAAATCCGTGTTAATTTTAATCACATCAATCAATTGTTTTCATAGCAATCGCGTATGAAATGATATTTAATGCCGATGTGTTTGTTTTTGGATGTTGAACAGGATTTTTAGTAACAGCTATGGCAGCAGAATTATCAACATAAATAGGGGTGTTAGAAAATTGCAAACCATAGTCGCACATTTGCTGTTGGATCCAGATGATCTGAGAGCAGCAACTTGCAGCAGCAACATATTCAGCTTCACAGGTGATAAAGCAACCGAGGTCTGCTTCTTGCATTGCCACGTGACTAATCGCCTTCCAAAGAACTGACACCCTGCTGATGTAGACTTGAAGTTCATCTTGCAACCACCATAGTCTGAATCGCTATACGCAGTAAGCTCAAAGTCATCATTATGAGGATACCACAACCCCAGTGTTGGAGTACCCTTCAGATAACGGAAAATCCTTTTCACCCAATCAGGTGATTCACTTTTGGCTTAGCTTGATATCTAGAACATAGACATGTGGCATACATAATATCTGGACGCGAGGCAGTGAGGTACATAAGAGATCCGATCATCCCATGATACACAGTGGCATCCACCAAATCCCCATTCTCATCAGGAGCCACATCATGATTTTGGCGAGAGGGGTACCGGCAGTAGAAACATTCTCCATATCAAACCTACTCAGAATATCGCCGACATACTTGGTCTGATGTAGGAAAATACCGGTTGGTCTTTGATCCACCTGTAATCCTAGGAAGAACTTCATTTCTCCCATGGCACTCATTTCGAACTCTGCCTTCATCACATATTCGAACTCTTTGCACAATGCTTCATTCCTAGACCCAAAGATGATGTCATCCACGTAGATCTGCACCATAAGCAAATCACCATCCTTTTCTTTGATGAACAATGTACAGTCAATCACACCCCTGCGAAAACCGTGTTTCAACAGATGGGTGGAGAGCTTCTCATACCAAGCTCGAGGAGCTTGATGTAGCCCATACAGAGCCTTATCCAGCTTGTAGACTCTGTCCCGATGATACGGATCCTCAAATCCTTCGGGTTGACTGACATAGACCTCTACACGGATTTCCCCATGAAGGAATGCACTCTTCACATCCAACTGATAGACTTTGATCTTCATAAACGATGCATAGGCAAGGAAGATCCGAATTGCTTCCATTCTTGCCACTGGTGCAAACACTTCATTGTAGTCGATCCCCTCGACATGTCTAAATCCCTGAACAACCAAGCGTGCCTTGTTTCTGATAACAACACCTTGGTCATCCTTCTTGCACTTTAGTACCCATTTGGTACCAATCACTTTAACTCATTTTGGCCTGTCAACGAGGGTCCAGACTCTAAGTTTCTTGAACTGGAGTAGCTCTTCTTGCATAGCATTGACCCAGGCCTCATCTTTCAGGGCATCACTGACGTATTTAGGCTCGATTTGTGAAACAAAACATGAGAAAGCCCCGTCATTGACATAACCCTTCTCCATGACTGCAGCATAATCAGCAGAGTACAGCTGATTTCGTGTCTGCACACCGGATTGAATATCCCCAATGATAGACGTGGGGGGATGATTCACACTGATCCTAGTCACTGGTGTGGAAGGAACCACAACCTCAGAGTCAAGATTGGTGACTACAGGTTCAGTATCCGGATTTCCCAATGCTGGTTCAGCAGCTGATGACCCACTTTGTTATTAACATTGTGATCAAGGTCTGGTTCATCTGCTTCTTCATCACCTGATGAGTCATCACTCTCGTATTGAGCAGGAGTCGAAGAATTTGAGGCACCGTTTGCAGGTGTGATGTTGCTTGAATCCAGATTCGGTGTGTTGAGGACATCGTACATCATCTGGGTAGCAACCTCATCATCTGAATCAAACTGAGGAAGATTAAAGGAATTGAAAAGGCCATCATAATCGAAGAATGATGATGGACCTTTTCCAGCAGGGGGTGGTGTATCTCTGAACATCTACGTTGCACCACACTTCTACCTGACCTGTCGAGTTATTGTAAACTCGTTTGTCTGGTATGCTGTATCCTAAGAATAATCCTTGATCGGCTTTCTCACTGAACTTGCCATCCTGAGTCTTCTTCAACAGTGTACAAGGAGCTCCAAAAGGTTCCAGATACTCCAAGTTAGGCTTGCGCTTCTGAAGCAACTCATAGCAAGTCTTGCCATGCCTTTTGACTACTAAGATACGGTTAAGTGTGTAGCAAGCATTGGCAACCGCCTCATTCCAGAACTGGACTGGAAGCTTAGAATCAGCTAACATGGTTCGCGCAGTCTCGATCAAGCTCCGATTCTTTCGTTCTGCAACTCCATTCATCTGTGGCGTGTATGCTGAAGTGAACTGATAAACAATCCCCTTTTCCTTGCAGAAAGCATCCATCCACTGATTCTTGAACTCTATGCCATTGTCAGAACGAATCTTCCTTACCTTCAAGTTGTAGAGTGACTCTAGTGTCGTGACTAGCACCTTGAATGATTCAAATGTTTCTGATTTAGCTTCAGAAACATCACCCAGGTGAATCTTGAGTAGTCATCTGTGACTACAAAGCAGTACAAGTCTCCTGCGATACTCTTTGTGCTAACTGGACCAAAGAGATCCATGTGTAGCAACTCCAGGGGCATCTCTATAGAATTAACTTGCTTGGTCTTGTGAGATTTCCTGGTCTGCTTTCCCTTCTTGCATGAGACACAAAAATTAGGAAGTTTGAAGTTCTTGACAATAACTCATTCAACGAGGTTGTTGTGAATCAGATGATTCATCTTCCTGTGATTGATGTGTCCCATCCTCCTGTGCCATGAGATGGATTCCTTCTCTGTCGCTTTTGATAGGAAACATTGAACTGTAGATTCAGAGGAAGAAGCATTAGACATATCCAAGACATATAAATCATTGTACCTGGATGCGGACATCAGAACTTGCTCCTCTGGAATCTCCATCTCCTTCTTCAGTATGTAACACTTGCGATTGTCAAACATAACTTTGAAGCCCTTGTCACATATCTAAGACACTGAAAGTAGATTGTTTTCCAGTTGTTGAACAAAATTTACTTTGTCAAAACTTACCTTCTTATTACCTACTTCGCCTTGAGCAGTAATGTATCCTCCTTTGTTACCAGCAAAGGAAGCATGTCCCCCTTTAATTTGTTTGACATTTAAAAGGAGAGACTTGTTTCCTGTCATGTGCCTGGAAGCTCCGCTATCCACAACCCATGTATTCGTAGAAGCACTATAGCGGACAACCTGCACATAATTGAAAACAATTAGTTAAGGAGGGGGACCCAAGCCTTAACTGGCTTGGGTTTCCCAGAGGCATCACACATGATAAACTCAACCCACTGTCCTTTGTCAGTTGGTGGGACATCAACCTTCAACTTGTCATTTCTATCAGACACATCAGATGATTTTGCCTTCCACATACTGTCTTTATGAAAAGATTGTTTGTGGTAGACACTAGACTGATTTACTGTTTGTATCTTTGGTTTAGGTTCCAAAACCGGTTTCACCTCAGGCATCACAGACTTGCCAGTGACATGTCTATGTTGTCTGTGGTGTGGAGGTAAGGTATAAGACCTAGCAGGTGTGTTGGACCTAACTGGAGTCTTTGATCTCTGTTTTGGTATCTTATTGACATCGTGATCTAAGTCAATCTTAACCAGAGGTGTCTGATAATGAGGACAACTTGAAGAGATGTGACCTCGTTTTCCACCAGAGTAACAGGATCTCCTTTCAAATGGACTAAGAGTTCTCTTGTGGGGTGGGGAGTAGACCTCAGGAAAGGGCTTTTTGGTCTCAGTCTTTGAACATTCACCTTCTTTGACAAACTTAACTTGTTTAACATTTTGGTTTATTTGTCTTTGAGGCTGAATATTATTTCTTTTAATTGATTTAACTTGAGTGGTCTTAGACATCTTGGATTGTGTGTCATTAGACTTTGAATCCAACCCAAGAGATGTTTGGACATTCTCTTCTACCCGTTTCTCAGTAGTGACATTGCTCGACGCTGAGATATTCTGATCATCATCCGGAGAAGCAGGTTGAACTACTGTGTCCGGATCACTAACCAAAGGAGTTGTCACCACATGATCCATAATTGGATTATTATTTATTGGACGTTGTTTAGTGTTCAACAGGATCTCATGTGGTGGTGGAACATCCTTGTAACCCAAACCCTCCCCATTGTTGCGTTCTTTAACCAAGTTTTTAAAAAAATGTGCGAGGAACTCGCTAAACTATGTAGTTTTTGTTTCAAAGACTCATTTTCTACTTGTAAAACCGCTTTGTCCCTTTTAGTCTCTTCAATGGTCTTTAAGTAGAATCTAATGTCATTTTCTTGGTTAAACGCAACAACTTCAGTTTCCTTTAATTGCTTCTTTAAAGCATCTATCTTTTCCTTATAACTGCTCTCATTCTGTTTTAACACTCGATTAGCCTCTGAGCACAGTTTCAAGTCATTTACTAAGTTATCATTGTGTTCTAATAACCTAGCAAATTTTAAGTCAATGCTTTCTCTAAATTTCTCACAATCAACACAAGTATGTTTAGCGAATAATTCATCCTTAGATTGTACCTGTGCAGCTGTGGATGTTCCAGCCATGAAAGCATTCTGAGATGCAGGTTGAGCTTCAGATTCTGAATTCAGCTCATTCTTGACAATTTCATCCACTGCATCAAACGTCTCTTCCAAGTCAGCAGTATCAACATCAGCTGAGCTCTCCCCCTCACTCGCTGAGTCTTCGTTCAAGTCTTCCACAGAAGCTATGTTTGCTTCACCATCAGATAAGAACCGAAAGGACCAGTCCTGTCCTTCATCTCCTTATGCTACCATAGCTTTAGAATCATTCCCTGTGGATGCTGGCTTCTTGTCTTTATCTTACCTATTGAACGAGGAGAATGGATTCCCGTTCCCAGTCTTCTTAGGCTTCACGCATTCTCTTTTGAAGTGACCTTTTTCTCCACAGTTGAAGCACGTGACTTTAGACTTGTCAAAACCAAAGGTCGTATCTTTAGTAGCCATGAGATTCTGCCCTGTTTTCTTCACAAACTTCCTGGCTCTCCGGACAGCACTTGCAAGAGCCCACATGATATCCATCCTTTCAAGCTCGTTTTCATCTACTTGCTCGTAGTATTCATCAGCAAGGTGGCAATTTCCGATCTTACCCGCCACCAGACCATCATAAGAGTGCACAACTGCAGCAAGTAGATCCATGTGCTCTTTAGCAACCTCCACTGTTACTTTTCCCAAATTTTCTGTCATCAACTTAGCAGATTGAGTAACAATTGGACTTTGTAGAACCCCAGATGCACCATGAGACTCATTTGCAGATGATGAGCCTTGATCCGTAGATGACGATGCATTGGACACAAATGCTGTTTGCAGAGGTGCTCCAGAAGACTTTGCAGCAGGAGTGGAAGTAGGAGTTACATTGTAGAGTGATGGGTCTTGTGTATACGCTCCTCTTTTCGTCTTGTACTTGTGACGCACTTCTTCCTCTCTCAGTTTTAGAATAAAGTCATTAATATCCAAGTTCTCTAAAACTGAGTTGTGTCGCATAGTGGAAATGAATGAATTCCACTTTTCAGGTAGACCATCTGCCAAGCTTGAAACTTTGTCTTCCATTGACGTCTTTACTCCATGAGTGTGAAGTTCACTCATCAAGTGATAAAAGCGATCGATAATTTCATCCAACCTTTCATTCCCAATAGCAGAGAAGTTGTCAAACTCCTTCAACGCTTTACCCTTTAGGGACTTTAGAGTAGAATTCCCAGCATACCTCTTCTCAAGAGCTTCCATCAACTTTTTACTTTGCTTGAGATCTGAGTATTGGTGAAAAATGGCCTTGGGAATGGACTGGGTCAAAATAGCATATGCCTTCTTTTCGGCATTGTAGGCAACCTTCTGTGTATCAGTGAGTCCACTTAAAGTCAAAGGAACACCATCAGCTCCCACGGGCATGTTATAACCAGTCTTAATAGAGTTCCATAAGTTCGTGTCCACTCCATTAAGATGAATCTCAAAACGTTGTCTCCATTGTGGAAATTCATCTATACTCAATAGCTTAGGTGGCTTGTTATGGTTCCCTATCTCATTTTCCAGTAAAAGCAGGTTCTGTATCCTTGAGTCCTTTCCAGCTGACATTGCAAAGTTTTCTGAGTCCATTATGTTATTACTTTAACTTGTGAATGAAACTGCTAATGCGATTGGGGAGTGCGACTGGGATGCGACCGACACTAGCTGTATGCGATTGGACTCAAACGTACGATTGAACAGACGACTGAGAGACTTAGGTGACTGAACAGACCGAACAACTCAACTGGGCGACTAAACTGGGCGATTGACTTAATCGGGCGATTGGACGAAGCGACTGACTCAATCGGTCGAATGAATGGGTGACTGGACTTCAGTCGTACGATTGAGATAATCGTGCGACTGAGACTGCTGAAATCGATGTTTTTCGCAACTTTTGACCTAAAACGCAAGTTTTGACACCCTAGATGGCTGTAAGTCGAAAAATATTGATTTTTCAGAACATGCACACGTAAAGACTTGATTTTTAGCAGAAAGATTGGATCTTTTCGCGTAAAAACGTAGACTTTTCACAAAAACGATTGAATCAACGAAGAATCAAGAGCCAAAGCTCTGATACCACTTGTTAGGACCGTGTACGTACGGAGTACTAACTGATTCTTCGTTATACCGGATCAAATAGTGCAGAATCCTATTTGATTGGTGATCCAATCAGGGAGAACGTAATCAAGATCAATCCTAACGATTAGAAAACGTTAAGAATGGACTAGGAATGATCTGGGACGTTTTATGAACTTGGAATGGACGAACTGGACGTTCTGGGTCGACTAGGGTTTCAAGTATTCGAAGTGTTGCGTTTTTCCACGAACTAGGTGGTATTTATAGGTAAGGGTTTCTCATTCGGGCGACTGAACCATTCGCATGGTTCAGTCGTGCGATTGAGCTATGCGGTTGATCCATATGCATGACTGAGCCTTCAGTCGTACTACTGGTTCAATCTCATGCTTCAGTCTTACGACTGATCCATTCGCATGAAGTTATTCATGCGTATGGTCCATTGGCATGGCCCATTGGCATGATAACTTCATCATGTTAAGTTTGAATGTGTTAATCATTACAACATTATGCATACCAATTCAAACAACCACAAACCTATATTATTAATCACTACACAACCCATTAATGAAATATATAAACATTATAACATAAACAGCCAAATGTATTTCATTAATCAACGTTCAATTACATGTAATCAAGACATTACAAAGATATTACATTCAGCTCAGAATCTAGGGACACATGTATCAACAATGACTTGTTCGAGCAGTTCCAAGGTGCCAGTTAGTTTTCGAGGATAGATCTTCGATCTGGCTACCAGCAATTGAAGGTGAAGGAGCAGGACATTCCTAAGACAGCTTTTCGTACGCGTTATGAACACTACGAGTTTCTCATTATGTCTTTTGGGTTAACTAACATGCCAGCTGCCTTTATGGACTTGATGAATCGAGTATGTCGGCCAATGCTAGATAAATCAGTTATAGTGTTTATTGATGATATTCTAATTCATTCTAAGAGTGAGGAAGACATGCTAGCCACATACGCGAGGTATTGGAGACACTTAGGAATGAGAAGTTGTATGCTAAATTCTCTAAGCGTGCGTTCTGGTTACGCGAGGTTCATTTTTTGAGTCATGTCGTTAATGCTGAAGGAATCATGGTGGACCCAGCAAAGGTTGAGGCGGTGATGCAATGGAAGTCTCCAAAGACGCATCCGTGATCCGTAGTTTCTAGGGTTTGGCGGGCTACTATAGGAGGTTCATCCAAGACTTCTCCAAGATAGCCTCACCTTTGACTAAGTTGACTCGCAAGGATATGAAGTTTGTGTGGGGTCAAGAACAGAAGTGTGCTTTTGAGGAGTTGAAGGCGAGATTAACACAAGCTCCTGTCTTGACATTGCCCGAGGGGAGTGAAGACTTAGTGGTGTATTCGGATGCATCTTATTCCGGGTTAGGTTACGTGTTGGTGCAACATGGAAGGGTGATAGCCTACGCATCCTGACAGTTAAAGACCCACAAAGTCAACTACCATACACACGATTTGGAGTTAGCATCTGTGGTTTTTGCGTTGAAGATTTGGAGGCACTACCTATACCGGACAAAGTGCACCACCTTCACCGACCACAAGAGCTTGAAGTACTTCTTCGAGCAAAAGGATCTCAACATGAGACAAAGGAGATAGTTGGAGCTCATCAAAGATTATGATTGTGAGATCCACTACCATCCGGTTAAGGCCAACATGGTGGCTGATGCCCTTAGCCGAAAAGAGAGACCGAGCCAATTCGGGTGAAGGCGTATCAGTTTGTGATGACCTCAGACGTAATGACTCAAGTGAAATAATTTCAGAATGAGGCGTTGAAAGAAGATCGCCTCAACTCTGAACGAATGAGAGGTCTAGTCACGAAAGTGGGATAAAACACCCACGGGGTTAGAACCCGCCTTGGACGAATGTGGATTCCCCGTTATGGAGATCTGTGAGGACGAATCATGGTGAAGCTCACAAAACTCGATACTCCATTCATCCTAATGCCACCAAGATATATCAAGACATGAAGAAGGACTACTGGTGGTCGGGTATGAAACGTGACGTGATGGAGTATGTGAGTAAGTGCCTTACTTGCTTGCAAGTAAAGGCAGAGCATCAGAAGCCTTACGGGAAGATCCAACCGTTGGATATACCTGAGTGGAAGTGGGAGCATACCACCATGGACTTCATTACGAAGCTACCCCACACGACGAGGGGGTACGATGCCATCTGGGTGATTGTTGATCGTCTAACCAAGAGTGCTCACTTCCTACCAATCCGCGAGACGTATTCTTCCGAGAGATTAGCGGATCTGTTCATCAAGGAGATTGTAGCTCGTCATGGCGTGCCGGTGTCTATCGTGTCGGATCGTGACACCCGACTCACATTGAAGTTTTGGAAAAGATTTAATGACGTGATGGGGACAAGGCTACACATTAGCATGGCTTATCATCCTCAGACAGATGGTCAGTCTGAGAGGACGATTCAGACGCTCGAGGATATGCTTCGAGCATGTGTGATCGATTTTGGCGGAAGTTGGGACGATCACTTACCATTAGCGGAATTCTCATATAATAACAGTTATCATGCTAGTATTGGCATGCCACCCTATGAGATGCTATACGGTAGAAGATGTAGGACGCCTGTATGTTGGGGAGACATTGGGCAGAAAGAGCTGGGACGCCTAAGTGTGAACTAAACGTCCAAGTAGTGCCCATGCGTCAGAACAGGAGCCCATGCGTCTAAGGTTTTGACTCAGACGCCTAAGTGTGAACTAAACGTCCAAATAGTGCCCATGCATCTGAAATGGTCCAAACGCCTAAGTGTTGAACCGCCCAAATAGTGCCCATGCGCCTAAACAGGCCTCATGCGCCTGCATAGTGCGCTTGCGCCTAGAACACTTAACAATTTTCTGAAATTTTGAGTAAAACAGAATCATTAGAGTTTGACCCAAGTTTGACTTAGGGTTTTTAATTGCTATTATATTTGCATTATTATAAGTTATTCCTATGATCATAGTGATTATTATTGTGTGACTTATGTGGTGTGCCTATGATCATAAATGCAAGTATTATCCCTAATAAAGTGAAAGAGTAATGATAAAGAGAAGTGGAACCTAATTAAAATGTTAACAAGTCTTGCAAGCATATAGGAGGTGCACGACCATGTTGTCGTTAGCTCAACTGTGATGCGGGTTAGCTACCCCAAAGGATGCAGACAGGGATAATCAATTGAGATTAGCGGACCTTTGCAACATACCCTAGGTGACTGGGCCAGCCTTGTACAGAGATCATAGCCCATTGAGAGACCAGAGGCCCAACACCAGTTTTCCCACGCATATACTCTAGGGTATTGCTCATTGGTCCATATAGACAGTGAAAGATAAAGTTGAAAGAGTTCAAAATGAACAAGGCATACAGTAAAGAAAGAAAGTATTACCTTATTGTATAGTTAATGCGTGCTCACGTACAGGAGTAAGAGATGTATTTTCACAAAAAGAGTATTTTCATATATATATATATATATATATATATATGTATATATATGTTACACAAGGTATCTTAATACTTTTAAAACTAGAACTCAGTCGGCAACGCTGACTTTTATACATTTTCAGTTGGCAGGTAATCATTGTTGAGGATGGCATGAGGGTGAAGCTACTCGGCATTGAATGACTGACATCCGTTCCTATGTTATGTTATTGTTGTTTTGTAATGCAATTAAACAATCTTTTGTAACTTAAACATTATTGTATTGCTTAACAACAGTAACTTTTAATAATGGAGAATGGCTTTTGCTAAAGTAATTCCGATGTTTACTTAATGAAATGTATGTTAATAAGTTTTATGTGCAATGAATGACCAACTATGAGGTGCTCGGGAACGGGGCCTTACAGTCTTCTCATGACTACTTCCAAAAATCTTAAGAACTTCTACAATTTGCTCTAGAATGTCTAGAGGCAAATTAAGAATGTCATTTTTAGTGTCATTGTAATCGATAAATCCATTTGCCCTTTTCATTCTATATTTCTCTATCTCTTTAATATATCCAACACCAAGCATTTTGGTTCCTTATATTAATTACTTGATCAATCAGTCTTGCTTTTACTACCTTTTTTGTTCAACTTTCTTTATGGGTATGACTGATGATAGAGGTTAATCATCATCCGACATACTTATTTTAGAAAGTGGAGATTCTGGTTCTTTAGTCAACAGCCGGGAGGTTCTTTGTGTAGTTCTTTCATTTTTCCTTATTTCCACTCTCATGACTCCTTGGCTTCTTCATAACTGGGAGGCTCACCAGCTGTAACTTTTTTCATGATCTCTCTGATGTTTAGATCAAGAATAGACATACTTATTTGGTTCTACTTATTTGCTAGAGAAACCATAATATGAGATGCACTTTCATTTGTTACTTGTCTCCAACCTCCTTTCTAAATTCCTTATCTCAGATTTAACTCTTTTCTCTCATGCTAACTTAGCTGATCTCTCCCTTTTGACATGAGTTACAACTGCCAGTTTTCACTCAACTTCACATAGACTCCTTCTATTAAACCCTTTAAAGTTGAATTCCTTTTCTTTAAGTTGATCTGTCAATCTATACTTTTCTGAGTCTTTATCCTTCTTCTTTTGACTCTGAGGTTGGATCATTTGTGTAGGATCAATAGTGGTTGTTAGAGGAGTTTCTAGGTGACTCTTCTTTGAGTAGTACTCTCTACGGATGGATCAGTGGATTTAGAGAGTATTCTCTTAATAGCTTTTGGTTATGTTTTTGATAGAACTATAGATTTTGACTTGCTATTCTTGCAGCTCAAGATGCTTATTCTTTTGTTAAAAAAACAATGTTCTATCTCATTAAAGCTGCTTGAGCTTTACCAAAGTACAAGTTTACAAGTTATCTTTTGGTCTTCTTTAGGGAGATCTCCATCTTCATGGTCATGAGGAATCTCTTATTCCTTTACTAAGACTCAGTCTCTAATTCTTCTTTAACAGTCATAGGCATCTTTCTTTTGTTTGCAAAGACAATGGAAGAATAAGGTGCAGTATGTCTAACTATTGGGAATTCAGTGGATGTACCTGTTGCCTCATTATTAGTTGGTATAATAGTGACTTCAAGTCCATATGGATTAATATTCACCTTAGATTTAATTATGATTTTAGCTTTAACATGCGGTTGACAAAAGATCTTTTCAGTTGATTTCTTGAGCTCGGACTCAGATGTATCCCTTTGATATATTTGAAGTTGAGTTGTTTCTATTTCAAGGATAATTACATGTATTTCCATTTCATCTTCTATTGTTAAGTATTCCATTATGTAGACTATCAACTAACTAGTAGATTTAGGTGCTGATTGAATCTCCTGCCTGATGGATTCAATAGTTGTCTCTTATGCCAACTTCTCAAGTACCTCAGCAGCTTCAGACAGAACTATGAGCTTAGGAGCTTCTTTGTTGGTAGATGACTTTGGGATGGCTTTAAGTCCCAGTACTAATTCTCTATTGGAAGCTGGTTTATCCATCCTTTTTCTTTTAAGGGAGAAAGAAGCACCTGACTTATTCAGTTGAACCATTTTCTTATTGCCGAGTTGAACTTTCTTATTCAATCCGCTCATAATATTTCTAAATTCCATCCTCTTATCCTTAGATCCATCCTTTGCTCATTTAATAAAGCATTTATCTCAACTTTAGCTTTGGATATAGGCCCATAATCTTTATTCCATGTTGAGGAGAATGGATTTTGCTTCAAGCTGTTGACTACTTCTTTGGCTAGTTGAAGAAAATCATTAGCTTCATTGGGTTCGTCTTTCTTTTTTTTGGTAGCATCATTTGAGATTCAATATGACACTAATATTCAGGAGGAAGACACATCTAACGGTTCTTGTTATGTTGGTGACTTCTAAAGACTGATATGATGGACTACGGAAGATCAATAGTCTCTTGAAGAGTATATACCTTGAATTCAAGGTCAATCAATCTATCTGTTGACTGCTGAAGAGTGCTTACTCGAGTTTCCAAATCAGCAACTCTTGCAGCCTAATCTTGTATAATTTTGACATGATTTTCCTATTTAATAATTTTATCTATCAAAGCTTTTAGCAGACAGTTCACAAATTTAAGAACTGTTGCTCGTTGAGCATACCTTTGTAATCTATTTTTTCTTCTTACAAAGCATAGTGTTTGGGCAAGATCAAGATTAGTATCCGTCAATTCATCTGTTAGTTGCACGCTTCCATCATCCATAGTTGTGAAATTATGAGGACTTGATGAGCTCCAAGGCCTTGCCTCTGCCCCCTTACTATTCAAAATGGTTTCTTGGTACCCTGAGTTCCTCTCCTCAAGGATGGCTCCTTAGAAACATCCTTGAAGTGAATTGTCATGGTTAATGTCATAGTGATGTTGTCATGGTTAAGGTCTTAGTGTATTGTCTCTATCCCGCTGATCAATTGATGGATCAGTAGTACATATAACCTTTTTCACAATGACCCTTTCTTCCCTAGGGTCAATCTCTTGAGTAGAAGGATGTGGGATATATGTTTCTAATATAATTTAGTATATTGTTTGTATAGAATGTGTAACACCCCTAATTTTCAAAATAAATTTAATAGGAATAGATGTATGTATTTGTTGTTAAAAGTTAAATAAACTTGTAATAATGAAAAATTTTGATTTAAAGTTTAGGGTTAGGTTGGAAACATAACAAATTATAGGGGCTAAAGGTGGAAAAAGATAAAATTTATATTATAAACCTAAGTCCCCTAACCCATCTCAGCCGCATCCTGATTGAACCCACGCTCCCACATCCTACAATCCATGTGGCAGTGACCGGAGCATCGTCAGCTAAGCCTCTCCCCCTCTGATGGAGGTTTCTAGTAGAGGACTTACATGACATTTGTATTCTTTCTATTCTTGTCAAATACGAGTTCACGGTAGTGGAGAGCTGAGGTCGAGCTCAAGCATCTATCGATGAAATTCTGATGGTACATAATGGCTGTATGATGTTATTTTTATACATTCTATACCATTAACTAAATCGTTATAGTATCTTTAATCTGAGTATACTCTTGCTATATTTTTTAAACAAACCTTTAATATTCGTAGTGAACTATTACTTTTACCAATATAACTCTAACTTATAGTGGTGACGTGGCCTACTATGGATCACCAGTTGGGTGAATTGGTTATCATAATAAAAATGGTTAACATTTGATCTCTATCCTATATATATACAGTATGGTTCAAATGTTAACCCTATATTATTATGAACCGTGCTAACTTTTCAAGATCAATCAAAATCGTTATTGTTTTTATTGGAATAACATCATTTCGTATATATAAACCCCTAGATATCTCTCTCAAATCTCTCCCAGTTGAACGCATCTCTTACTTTAAATTAATCCGAAGCAATCCCGAGGTGCTAAATGAAGAAATAACACTAAAAATGAAGTCCTGAAGCTATAGAATCTAATATTAAGTCAAAGTGTTGCTTACTTAGAAACTACCTTCATTATTCATAGGATAGTATTGGCTTAACTGCACATCACAAGGTGAAAATATTGTACATTTAACCCTAGCCAGGGGCTTTGCCCCTTGGACCTAAATTTCAATTGTATATAAAGGGTTTTAAATCCTTTTGTAAATATATAAAATATCAAAAGTTTTGATATAACATTAATGTTACACATTTATGAAAAATATGAATTTGACATAAATTTCAGTCGTGAAAATGATTTTGAAATCACAAAACGAACGATCGAAACCAACAAGTCACATAACCTAGGAGTGCTAAAAACCGGGGGTGTGACATCTATCATTGAACCACTGCTCAACCATCAGCAACCAGGATATTTCAAGGACCTCCCTTAGCACCATCCAGACACCATACTTATTTCTCACCTCCACCCTCACCAATGACATATTCTTTCTTTTTTTCTTTCCCATGCATATCAAGAAAGTAGATTTATAACTTTAGATTTGATGATTTTTTTATAAAATGGTGGATAGGGGGAGAGAGAGAGGGAGCAGTGTAAAGATGGTTTATTGAATAAAATTTGGGGAGGGAGGGAGTAGATTAATATCAGATCATGGGAATGAAAGAGAAATTACAATGATCAAAATGCCTTTTAGATTATAGTTAAAGCTAAAACAAAAGAAAAAAATGAAGGGTTTTGATTGACTTTAGGAGTGTTCACTCTAAGATGAGGTTTATAAATGATACATCCTATAACTATATACACATATACATATATAGGAAAGAATTTAAATAAAATCCATGTAAAACATGGGTAACGTATGTGTAACTACGTGTTATCATGTGCACAACTATGAGTTACGTACATGTAACTCATATAAGTTACGTATATGTAACTCGTTTCGTCATTATCTTCGTTCCATGGGGATTTAATTCTAAAAATGTATTATAGACCTTAAATAATAATGTTGAAGTTTGCTCAAATACACTTTAAACGATTAAAAATATAATTTTAAAATATGTGCTTGACTAAAGGTGGGTTTTTATGGTTTTTATTTGATCTCTTACTTTGTAAATAGAAATATAAATAGATAATATTTATAACAATAATATATTTTTTGTGAATAACAACATTTTTTATTAATAAGAAACTAATAAGAAGCTAGCCTAAAAGAAATTATAAGCATAAAATCGGGTTTTAAACCACTCAATTTAAGAAATAACAGATTTACAATTTCTATCACCGTACCACGTGAAGGAATAATGCAACACACCATCGAAAGTTGTAACCATGTGTGAGCTTTTCTTACCAACGGTCGTGTCATTCGAAGCCTCCATAAATATAACCTACTTAATCAAGTCTTTCATCAACACCCACAACTATGCCTTATCAATTTATTGCGTTAGATGTAAAAGGAATACCTAGATCTAACCACATTCTAATCTTAGGCATAATTGGGGTGATCGACCAATATTTCCAAAATAAACAAATGAGTTTTTCTCATAAACGGTCAACATCCACACCTTTAAATCTAAAATCACCCTAGTCAAAAGTGTGTTTAGCAAAACTCCCCATGCCTATATGTTAACCCACCTTGGCAGTTGTTCTAAGGCGGTTATAGGTTGGTTATGGCCTCTTCCGTAACCATTACTGATTGTTTGATTATAGAAGGGTCGGTTAACCTTCGGTTATATGTTGGGTTTCGGTTAATAAAGTTACCACATATGCGGTTGCCTTTACGTACATTTCATGTGTCTTCTTTGGACATCAGGTCTTATATTTATATGCTTGAATCAAATAGTATTTTGTTTTAAATCAAATTAGTAATAGATGTTGATAAGTCTTTAATAAAAAAATCATGTTAACGATAATGTAGTGACAGACAACACATTTACTTTATATATTTAAAAGTGACATATGAGTTTTTTTGTTAGACTTAAATTTCAATTATAGGACAACCTTAACCATAACCGTAATTGGTCTATCATTTAATCACTAAACCTTAACCATGACCGTTTGTAAGGCACCGTTCCCGCAACGCTTACAGTTGGTCATTCATCGCGCAAAATATTTAAAACTCATTAAAAATCATTACAATACTAAAAACATTGCAGCGGAATAATTTAACGAAATTCAATTCATGCATTAATAGTCACTTTTGCCAAATAATACATCGTTGCTAAAGTTACAAAATAAATCTAGTTGAATTACAAGACAAAAATAACATGTATGCATAAGATGGATGCCAATCTTCTTCATTTCCAGGTAGTTTCACCCTCATGCCATCATCAGTAACGAATTACCTGCCAACTGAAAATGCATAAAAGTCAGCGTTGCTGAGTGAGTTCTAGTTTTTATAGATAAAATACATTCCATTTACTTAAAACATTTTCTTTACTTTTGCACATGGTCATTCATCGTACATACATCAAGGTATTGACTTATTATCTTCCATTATCACACATATTCGTTCGTTTCGCATTTTTGCATTATCCTTCACTTCTATCCAGATCCTATCATAAGCTATACCCCTTCGTTAGGCACAAAACTACATCAGTCTTGGGCTTAAGTGACAAGGATCCTGTTTTGCACGTATGGATTAGTCACCAAGGCTGACTCCCCTGTGTGTGAACCCTTATGGGTTAGCCAAGATCGCATGCTATATAACATAGTTGAGCTAACAACTCTCAATGAGTTGTGATTCTCCTTAAATTTTTCTTGCAAGACTTTCATTCATTCAATATGTTCCACTTTTTATTATCTTTAATCTTTTGCTTCATTTATGATAATACTTTATGTATACTAGCATTAACACATCATGTAAAGTCACGTAGTAATACGTACTATAGAACATAATTATCTGACCACAAACCTGTATAATACTAACAAAACATAATCCCTAAACATTCAAGGTCTTAACTTTTAATTTCTATTTCTCCAAATTTCAAAATATTTTCTAAGTCATTAGGCGCATGAGCCCTATGCAGGCACATGGGCACTATGCAGGCGTATGGGTACTTGGACGCATGGGAAAACATAGGCGCCTGAGGAAAACTTTGGTGCATGGGAACTATTTAGGTGCATGAGCACTATGCAGGCGCATGAACACTATACGGGCACATGGGCAGTTAGGCACATGGGCATACTTAGGCGCATAAGCTAAGTGTTAGGCGCATTGGGAACTTAGGCGCATGGACACTGCTTGGGCGTCTGGTCCATACTTAGGCGTGTGGGCAGTGGGTGCATGAACACTTAGGCATATGGACACTTTACCAGGTCTAACCAAACTAATTTCAGTCCCTAAATCAACATTCTAACATATTTATAAGGCCAAAACTAACTTTCTAAGCTCCTAAAATAGGCATATAAACGTGAAACACACCATACATAATCGAACATACATTCATCCGTATAACTAAGAGTAGTAACATACTTGTGAGTTGTAAAGTTATTTACATATATTTTCAGCCCCAAAACATGTCAAAAACAGAAAAATGGGGGATCTAGAACTCACCTTTCAGCAAATTCTTCTTCTTCTTCTCTCTAGAACCGATAGACCTTTGCTCTCTCTCTCTCTAAAAGTGTCGACAGCAGTTGCTGAGAAAGGTTGTGGGCGGCCATTCGATCTTTTTAAACACAATAATAATAAAGTTTTCCTTTTGCACAACTTTAACCCCTTAACTTTGGTTATTTTACCTTCTTTTCTTTTTACTCTTCTTTTCTTTTCTTTTATAAATTTTCGGGTGTTACAAGTCCACACCCTTATATAGGTTTCGTCCCCGAAATATGTTTCTCCTCGAACAGTTATGGGTAATGCTATATCATTTCTTCTTCAGTCTCTCATGTAGACTCGGATCCCTTACTGTGCCTCCACTGTACTCGCACTAGTGGAACCACCTTATTCCATAATATCTTCTCTTTTTGGTCAATGATTGCAACTGGTTGCTCTACATAGTTGAGCTGTTCATCCACTTCGATGTCCTCTAGCGGTACAATCATATCTTCATCAGCTAAGCACTTTCTCAGATGAGATACATGGAATGTTGGATAAATCCCACTTAACTCATCGGGCAACTCCAACCTATAGGCCACAACTCCTACTCGACAAATGATTTGAAAAGGTCCTATGTACCTCGGGCTCAACTTACCCCGCTTTATAAATTGAATGATACCTTTCCAAGGTGAAACCTTCAGCACAACCTTATTGGCACCTCGATTCAATCGGTCTACGCCTTTTGCTAGCATACAACTTTTGCCAATCTTTTGCCGACTTTATAAAGGCCTTGATCTTATCCAACTTTTTAGTCGTAGCTTCGATCACCTCCACGCTTCCTAACTCCTTCTGTCCGATGTCACCTAAACATAGGAGCGTTCGACACTTCCTACCGTATAGCATCTCGTATGGTAGCATGCCAACACTGACATAATAACTATTGTTATACGAGAATTCAGCTAACTATAAATGCTCGGCCCAACTTCCACCAAAATCGATGACGCATGCCCGAAGCATATCTTCTAGCATATGGATGGTCTTTTCCGACTGACCATCTGTTTGAGGATGGTAAGCCATACTGATATGTAACCTCGTCCCCATCGCATCGTGAAATCTCTTCTAAAACTTTGACGTAAATAGAGTGTCGCGATCAGACACAATAGACACCGATACACCATGATGAGTTGCAATCTCTTTGATGAAAAAATCTGCCAACCTCTCAGATGAATGTCTTGCGGATCGGTAGAAAGTGAGCGCTCTTTGTCAAACGGTCAACTATCACCCATATGGCTCCGTAACCTCTTGTCGTACGCGGCAACTTCGTAATGAAGTTCATGATGATGTGATCCCATTTCCACTCGGGTATATCCAAAGGTTGGATCTTCCCGTATGGCTTTTGATACTTTGCCTTCACTTGCAAACAAGTAAGGCACTTGCTCACGTACTCGGCTACATCGCGCTTCATTCTCGGCCACCAATAATCTTTATTCACATACTGGTACATCTTCGTGGCACCGGGATGAATCGAGTATCGAGTCTTATGATCTTCATCCGTGATTCGTCCCTGTAGATCTCCATAACGAGTGATCCACATCTGTCCAGTTCGGGTTCTAACATCAAGAGTGTTCTCACCCAATTCTACGACTAGACCCTTCATACGTTCGGAATTAATTTGATCCTCTTTAAGCGCTTCATCCTAATACTCCTTGACCTGTTTCATCACATCAGAGGCCATCACCAAATGGTAAGCTTTCATCCAGATTGGCTCGGGTCCCTCCTTTCGGCTAAGGGCATCGGCCACAACGTTAGCCTTACCCGGATGATAATGGATCTCACAGTCATAATCCTTGATGAGCTCCAACCATCTCCTTTGCCTCATGTTGAGATCCTTCTGCTCAAAGAAGTACTTCAAGCTCTTATGGTCGGTGAAGATGGTGCACTTCATCCCGTATAAGTTGTGCCTCCAAATCTTCAATGCGAAGACCACAGCTTCTAGCTCTAAATTGTGGGTAGGGTAGTTAGCCTCGTGGATCTTCAACTGTCAGGACGCGTAGGCTATAACCTTCCCCCATTGAATCAACACGCAACCCAATCCTGAATAAGAAGCGTCCGAATAAACCACCAAGTCTTCGCTTCCTTCGGGTAACGTCAAGGCAGGAGCTTGAGACAATCTCGTCCTTAACTCCTCGAAAGCATTCTCTTGTGCTTGACCTCATACGAACTTCACATCTTTGTGGGTCAATTTAGTCAATGGAGAAGCTATCTTGGAAAAATCTTGGATGAATCTCCTGCAATAACCCGCCAAACCCGAAAAACTACGGATCTCGGATGGCGTCTTTGGAGACATCCACTGCATCATTGCTTCAACCTTTGTCGGGTCCACCATGATCCCTTTAGGATTAAAAAAATGACTTAAAAACTAAACCTCCCGCAACCAGAACGTGCATTTAGAGAATTTGGCATACAACTTCTCCCTTCTAAGTGCCTCCAGTATCTCCTGAATGTGACCGACATGCTCCTCTTCACTCTTCGAATAAATCAGGATATCATCAATGAACACAATCATTGATTTATCCAACATCGGCCGACACACTCGTTTCATCAAGTCCATAAAGGCAGCTGGCGCGTTGGTTAAACCAAAGGACATAACAAGAAATTCGTGGTGTCCATAACGTGTATGAAAAATTGTCTTAGGAATATCTTGCTCCTTCACCTTAGTTGATGGTAACCAGATCGAAGATCTATCCTCGAGAACCAACTGGCACCTTGGAGCTGATCAAACAAGTCATCAATCCCTGGTAATGGATACCGATTCTTCACCGTAAACTTGTTCAGCTCTTGGTAGTTAATGCACATCTGCATACTACCATCCTTATTCTTTACAAATAAGACTGGAGCACCCCATGGAGAGATACTTGGTCGAATGAACCCCTTATCTAATAGCACTTGCAACTGAGACATCAGTTCCTTTATTTCAGACGGAGCTAGATGATACAGCTCCTTGGCAACAGGTTGGGCACCCGGTATCAAATCAATTTGAAACTCGATCTCACGATCAGGTGGCACACCAGATAGGTCTTCTAGAAACATGTTCGGGAAGTCACACACCACTGGTACATTAGACAATTGTGGTACTGACGCATCAACATCCTTTACATAAGCCAGGTAGGTGTTACATCCACGTTTCATACACTTTTCTGCCACCACCGTTGAAATCACTTTCGGAACCGTAGTAAGTCGATCACCGTAGATCATCACTGGATTCCCGTCGGGCCCAGTCAACCAATCATCTTATTTCGACACACAATATTTGCCTCGTAGGCTACTAGCCAATCCATCCCTATGACTACATCGAATTCGCCTATGGTCATTACAAACAGTCTCGTAGGAAACTTATGACATTCTAATTCTATCACGCAATCCTCTAACACATCAGATATCCTAGTGGACTTACCAATAGTACTTTCTACGACAAAGGGCTCATCAATACTTTTACTCCTAACAAACAACTTAGCACAGAAAGCAGTAGAAATGAAACTCCTACTACCACCAGAATCAAATAACATAGAGGCACAAATTTGGTTTACCAGGAACGTACCTGATACGATATCGGGGTCCACCCTAGCCTCCTCCATGGTCATAGTGAATACTCTAGCTCTCACTCTTTGCCCTTCATTCCCGGTCTTTATCTTCGCACCAGAACTTTCAGCCCTCGGCTTCTTGCAATCCCTACTCAAATGGCCCTCTTCACTGTAGTTATAACACCTTATAACCCCACACTCTCTGCCCATATGCCCAGGCTTCCCACATTTGAAGCAGACATTAAAACCCCACTTACACTCCCCCGCATGCTCCTTCCTACATTTACCACACCTCTTCGTCCCCGCACGTGACGTGACCACCCTTCAATCATCCACCCTTACCTTCTTGTTATTTGGAGTGGAACCATCACGATTAAACCGCTTCTTATTCCAGTTCTTGTCACCACCACTCTTCTTACTCACCTCTGCCACGACCACCACCTCTCTCTTATCATATAGTATTCTTGCCAAATCGACCACCGACCTGAACGTACATGGCTGGGCAGTGATCAGATGTCTGCGAATATCCACCGGTAGACCCTGAATGTATCTCTTGATCTTTCATGACACAGGCGTCACCTGATCTGACACTAGCCTTGCCATCTCATTGAATTTCATCGCATATTGTTGGTGTGTCATGGTTCCCGCCTCCAACTGCAGGAACTCCCTCTCATTCTTGTCCAATTCCCTCTGTGGACAGAAATCCTCAATCACCAGTTATATCCCCGTGCAGTTTACCGTCTCAGCCTCCGGTTGCTCCCTTTCTCCTCTCTCAGTGGTCTTCCTCTTTTCCCTCTTTTCCTTCTTTTCATCCTCCCTCACAGCCCTAATGACTTCAGTCACCACAGACGGCAGAATCGTCTGCATGACTTGATGGACTTCTTCAACTACTGCCTCTTTTACTGAGGCCCTTAGGTTCGCACTCTCATCACCACCTTCCTGGTGATGGACCTCGGGCTCTTCTGGTGCTGTTTCAGCAGCTCTAGGCCTGTTCCTCATGACACGTCATCCAGCACCACGTCCACCACGTACTCCACCTCGTGAGGCCTTTGATGATCTACCACCGGCCATCTCTGATCACCATAAGATTTAAACACCAACACGATCATTCAAGGTAATAGCTCAGATAATGTCAAGTATAGTAAGTCCCTAATTACAGTGGCCAGTTGTGATTAGTCACTTACCTTACTCTTCATTCCCCAAGTACTTCCTATCCTGACTACATTAGTATTCAAATCTACTAGGAGCACATAAGTCAAATAACACACACACACACATAATACCGATTAACTTTAAGAAAATTATCTGATGGCACGTAGCTACTTGGGCCGGCAACCCTTCCCTTTTTCTTGTCACATTCTCAGTTTGAGTTTTAGGTTTTGAAAATAATTTACCCGATTCTCTTAAACTTTGGCTCTGATACCAACTTATAAGGACCCGTTCCCGAAACGCTTACAGTTTGTTATTCATCGCGCAAAATATTTTAAACTCATTAAAATTCATTAGAATAAATTTAACAAAAACCAATTCATGCATTAATAATTACTTTTACCAAGTAGTACATCATTGATAAAGTTACAAAATAAATTTAGTTGCATTACAAGACAAAAATAACATGTATGCATAAGATGGATGCCAGTCTTTTTAATTGCCAAGTAGCTTCACCCTCGTGCCATCCTCTGCAATGAATTATCTGCCAACTGAAAATGCATAAAAGTCAGAGTTGCTTAGCGAGTTCTAGTTTTTATAGATAAAATACTTTCCAGTTACTTAAAACATTTTCTTTACTTTCGCACATGGTCATTCATCGTACATACATCAAGGTATTGACTTATTATCTTCCATTATCGCACGTATTCGTTCGTTTCGCACTTTTTCATTATCTTTCACTTCTATCCAGATCCTGTAATAAGCTATACCCCATCGTTGGGAACCAAGCCACATCAGTCTTGGGATTAAGCGACAAGGATCCTGTTTCGCACGTATGGATCAGTCACCAAGGCTGACTCCGCCTGTGTGTGAACCGTCATGGGTTAGCCAAGATCACATGCTATATATAACACACATTTGAGCTAACAACTCTCAATGAGTTGTGATCCTCCTTAAATTTTGCTTGTAAGACTTTCACTCATTCATTATGTTCCACTTTTCATTATTTTTAATCTTTTGCTTCATTTACGATAATATTTTACGTATACTAGCATTAACACATCACGTAAAGTCACGTAGTAATAAATACTATGGAACATAATTATCTGACCATAAACCTGCATAATACTAACAAAACATAATCCTTAAACATTCCAGGTCTTGACTTTTAACTTTCTATTTCCCTAAAATTTTAGAAATTTTTCTAAGTCTTTAGGCGTATGGGCATTATACAGGTGCATGGGTACTTGGGCGTATAGGAACACTTATGCGTCTGAGGAAAACTTGGGCGTATGGGAACTATTTAGGCACATGAGCACTATGCGGGTGCATGAACATTATACGGGCGCAAGGGCAGTTAGGCGCATGTGCATACTGAGGTGCATAAGCTAAGTGTTGGGCGCATGGGGAACTTAGGCGCATGGACACTGCTTGAACGTCTGGTCCATACTTAGACGCATGGCAGTGGGCGCATGAACACTTAGGCGTATGGACACTTTAGCAGGTTTAACAAACTAATTTCAGTCCCTAAATCAACATTCTAACATATTTCTAAGCCCAAAACTAACTTAGTAAGCTCCTAAAACAGGCATATAAACAGGAAACACAACCATACATAATCGAACATACATTCATCCATATAACTAAGAGTAGTAACATACTTGTGAGTTGTAAAAGTTATTTACATACATTTTCAGCCCCAAAACATGTTAAAAATAGAAAAAATGAAGGATCTAGAACTCTCCTTTCAGCAAAGTCTTCTTCTTCTTCTCTCTAGAACCCATAGAACTCTGCTCCCTCTCTCTCTAAAAATATCAACAGCAGTTGGTGAAAAAGGTTGTGGGCGGCCATGCCACCTTTTTAAGCATAATAATAATAAATTTTGCCTTTTGCATAACTTTAACCCCTTAACTTGGGTTATTTTACCTTCTTTTCTTTTTACTCTTCTTTTCTTTTCTTTTATAAATTTCCTGGTGTTACACCGTTGGTTATATCGGTTTTCGGTTAAATTGGTTCATTAACCATTTAGTGGTCGGTTATGGTTAAGCTTTGCTCACCAGTAAGCTTTGCTTCCCTTCATAAACGAATGGGTCTTTGCCATTGTCGCTATCTCCATCCACTCTTTGTCTCACCAAAGTATCCTTAACCTCCTCTAACGCATACAATCTGGCGTATAATTAAATTTGCCAAAGAAACACCATTATGCAAATGCTCTAACTAAATCATAGTCGACTATCCATTACCAACTTTCCTTTTGAATAAAGAAAATGGAACAATAACCTTATTATCAAGCTTTAAGTAAGACTTTAACATTCTACACCACACCATGTTTCCACTCACACTTGGAATGATAATCTTCAAGCCATAAATTAAAGAAATAATCTCTTTCCATAAAGTAGACTGAGTCGACACAAACCTCGATCTCCAGTTTTAAGGAAATGCAAGAAACATACCAAGACTCAGACTCCCATTATCTTTAGACGCCAATGTTTTCTCCCATGCAACTCAATGCAACTTACGTGTCCCTTATAACTCCCCCAAGAAAAAAGTTTGACCAAATTCTTTCCATAATGGCCTTCGTATATTTTAATGACACTAGAAAAATAAAAAAATTATATCCCAACTCTTAGTATTTACCATGTTTTCCCTATCAGAATCCCTAAATAGATACGGTAAACATCTCGTATAAGAGGCCATATCGCAAACCTTTAGAGCTTTAATGCCAACACAAAAAATACTCGACTTATGAAGATTTATTAAGGCACAAAGCCACAAAAGAGTAGTTTAACATTCTGATAATCGACTAAACATTCAAGGTTGACCACTCACCTACAAAACTAACGTCATCAACATAAAACATATATGAGAGAGGAATACAATCAGCCCCTTTCGAATTTCTTTAAATGCCTCACTTAAATTGTATCTTCTTTAATAACATGGAGCCCTTCCTAGCAATAATAAATAAAAACAACGACAGTAGGCCACCCAGTGTCAAGCCCCTAAACATCCAAACTCTTTACTTGGACTCCCATTTACTAACACCAAGAGCCTAGTTAAGGATAGACGAGTAGATATACTTTTTTCAAAGAACTCCAAACCCTAAAATCTTCCTATCTAAAATATCTCAAATTAAAGGACCATAAGCTATTCTGAAATCCATTTTAAGATCATTTGTTTTTATTTTTTGATCTGTTTCTTTCTAACTCAATCCACGAACAACTTAGTCATAAAAAAGGAAAGCAAAATCTATCTATATAGAATCACAGTCCATAAGAAAACAATATTCAAAAGACTTATAAAATCATCTATATATAATATTAAAAGAGTAACTTGGAATGACACTTGTCTAATTTCTAGACACCTTAAGTTTGTTTTTCCCTCTTCTCTTTTCTCTTAAATAGTTATTTAAATTAAAGATTGAATAATTTAAATTCTTTTTAAGATTAAAAATATTTCTTAATAAATTAAGAAAAGATGTCTTTTTATTAATATTATTTCTAGAAAACAAATTTTTATGGAATATATAAGAGTTTTTTTTAAACATCAAACATTTTTAAAAATATGAAATATCTTAAAATTAATGTTTTTAAAAAGTAAACTTTTTTATAAACTAAAAATAATTAAAATTATGAATTATAATTAAAAACTTTTAAAAATGATATATTTAATACGGTTTGTTTGGAAAAATGGTTAAAATTTTTGGAAATAAAAATTAAAATTATTACTTATAATTACTCATATGTAATTTTAATCATATCTTAACTCGTATAATACACGAGTTTACTAAATTTAGTATTATATAAATAACAATCAATAACTAATCAGTTTATTTTAAAACCCGTGTAATACATTTAGTTTATTTATGTTTTTATGTTATTTTAATAATTAACTATCCACCTCCTGTATAATACACGGGTAACTAAAACTAGTATATATATAAACATATAAGACTTCTAAAATTTTATAGATCTATACTAATAAAACAAATGTCTAGAGGACACATGATATTGTTTTATACTGTCCAACTATACTCCACCTGTGATTTCGGCATGTGCCATTACTAAATAAATGTTAACCATTTAGTTATACATTAAATGCTAAGGATTATTTATATACTTTTTAAATTATAAAACAAAAATTAAAAACATTATTTTTTATTAAAAACAATAAATTTTTAAACAAAAATTTATGAAATATGAATTTTTTAAGAACTGTTTAAAAAATTGACATCGTTAAAAAAGTAGTTTTAAAAATATTTGGAGTGTTTAAAAAACAATCTTTTTAAAGTAAAAGTTTTTTAAAGATGAAAGTTTGAAAAAATATTATTATTGTTTTAAAGTTATTATATGTGATTTTAATCATATTTTATATAAAAAAAATATTTTATTATTTCTAATATTAATTTAATATTTTCATTCAATTCGTGTAAAATACAAGTATTTAAACTAGTATAATAATAACGATCGTAAAAGAAAGACACATATAACCCTATTACATACAACTATATTTGCTGGCTAATTAAATTGACAACTTCTTTTTTCTTTTCTTTCTCTTTCTTAAAGTTTAAGGTTTAGGTCAAATCATACAAGTTTACATATTTGTGTTGGAAGGGTTATTCAAAGACTTTGATGTTATAAGATAAAACCAATTTCTTCTTATTTTAATAACGTTACATGTAAAACCGTAGCTTAACCGTTACTTTGATGTTATACCTTAAACTATCATCCCAAATTCCAACGTTTTTACCTATATAAAATAACCACACAATCCAAAATTAATAATCTTTTTATAACTTGCGCTTCAAAATAAATTAACCAAACTAACTGTTACAAAATATTAAAACTAACATCAAAATGGATACTACAAATATGGTAAATCTAAACTTAGTTATCTAAAATGTTCTTTCTAATACTTTAAGAACTTTTATGATTTAAAATCATTTGCAGAAGTTGTTTCTTATTTCGCTAGTTTACTTTAAGTCAACGTCGCATCGTTATCTTTCACTACAATATGTACACATTGCAACACATCTATTTAGTTTTTCACTCTATCTTTTACATTAAACAAAAAATTAAAAAAAAAATATGTGAATTTGTGCGGCAAAGGGGGTAACAAATGAGGTGGAATTACACCAGACCTTGCTCTTTTGTGCGGCGTCGAGGGAGGGGGTGTCGGTGTTGCCACACTGCCTTCAGTCCACCTCATCAACCTCTAGCTTCCAGCCCTTTAGAAAAGAAAAAAGGAAACCCAAATATCATACACCATGACTTTGCATAAGGCCTTGCGGTATACTATATTGGCTCCTAGCGTTAAGGTCTACGTGGCCCTTAATTAATGGGCATCGAGCACCACTCCACAGGGTCGTTAAGGGGTGTTAAGGAGGTGAGGCGTGAGTGTGACTAGCGTTAATGTTTAGAGCTGGCCCACTAAGATGGAGTTAAATGAGGTTAAATCATTTTTTTGAGGTGTGATTGAACAAAAACGGTATGACACATACGTAAAGTTAAGAGACTTTAGTGTCCTAACCCGATTCTTCTTCAAGTTTATATTAAAGTTTTGGTAAAAGGGTAACATTGATTGATAACCACTTCCAACTTAAAATCCTGTACTCTATAATATTTTTTTTGATAGATTCTTATAACAAAAAGAATTTTCTACAAAAATTAATCAAACCCAGTCTAGCAACTAAATGCAAAGTTTTCTTATAAATTCACACTTTCTCAACTAATCTATGATATAATCACATATTAACAATATTGCATAAGAGGCTAAGACTCTATTGATAGTATATTGATAAATATTAATTTATTAATACTTATTTTGTAGCACCCATGCCCTTGACCAACTTACGTAAGAAGCGTGAGATGAGACATTTATTCATTCAAATTTCAAATGACACCGGGTCCATAACGTACTGACTCCATAAATGATGTCCTACTGCTTTCCAGTTTCTTAAACTCTTAACTTTCATTTGGTTCAAATTTAACACAGATGGCGAATCAGTTTGAGAATTTGTTGAAGAAGATTAAGTTGTCGTTGAAAAGAAAAAAGTCGAAGAAGGTGTACATGCGACAAGCAGTGTTACGGTTGAGATCAGTAGCCGTCAAGCTCATAAGCTTATCGCGAAAACTCTCCGAATCACCCATCATCTCAGCAAGCGTCCTATTCCTTCGTTTTCTTTTCTTTCTTCTTTGCATTTCATGTTGACGATTCTATGTATTTCAATTCATTATCCAGCTTATGTATTTTGTTATGTGTTACTGAACAAATAAGTAGTGTATACATATGTGAGAATATTTCACCGAATAATAATGAAGTTTTTTTAGAGTTCATAACAACAAAAACCACTCGAGTTTTAACATCGTTTTATTGGTGTAAAACTTTTTATAAACTTTAATTGGCTAAAATTAAGTGCTATAATTCTTACATATATGAAACATGGTCCTATCTATTAAAGTAGAAGGTAATTATGAAGAAAGAAAGAAATTCTAAATGATAATCAAGTTTCATAATTGTCCAATCTAAATTAACTTTAAAAATCACTAAATATTATTAAGTTTCAAATATATTTCTTATAAGTCAATCAATACTAAATAAACTGAACATTTATAACAAACAAATCACTGAATTTTCAATGAGATATTCGGAAAGTGTGTATGAATTACCCTTGCTTTATGGCGATTGAGTTTTATAAATAATGTTACATACAATGACATCGTGATGGTTAAAAATGCAATTTACTTTTCATAATTAATATTTTTAATGATTAGTATATGTTATTACTAGGTTAGAACCCATGTATTACATGGGTGGAACAAATTTAACTTTTTAAAATCATCTTGCTACTCTAATAAAAAGGTATCTTGGATGACACGTGTCAACACCACAATCATTCTCACCAAAAATTTCCCGTCTCTCTCTCCTACTAAATAATTACCTTAATTACTAATAATACTATTTAACACTTTTTTAGATTTAATAAATTAATAAAGAGATCTATTTATTAATATTATTTCTAAATAAACATTTTTTATAAAATAATAAATTTATTTAAAGCATAAGATTTTTTTTAAAAAATACAAACTATTTAAAATTGGTATTTTTAAAAATTTATTTTTTAAAACCAAAAATAATTAAATTTAAGGGTTATAATAAGAAAATTTTTAAAAATATCATTTTTATACGGTTTGTTTTAGAACAAAACGTTTATTTTTTTTGAAAAAAATAAAGTTTTAAAAAGTTGATATTACTATTTTATAACTTACAGTCATTTCTAATACATAATTTTAATGATATTATATCTTAAAATATTATTTTATAATTAATAAATTTTGTTATATTAATTTTTTATTTATTCAACCCGTGTAACACACGGGTTACTATAGCTAGTTATATTTATAATAGATGTTATCAACCATTAAAGTTAAGAAATAATAAATATTTAAAAATTATAAATGACATATAATTAAGATTAAGATTTAAAATTATATTTTAATATATGATAGAATTTAGATATTATAATTTAGTAAATGTTAATAAAATATTTGCATAAAAAACTTAGATTCTAGATATATAATTGATTAGCTTATTTACTTAAAATCCTTATCAATTAATATCTTAAAAATTACTTACGATTAATTAAATCATTCAAACAAAATCATATAAATGATTTTAGAATTTATATTGGAAATTTTTAGGTTGTTTGACTATATTAAGAAATAAAAAATATTATTAATCTAATATGAAAGAAAGAAATACAGGAAAGAAAAATAAAAATTCAAATAAGTAAAGGAGAATATGATTGTAATAATTGTGGAAATTATTTAATTAAAATGTGTATATACGTTTAGTTAGAAAATTCAACACGAGAATGCATAATATTGTATCATGCGTCCTCAAAAACCTTAGTTTATTAGAATAGATGATCTTAGGATCCATCTAGCACCTACATATCAAGTTCTGTAATTTTTATCTCCTTAATAAATAGCTCCAGTTCATTGAGCTTGGATTGTTAAGCTATGAACGGTTCCATACAAGGATGATTAACGATGTAGGTGGTATAATTCCATGAGTAGTTGTTGATCAGGTTAAAAGTTACTTAATGATCATATATAAAACTTAACTAATTAAATACTAATTAAAAGATAACATCCATGATCTGTACATTAATTTAGTCCCTAGATCACAAAAGTGTGTTACATAGTGTAGCAACTTCCTTCCAACACATCTGAAGGCCATGCAACATACAAAATAGAATGAAGTTTTGTTTTCTTTATAAATGTGAGTCCTGGTGTAAAGAGATTGCAAAAAAAAACCTATGCAACATTAAGAATTACAGAGTTATAACTCCAATATATTTCTAATCTATTATTAGGAAAAAAGCTATGTAAAGAGATTGAGAGTTATAATTATTTAATATTTCATTTATAATGTGTAAATTGAGAGTTATAACTCCAATATATTTCTAATCTATTATTAGAAAAAAACAATTGATTTTTTCGTTAAATTTGATTTAGGGTTTTGGTTTAGAAAGATTTATTTTTACTATGTTTTTAATATTCAATACTAACTAAGAATAATTCAAATCTTTCTTTTTTTAAAGGAATTTTAAGTTCTAAAAATAAGTCCCTATTTACTCTCAGTTTTAAATCACGAAACCATACCCCATGAAATTGATTTACGAAATATTATTTGTTTAGCTTTTATATGAGTTTGAATATTTTCTACGCTATTAATTAGTTTATGAAAAAGAAATTGTGTTGTTAGATTTCATATGAATTCATCAAGAAAATGTCAAATTTATATATCATTTAAATTTTTTTTATTATAACTCTTAAATTTAATTATTTTTGGTTTTAAAAAAATAACTTTTTAAAAATACCAATTTTAAATATTTCTTATTTAAAAAAAAGTCTTATGCTTTAAATAAATTTATTATTTTATAAAAAAATTATTTATTTAGAAATAACATTAATAAATAAATCTCTTTATTAATTTATTAAATCAAAAAAATGTTAAATAGTGTTATTAGTAATTAAGGTAATCATTTAATAGGAGAGAGAGGCGGGAATAGCAAATGGATGTTGGCTGAGAGAACGACACGTGGCAGATGGGTGGTTTAAGAGAGTGATATGTGGCATAAAAAACCTTTGTTTATTAGATAGGATAGATTTTTAATATATATGTTTTTAGTAAATACCAAATCATTTAAATTTTAATAAGAATACTAAATAACAATCTAACTCATAATAATTGCCAATGGACCACCACCGGAAGATCATCCTGGAGAATATTCAACGTCGAATTACAAAATTTTTTGTTACCAACCTCCTGAGATATGTAGTGATAATGATTTGGCAAAGTTTGTTCGGAAGTATGGGCATATTTTCGATTTACACATAGCGAGGAAAAGGGATAAAGGTGGGAATAGTTTCGGCTTTGTATCAATGCTCGATGTTAAAGAAAAAGAAGAGTTGCTTAAGAGCCTTAGCAATATTCGTATGGGTGATTATCGGTTGTGGTTCAATGTGGCTCGTTTTATTCTTGAAGATGGAGAGATCAATAACAACAACGTGGAGAAGGGCAGACAATCAAATAATATCAAAAGCAGTACAGGGAAGGATAACATAGTGAAGGTAAGACATCGGTTTATGGAGAAGGAGAACGTTCGTTTAAGACTCTCATAGGTAAATAGTGTTGGGTTTTTAACAAGATTATCAAAGTCATATAAACCAATTTTATATGAAAACGCAGCGGATAAATTAGTTTAAAATCTTGTTAACAATGTAGACATATAACTGATTTTACATATACAAAACACCCAATCCAAGGATCCATATACGAATTTGAACATACTATCTATAACACAACCATAGGGGGTTCAAGATTACTACCTGAAGTATTAGTGCTGAAAAACAATGGTTTAATGGCTAGCCTTCAATAGAGAAGGCCTCAAGCTTGTATACCCCAAGCTACTAACACAACACCTTGTTTGCTAGGATTTGTACACTTGCACTACACAAGAAAAATTTTGTTCTTTTCTTCCTTATTTCAGCCGAGACCAAGAGAGAGGAGAGAAGGAGAAGAGTTTCTTGGTTAGTTGTTTATTGCATGTGAATTGGTTGGTTAGTAAAAGGTGTGTGTTCCAAGAACCATTTAAGGCATTCAAAATCAAAAGGGATGGGATTTCCCCCTCCTTTTGGCTGTCCCCCTTTATTTCTTTTTTCACCTTTTATTTGTTTTAAACATTTTAAAACAAGACAAATAACATGTTATAAGTAACAAGTTTAATTAAACATGTATTACATAAACATGATATTAGTTACATGCAATATGTCATAACTGTTATCATATACTTATTATTTAACCAACTTAAATAATATCATAAGATAATTTAAATAAATTATCCATCCAATTTATTTATTCCTCAAGTGCAAATATTTAGAAACCCATTTTCTAAATATCATAAGTGTTAATATTTAATTGTTTGATCATATCTTACAATAAATATTATGGTATTTGTCTAGCTTGTTATTAGGTATGACCCGACTTGAATCATAATGTACTAGCCACATCAATTATAATATGTTTCTTAGGCAGACCAGTTCCAATAATCTCCCACTTGCACAAGATACATAGAAAATTTATTCAAGTAGTAAATACTGCCTAACAACGGTTTACTACCCCTAATACAAATGATGAGGTGACATTCAATAACATTATTCCTTTCAAGTACCTTACTTGTAATGATTTAGGTGAATCAATCATCTATCCTTTTGCAGGCCACACATTCCATGTTAAATCGAGAGATACAGAATGATCATTCTCTGTTTATTTAACTTAGCAGACCTTAGACATCTTACTCTCAACAAATAAGAGGGACAAATCTCCTTCTGACTACATACGTCTCTCATAATCATCTTGTATTATAATTAGCCTTATGTACCGTCAAGTTTCAGAACAGCGAATAACTAAGCCAAAGCACAATATTCGGTGAATATCAAGACCCAATATGTATCTCAGGTCAGAGGATACTATGATATTCGCCTTTACTCAAAATTACTTATGATCTATCATAAAGATTCCATGTAGTAATATTTGAGGGCGGGTCAGTCCAATATTTATATCCCATAAATATTCACGAACTTTGGTAGCAAACCCTTGTTGTATGTTCATACCTTATGAATATACTCCAATTCAAGTTCATGATAGTCTTACCTTCATATTTGTTCCCACAAATATTAGCGACTACGGACATTTAGAATAATTAGCTTATTCACGGATTTAAACATGCTAAAATGAAACATAACTCAAAAGTCATACTCATAAACCATAATCATATTAATGAGTTACAATAACAATTGTTCCAATATCCAAATACAAAATAGATCAAATCCAATCACTAGAATATCGAAGTCCTAAGGAACAAGTATGAGCCTCATGTTTCGGTATTTCAAGGTGCTTCGTGAGTGGATCCGTAATGTTTTGATATGTGTGAACTTTGCAAATACATATAGTTCCCTTTTTAAATTCATCCCTTATGTAGTTGAATATCTGCTCAATGTGCCTTGTCTTTTGATGTGCACGGGGTTTCTTGATTTGAGAAATCACACTCGTTGTCACAAAAGATCTTTAGAGGTTCCTGAATGGTACGAACCACTCCTAGGTCGGCAATGAACTTCCTTATCCACGCAGCTTCTTGAGCTACCAAATAAGCGGTGATGTATTCTGATTCAGTGGTGGATAATGCTACCACATCTTGTTTTACGCTTGTGACATCCGTCACTATCAGGTCCGTCAATTGACTCGAAACTCGTTAATTCTTTCTGTACGTTTATTATTTTGCGTAATTAATTCTTTTTCGAATCGAATATTTCATATATCCGTTTCGTGTCAACCCTAATATTATAATAATCCTAATTTGTCATATGTTATATAAATGATAATTAATAAAATTTATTTACTAATTAGTGAAATTAATACTATTATTATTATTATATTTATTAATATCAATATTATTGTTAATATTATTATAAATATTATAATTAAGCTTAGGGTTTAAATTGTAAATTGATGTAACATAAGGGATTAATTATTTATAAGTTGAGGGGCCAATGTGTAACTATGTAAAACACATATATATTTCGGGCACACACCCGTCACCCACACCGAAACCCTAATCAAGCGACGTCTGCCGTGAAACCCTTGCTGCCGTCGCCGTGCACCGCCGCTACGCCACCGCCCGTCCTCCGTGAGCAGCCATCGACGTCGTTGTCCCTCCGTCATCTCGTTTAGAAGGTAAACGGGTGTCGTCATTCTCGTTTCGTTTCGTTTCGTATCGTACGTTTTATCTACGTGTTTGGTTCGGTTAAATCGGGATCCTTCGTGGCCTTGTACGCAACCATTGTGTGTATATGTATATGCATATGTATGTATCTGTGTATATATATGCGTGTATATGTGCGTATGAATACGTCCATGAATGTATATGTTTGTATATGCATTTGTGTGTGTGGGCAGTATATGTATATGTGTTGTGTATGTGTGCGTACAGGTGGAAAAACCCAAACACAGCAGCCGAAGGCTGCTGTGTGCGGGCAGTACATGTATATATGTGTACGCGTATGTATATGTATATGTATGCTACTACGGGTGTATGTGTTTGTATATATATACGGATGTATGTATTGCGTGTGTGTGTGTGTGTGAAACCGTGTGTGTGTATATGTGCGGGTATGTATATGCAGCATGTGTGTATGTATATAATTGTGTATGTATATGTTTGTGTGTGTGCATGAAGTGTGTGTGCAGCGTGTGTGCGTGAAGAGTGTGTGTTTGTTGTGTGTGTGTGTGGGGTGAATGAGAGTGTGTGCGTGAGTGTGTATGTGTGTGCATATGGCGCATGAGCGGCCCTCATGGGCGCATGAGCAGCCCTCTTGGGCGCATGAACAGCCCTTGGGGCGCATGGGGCAGCCTTTCCCCTCCTTAGGGGCGTATGAACATGTGTGTGTGGGTATTTTGGTGTATATAGTTTAGTAACGAATACGTGGATGTGCAGCCATATGTATACGTAAGCATGCTCACATATGGTTGAGAATTGTATATATATAGGTGTGATGTGTGTGCATGAAAATGAAAATAAATGCATGTATGTATGTTGCCTGTGAGTGCATATATATAAAGGTGAGTGTTGTGTGTGTTAAGTTGTGTGTGAAAATGTGTGGCATGTTTGTGGTTATGTTAGTGTGTGTGTGCAGGAGATTATGCGTGTGTGATCATGTGTATATTTTAGTTTATATAGTGTGAGTTATATTGTTGTTATTATTATTATTATTATTACTATTATTATTATTATTATTATTATTTATTATTATTATTATTATTATTATTATTATTATTTATTATTATTATTTTATTTTATTTTTATTAATATTAATATTATTATTATTATTATTATTATTATTATTATTATTATTATTATTATTATTATTATTATTATTATTATTATTATTATTATTATTATTATTCCTATTATGACTAAAATCTTTATAGTAATATATAGTGTAATATGATATGTATAAATGATATTGTATATATCGTGTGCATGTCATGCGTTAAACCCGAACTGACCCGAAACCGACCAAATGCATCTATCCTCTTGATCATGTCTTAAAACATAATTATAATTATCATCGGTGCTTGATCGTTTGTTCCTCTCATCCTTTGAATTATTTCATTCACTTTAATTCACTACATTTCGAGGTGAGTTGCGCAGCCCCGTTTTCATCTTAAATATTTATAAACTAGGGGGAAAAGTATGCTCACCCTTTTTATGCTGTGAACTTATTCATTTTTAGGATTGTTGTGTTTATTGTGTTGTAAGCATTTATCTGGTACTTGCATGAGTTGTCTGTGTGGTTCTTTATTCATAAATATTTAACTCCGGTGTTGGAGCCGACGGACAGGTATTGATAGTACTATTGGGCTGACACCCCTACCCTTGTTTGTTAGTATACTAGTTGGGACTAACAGTGGCCATGTATGAGCCCTAGGGTGAATATGTTCTAACAAGTTCTGTGTGTACGTCATAGGCTTAGTTGTGATGCTCATGTTTACATGTGATACTACTTGCTTATAACTGTATGCACTCATGTCCTACCAAACTCTTACACAACATCACGTTTTGTTTATTATTTAAACCTGTGAACTAACCAACAATATATTGACTTTTTGAGCATATCTTTTCAGGTAACAATCATTGAGGATAGCTATGGATGCTGCCTTAGCGACGACCTTAGGATTGCACTACTTAGACTGACATTATTTGAACTTTGGATGTCTTTGACAATTGTATTGACTTTCATTTGTTATTCACATTTTGATCACTTGTCCCCGGGTTGTGGGATTTATTCTTATTTTGTTTGTATGACTATGTTTGTCGTGGAATTGACTAACTGCGACACAAGTCTCCATTTGTGTCGGGTGACGTTATGACACGTTGACATTCTTCATTAAATGCATCTCTATTAACTTAACAATGTGTTATGCGGATCCCGTCTGTTATGTAACATTCGACCCATTCCAACTTGTAACCCGAAACCGTTTATGTTAGTCAATGGAATCTATTTTATTTCGATATGAGCACATTAATATTGTCATTTAATCCGAATTAAAATCATACGGTTTATAAATATAATTTTATTATTATAAAATAATAATGATATTTATGAAGCTTAAGTATCAAATTTGAAATTAAATAAAATAAGTTTTATATAAAATATGAAAGGTTTTCAAGGACTTTTATATAAAAATAACAAAATAATAATAATAATAATAATAATAATAATAATAATAATATAATAATAATAATAATAATAATAATAATAATAATAATAATAATAATAATAATAATAACAACAATAAATTCATAATTCAAAACTTAACCCTAAAAATTTTGGGTTGAAAGTATAAACAATTAAACTTGTTTTATGAAACTTTAATATAAAATAACAAACAAGATAAACCTCAGGGGGCCAAAGTGTAATGTTTTTTTAAACAAAAGCAAACCCAACCCTTCGACCCCCACCCCTACCTCCGGCCACCTTTCCGGCCACTCTCCGGCGAGCCCTCAACACCCCAAAACACGCGGTTTCAATCAAATCAAACACCCCCATCAATCTCGCGACCATGATTCGAACCTATGACCTTGTACAATTCGAAAATAGGTATCGTTTACGCGTTTTAGAACTGAACCCAATTACCCCATTTAAAACCGAATCAAATTCGAATGGAAACTCGAGTAATTGACTCAATCAACCAACCTGGAACGCGTAATCACGGTTATAATCATAATCAACACATCAATTTAACATAAAACCTATGCAATCACATACACATTCAACACGAATATTAGACAAATGAGTTGAACTCGTACACATCGTTTAACATCAAATTACCCCTAAATAATAGAGGGCAAACCTCCGAAATCACACCCTCATACTCACTGCAACTCCAATTCGACCAAACACACACACACACACACACACACACACGATTCAAGATCGGACTAATGCCGCGAACTACTCGAACTCGACTCCATCGATCTCTACATCATTTCGGGTAATTACACACACTCATATACTCGATTTTACCTGGGTAATCAAAGCCCCATGTTTGATTTGATTACTAAATTCATTTCCATGTTCAATTGGATCGAAATGCGAGCTAGGGTTCATGGGATTTTGGGGAAAACGATTTCTGAATGGTTTTATTAATTAAATCGAATTCTTTGACAGATCTGGGCTCAAGCTCAACTGGTAACACCACATCCTCCCAACCTTGAGGTCCCGGGTTCGACCCAGGCCTCCCCTATTCGTTTTGTTTTTCTTTTTTTATTAGCTTTAATTATTTTAAAATTCAGAAAATGTTTATTTTATTATTTCAGAAATTATTATAAACAACACCTAGCTACACTATTTTATAAAGGCAACCAAACTCACTTGTAAATTTTAAATTTTATAAAAACTATTATTTTTCATACAAAACATAAAGGATATTAAAAATAACAAAAATATTATCCAATTAATTATTTCGTTGACCAATAATTTTATATTTATGATTATTATATTCATTCTTTGATATTCAAACTTTAATATTAAAAGTTAATCACTTAAAAATCGATATAAATCCTTTCGAATTATTTTGACTTTTTTTAGTCATTTAAGTAATTAATTTTTTATTTATCATATAAATAATTAATAAAATTAGTTATTTATTTTTCCACACCTCAATGCTAATCAACTAGGTATAGAGGTATTAACTATATTTAATAGTTCTATTACTATTATTCCTAAATATGAGCACGCTAATAAATTAATTTTATTTAATTAAGTTATTCAAACTAAATCAATTATTTTCTTTTATCAAAACCCAACCCCAATGGAAACCCTAATCATTTCCCAAATTACCGTAGCATTATTATTCTAACTCGAGGCAACGTTCCGTAGGTTAATCGTAAGAAAATCGTTGGTGTCTAATTTGTCACGTTCAAATTCAAATCTCATCAATCAGGTGAGTATTCATTGCCCATTTTATGTGTTTATATTTTGGGGAAATCATGTGATACTATTATCAAACATTGTTATTTCATTTCACTTATAAATTCAATTCTTTACATGTTATGTCTTTTCTTGTAATAATGTATTCATAGTTAGATAAATTGGATGATAACACAATCATTAATTCATACAACCACGGTAACAATGATAGATCTATTGGTTTGACAACCGACCTCATATGAATATTTGAGTGGTGATTGAAACCGGATTCACATATTCTATCACGACTTCGTCTGCGGATCAAGTCACTTTAGTCATTTGGATTGATTGTGTTGATTTGTCTTTTGTGTTACATTATTATACTATAAGTCTCGACATTGCCATGTGAATTGAATTATTCAATCATTTGACCAACTTATATATATGTACATCAAAACTGTGTTTACTCACCAACTAATTTATAGCTGACTCGTTACTTTTTCACATGATTTCAGGTTAAGAAAGTTAGTGGATTTCTACATGCTCATCTAAGACCCGGACTTAATCAAAATAAAAGACAATTATTATTATGTTATTTGAGTTATTGTTTAATTGTATTGGTATTCTTTAATGAAAGTGATGTTTAATGTTATTTCGGTTTATTTAGTTCCATGTGCTATGAACAATCGATTTCCATTCGTCCGCCCCGATGTTTGCTGCTAGAAATCGTCAAAAGCATTATGCTGACAAAGGACGAAGACCCATGGAATACAATGTCGGTGATCTCGTACTTCTTAAGGTATCACCTTGGAAGGGAGTGATTCGCTTTGGAAAGAAAGGGAAGCTAGCACCTCGTTACGTGGGTCCATTCAAAGTGCTTGAGCGAATTGGGAAAGTGGCCTACAAGCTTGAACTACCCCAAGAACTCAGTAACGTGCATCCGACCTTTCATGTTTCAAACCTCAAGAGATGCCTCGCCGATGAAAATCTCCACATTCCACTCGATGAAGTCTAGATTGATGAATCCATGCACTTTATTGAAAAACCTATGGAGATTATGGATCGGGAAGTCAAGCAACTCAAGCGCAGCCGAATACCGATTGTCAAGGTTCGTTGGGAGTCTAAGCGTGGGCCAGAATACACCTGGGAACGTGAGGACCAAAAGAAATCCAAGTATCCTCATCTTTTCGTTTCAGCCTCCTCGTGAACAAATTTCGGGATGAAATTTCCTAAAGTAGGGGAGACTGTAACATTCGACCCATTCCAACTTGTAACCCGAAACCGTTTATGTTAGTCAATGGAATCTATTTTATTTCGATGTGAGCACATTAATATTGTCATTTAACCCGAATTAAAATCATACGGTTTATAAATATAATTTTATTATTATAAAATAATAATGACATTTATGAAGCTTAAGTATCAAATTTGAAATTAAATAAAATAAGTTTTATATAAAATGTGAAAGGTTTTCAAGGACTTTTATATAAAAATAACAAAATAATAATAATAATAATAATAATAATAATAATAATAATAATAATAATAATAATAATAATAATAATAATAATAATAATAACAATAAATTCATTATTCAAAACATAACCCTAAAAAGTTTTGGGTTGAAAGTGTAAACAATTAAACTTGTTTTATGAAACTTTAACATAAAATAACAAACAAGATATACCTCAAGGGGCCAAAGTGTAATGTTCTTTTAAAAAAAAGCAAACCCAACCCGTCAACCCCTACCCCTACCTCCGGCCACCTTTCCGGCCACTCTCCGGCGAGCCCTCAACACCCCAAAACACGCGGTTTCAATCAAATCAAACACCCCCGTCAATCTCGCGACCATGATTCGAACCTATGACCCCGTACAATTCGAAAATGGGTCTCGTTTACGCGTTTTTGAACTGAACCCAATTACCCCATTTAAAACCGAATCAAATTCGAATGGAAACTCGAGTAATTGACTCAATCAACCAACCTGGAACGCGTAATCACGATTATAATCATAATCAACACATCAATTTAACATAAAACCTGTGCAATCACATACCCATTCAACCCGAATATTCGATAAATGAGTTGAACTCGTACGCATCGTTTAACATCAAATTACCCCTAAATAATAGAGGGCAAACCTCCGAAATCACACCCTCATACTCTCTGCAACTCCAGTTCGACCAAACACACACACACAATGATTCAAGATCGGACTAAAGCCGCGAACTACTCTAACTCGACTCCATCGATCTCTACATCATTTCGGGTAATTACACACACTCACATACTTGATTTTACCTGGGTAATCAAAGACCCATGTTTGATTTGATTACTAAATTCATTTCCATGTTCAATTGGATCGAAATGCGAGCTAGGGTTCATGGGATTTTGGGGAAAACGATTTCTGAATGGTTTTATTAATTAAATCGAATTCTTTGACAGATCTGGGCTCTAGCTCAACTGGTAACAGCATATCCTCCCAACCTTGAGGTCCCGGGTTCGACCCGGGCCTCCCCCATTCGTTTTGTTTTTCTTTTTTTTATTAGCTTTAATTATTTTAAAATTCAGAAAATATTTATTTTATTATTTCAGAAATTATTATAAACAACACCTAGCTACACTATTTTATAAAGGCTCCCAAACTCACTTGTAAATTTTAAATTTTATAAAAACTATTATTTTTCAAACAAAACATACAGGATTTTAAAATAAAAAAAAATATTATCCAATTAAATTTTTCGTTGACCAATAATTTTATATTTATGATTATTATATTTATTTTTTGATATTCAAACTTTAATATTAAAAGTTAATCACTTAAAAATTAATATTAATCACTTGTAACCTGAAACCGTTTATGTTAGTCAATGGAATCTATTTTATTTCGATGTGAGCACATTAATATTGTCATTTAATCCGAATTAAAATCATACGGTTTATAAATATAATTTTATTATTATAAAATAATAATGATATTTATGAAGCTTAATTATCAAATTTGAAATTAAATAAAATAAGTTTTATATAAAATATGAAAGGTTTTCAAGGACTTTTATATAAAAATAACAAAATAATAATAATAATAATAATAATAATAATAATAATAATAATAATAATAATAATAATAATAATAATAATAATAATAAATTCATTATTCAAAACTTAACCCTAAAAGGTTTTGGGTTGAAAGTGTAAACAATTAAACTTGTTTTATGAAACTTTAACATAAAATAATAAACAAGATAAACCTCAGGGGGCCAAAGTGTAATGTTCTTTTAAAAAAAAGCAAACTCAACCCGTTGACCTCCACCCCTACCTCCGGCCACCTTTCTGGCCACTCTCCGGCGTGCCCTCAACACCCCAAAACACGCGGTTTCAATCAAATCAAACACCCCTGTCAATCTCGCGACCATGATTCGAACCTATGACCCCGTACGATTCGAAAATGGGTCTCGTTTACGCGTTTTTGAACTGAACCCAATTACCCCATTTAAAACTGAATCAAATTCGAATGGAAACTCGAGTAATTGACTCAATCAACCAACCTGGAAGGCGTAATCACGATTATAATCATAATCAACTCATCAATTTAACATAAAACCTGTGCAATCACATACACATTCAACCCGAATATTCGACAAATGAGTTGAACTCGTACGCATCGTTTAACATCAAATTACCCGTAAATAATAGAGGGCAAACCTCCGAAATCACACCCTCATACTATCTGCAACTCCTATTCGACCAAACACACACACAACGATTCAAGATCGAACTAAAGCCGCGAACTACTCGAACTCGACTCCATCGATCTCTACATCATTTCGGGTAATTACACACACTCACATACTCGATTTTACCTGGGTAATTAAAGCCCCATGTTTGATTTGATTACTAAATTCATTTCCATGTTCAATTGGATCGAAATGCGAGCTAGGGTTCATGGGATTTTGGGGAAAACGATTTCTGAATGGTTTTATTAATTAAATCCAATTCTTTGACAGATCTGGGCTTTAGCTCAACTGGTAACACCACATCCTCCCAACCTTGAGGTCCCGGGTTCGACCCGGGCCTCCCCATTCGTTTTGTTTTTCTTTTTTTAATTAGCTTTAATTATTTTAAAATTCAAAAAATGTTTATTTTATTATTTCAGAAATTATTATAAACAACACCTAGCTACACTATTTTATAAAAGCTCCCAAACTCACTTGTAAATTTTAAATTTTATAAAAACTATTATTTTTCAAACAAAACATAAAGGATTTTAAAAATAAAAAAATATTATTCAATTAATTATTCCGTTGACCAATAATTTTATATTTATGATTATTATATTCATTCTTTGATATTCAAACTTTAATATTAAAAGTTAATCACTTAAAAATCGATATAAATCCTTCCCAATTATTTTTACTTTTTTTTAGTCATTTAAGTAATTAATTTTTTATTTATCATATAAATAATTAATAAAATTAGTTATTTATTTTTCCACACCTCAATGCTAATCAACTAGGTATAGAGGTATTAACTATATTTAATAGTTCCATTACTATTATTCCTAAATATGAGCACGCTAATAAATTCATTTTATTTAATTAAGTTATTCAAACTAAATCAATTATTTTCTTTTATCAAAACCCAACCCCTATGGAAACCCTAATCATTTCCCAAATTCCCGTATCATTATTATTCAACTCGTGGCAACGTTTCGTAGGTTAATCGTGAGGAAATCGTTGGTGTCTAATCGATCACGTTCGAATTCAAATCTCATCAATCAGGTGAGTATTCATTGCCCATTTTATGTGTTTATATTTTGGGGAAATCATGTGACACTATAATCAAGCATTGCTATTTCATTTCACTTATAAATTCAATTCTTTACATGTTATGTCTTTTCTTGTAATAATGTATTCATAGTTAGATAAATTGGATGATAACACAATCATTAATTCATACAACCACGGTAACAATGATAGATCTATTGGTTTGAAAATCCACCCCATATGAATATTCGAGTGGTGATTGAAACCGGATTCACATATTCTATCACGACTTCGTCTGCGGATCAAGTCAGTTTAGTCATTTGGATTGATTGTGTTGATTTGTCTTTTGTGTTACATTATTATACTTTAAGTCTCGACATTGCCATGTGAATTGAATTATTCAATCATTTGACCAACTTGTATATATGTACATCAAAACTATGTTTACTCACCGGCTAATTTATAGCTGACTCATTACTTTTTCATATGATTTCAGGTTAAGCAAGTTAGTGGATTTCTTCATGCTCATCTAGGACCCGGACTTAGTCAAAATAAAAGACAATTATTATTATGTTATTTGAGTTATTGTTTAATTGTATTGGTATTCTTTAATGAAAGTGACGTTTAATGTTATTTCGGTTTATTTAGTTCCATATGCTATGAACAATCGATTTCCATTCGTTCGCCCCGATGATTCCGCCGTCGGTTGGGGTGTGACACGTTACATCCTCGTATTTCCACTATAAGTGGGGGTGTGACAGATTGGTATCAGAGCCATTGGTTATAGAGAATTAGATGGATCACTCGACCTAGACTATAACCTAGGAACCTTCATGTAGAATGCATATTAGGGTTTTGTGTGCATCCGATATTACATGTGTGTTCCTTCTATTCTATCTATTTGTCCTTTATCTTTTGATTTGCTTTATCTAAGGAAAAGTACATTTTCCTTATAGGATGTCTTCCACTGGACTCTTCGTTCCCGCAGTGCCCCGAGTTCATTTGTTCGACTCTGAGTCAGAACCCGAAGAGGTTCTCTCTGACCACATGCTGTCTACACTATCTGATACAGAGTCCGACCCCGAGGAGTCGGCGAGAGAGTCATCTCATGAAGAGAAAATAGGTAACCAGGTCGTATTAGGATTGCCTGCCATTCATTCAGCATCACCTGGTCCTACTGTATCTGAAGCCCTAGCCGCACCAAGTGCACCCGTTATTCCTCCTGCACCACACGCCCCTGCCGCTCCAGCTGCTCCTATGATACCTGTTAGCTGGCTATTGCAAGGTACAGCCCTGAGGCGGGAGCTGGGGTGCCCGGCTACCCAAGAAGACCGTACCAGGTGAACGGTGTGGCGCCGGTGCTACTGAGGACAGCTAGAAAGAGGGTGTTTTCGGCCACTCGCATAAGGTTTCGAGTGCCTGCTGAGGAGGCGAGTTTGTAGGGTGACCGCCCCGACCTGCCCCCGAGCCCTTCTAGCTGCTCTAGCAGTGACGACGAGCAGGACTGACATGGCATGAGCATCGTAGAAGACTTGAAGATTTGAGAAGATTTATTTTAGTATTTCGTATTTCATTTTTAGACATTGTTATACTATGGGTTTTTGCATGTTTTTAGGATATTACTCTACCTATTATCATGTTGAGACATTATAAATTATGAGAATGAAACTTATATTATTATTATATTATGCTTTGGGTTGTGATATTACATTGTGGAAAATATAATTGCAATGATATGCTTTATGAGACTGGCTGAGCTGTGATGACATATGATATAGTTGAAACTTATATATTGTTTATATTGATTAGAAATATGCCTCCCAGAAGGATTACCTACAGTGTTAGTCGTGGTGGTGCTGCCCCAAGAGGTAGAGGTAGAGGAAGAGATGCTGGAGGTAGGGGTGAGGCACCTGCAGGCGGAAATAAAGGTGGGCAGGGTGGTAACAATCACGGAGCTAGAAACCCTGATATAACCGCCATGATAGCCAAACAACTGGCATCACTCATCCCGACCATAGTGGCACAGGTGAGTGACAACATCATGAACCACAATAATAGGGGTGGTGATGACGACAATGAATATAATGACGAAAATGGTGGTCATGAAGGGAATGACAAAAACGGAAATAGGGAAGGAGGTGGAATAGGAAACGTGAATGCCAATGGTAATGTGAATGGGAATGGCATTGGAGGAAGGGTTGGTTGTACTTATAAGGAATTCATGGCTTGTAAACCTAGGGAGTTTGATGGAAAGGGTGGAGCCATTGCCTTGACCTGTTGGATTGAAAAGATGGAATCTGTGATGGACGTCAGCAACTGTGCCGAAAATCAGAAAGTGAAGTATGCTACATGTTCACTGGTGGGGAAAGCGTTAACGTGGTGGAATACCCAAGTGCAAGCTCAAGGTAGGGAGGCAGCAATGGCCATGACTTAGGCGGAAATCAAAGCTTTGGCAACTAAAGAATATTGTCTAATGAATGAAATGCAGAAGTTGGAACACGAGTTTTGGAACCATTCGATGGTAGGGTCGGGTCATGCTGCTTACATCGACCGGTTCCATGAATTGGCAAGGCTGGTGCCACACCTGGTGACACCTGAGTCAAAGCGGATTGAGCGTTACATTTGCGGTTTAGTACCTTAAATACGTGGTTTGGTGACTGCTGCGGCACCCCCGACTATTCCGAGTGCAATCTTAAAGGCGGGCACTCTGACTGATGAGATGATAAGACCTGGGGTGCTATGTAAAGGTAGTAAGAAAAGAAGAGATATGCATGAACCAAGCAGACAAGCAGGGGGAAGATTCGATAAAAAGGCAAAGGTGACGAGGAACTTTGTGGCGGTGAATCAAGGGAGAAAGGACTATGTTGTGCCACATCCAAAGTGCGGGAAATGTAACTATCATCATACGCCAGTGGGACCGTGTCGAGTATGCATGAATTGTAGACGCCCGGGGCATATTGCAAAAGATTGTAGGGTGGCGCCCAATCTGATCGCACCGATTAATGCAATTAATCCAGCTGGAAACGTCAGGGTTTGCTATGAGTATGGAAGCCCCGATCATTACCGGAATGTGTGCCCTAGACTGAATCGGGCACCGGGTCAACAGGGGAATGACCAAAACCAAGTGATGGCAATAGCTGGTAACCAAGGTTAGAGAAATCAAGGGAATGCTGCCCGAGTACGTGTGTTTGTGATTGGTGCAAATGACGCGCGTTAGGACCCAAACGTTATTACAGGTACGTATCTCCTCAATAATCATTTTGCATCCGTATTGTTTGATACTGGGGTAGACAATAGTTTTGTGTCCTCTGAATTTGCACCTCTGCTTGGTTTGAACCCTAATTGTTTAGAGACTAGTTATTCGGTAGAAATGGCGAATGCTAAGTTTGTGAGAGCTAGTGAAATAATTAGAGGGTGCACGATTACATTAGAGGACCATACCTTTGACATAGATTTAATACATTTTGAATTGGGAAGCTTCGACGTGGTAGTGGGAATGGATTGGCTGTCAAAGTGTGGAGCTGAAATTATTTGCCGAGAGAAAGTGGTGCGAATCCCTATGCCTAATGGTGATGTGATTAAGATCCAAGGAGAACGACCGGGAATAGGCCTAAAGATTATCGCTTGTGTGAAAGCTCTCCGTTGCCTGCAGAAGCAATGCTATGCGTTCTTGGCACATGTGGTGGAGAAGAAACTCAAGGAAGGGAAACTGGAAGACATTCCGGTGGTTCAAGACTTTCCGGAAGTATTCCCTGACGATTTTTCCGGTTTACCCCCTCCTCGACACGTAGAATTTCGTATTGATTTGGTTCCTGGAGCAACACCTGTAGCAAAGACGCCGTATCGGTTAGCGCCATCAGAAATGCAAGAATTATCAAGTTAACTACAAGAGCTGCTAGATAAGGGTTTCATACGACCAAGTCACTCGCCATGGAGAGCACCGATACTATTTGTCAAGAAGAAGGATGGAACGTTCTGAATGTGTATAGACTATCGTTAGTTGAATAAGCTAACTGTGAAAAATCGATATCCACTTCCCAGAATCAACGACTTATTTGATCAGCTGCAGGGAGTTTCATACTTCTCCAAGATTCACCTCCAGTCGGGTTATCATCAATTATGGGTTCACGAGGAGGATATACCAAAGACAACGTTTAGAACCTGATATTGACATTACGAATTCTTAGTCATGACGTTTAGGCTGACTAACGCTCCAGCAGTGTTCATGGATCTGATGAACCGAGTGTGCAAACCCTATCTGGATAAGTTTTTAATCGTCTTTATAGATGACATTCTCATCTATTCTAGATCGAAGGAAGACCATGAGCAGCACCTTCGAGCAATTCTCAAGTTATTAATGGACGAAAAGCTTTACACCAAGTTTTCGAAGTGTGAATTTTGATTACGGGAAGTGAAGTTTTTAGGACACTTGGTTAACAAAAAGGGAATGCACGTTGATCCTGGAAAGATCGAAGCAGTTAAGAAGTGGGACACTCCTAAGACGCCTTCAGAGATATGGCAATTTTTAGGATTGGCTGGTTACTATCGACGATTTATTGCAAACTTCTCAAAGATCGCCCAGCCGCTGACAATATTAACATAGAAGGATAAGAAGTTTGATTGGGGACATAAGCAAGAAGAGGCATTTCAGACGTTAAAGGAAAGATTGTGTAATGCACCTATATTGACCCTCCCTGATGGATCAAATGACTTTGTGGTGTTCTGCGATGCAGCACACCAAGGCCTAGGTTGTGTGCTTATGCAAAAGGATAAGGTGATCGCTTATGCCTCATGCCAACTTAAGGTTCACGAAAAGAATTATATGACACATGACCTGGAGTTAGGCGCGGTGGTGTTTACACTTAAGATATGGAGGCATTATCTGTATGGGACCAAGTGCATTATCGACACTGATCATAAAAGCCTTCAACACATCTTTGATCAAAAGGAACTGAATATGCGTCAAAGGCTGTAGGATTCGGTCTGCCCAAGATACGTATTAAATTGATGTGGCTAGTGTGATATGATCCAAGTCGGGTCATACCCAATAACAAGCTAGATAAATACCTGCAATATTTGTTTATTGATTTGATCAATTATGTAACACCCGGAAAATTTTCTAATCGAGTCAAGTGATAGTGATGGGCTCGGATGAAAAACCATTTAATAAATATAAAATGGTTGCGGGTATTACACCGAGTTAACCCTCCGGGTCACGAGTTTAACGAGTTTTGAGTCCCGGGAACGCCTGGCATATAAATAGATGGATCAGCTGAGCAACTCTCATTTTCACTCAAACGCCCATTCTAGAGAGAGAAAGTGTAGAGAGAGAAAGTGCCGGATTGAAGCTCGGGTGGTCAAGAATCGAAGGCTGGTGTTTGTGGACTCCTAAACTACAAGAATCAAGGTAAGAAACATACCTAAATTGCTACATTTGGTGAAAAACCCGAGTTTGGGGTTTTTGGGTTTTAAAGTGGCAAAAATCACCCCAAAACACACGTTTTAGAGTAAGAAAACGTGTAATGAGCTTAGATATAGCTTCCTGGATGATAATCCAAGGGTTTGGGTGGAAATGATTGGATTTTTGGGCTGAAATGAGCTGAATCGTAAATTTCAGCTCGTTCTGCGAATTTAAGGTCTCGACCAGCGAAACTGTAAGTTCGTCCAGCGAAACTGGAAGGATTTACAGCGAAGTTACAGTTTCGCTGCAGCGAAACTACATATTCGCCTGAGCGAAATTATGGTTTCGCTGATGACTATGCCAATGCCCAAGTTGACCTTAGATATTGCGAAACTAGGGAATTCCAACGAAAGTTGGGCGCTCGAGGTAGCGAATCTGTCCAGCGAAACTGGCAGAAATGCTGCCCGGCGAAACTAGCAGCGAAACTGCTGATTCGCCCGGCGAAACTACTGGCGAATTTACGGGAGAAACTACCTGGGAACTTAGTAGCGAAATTAGGCAGAAATTAACTCTTTTGAGTGTTAACTTATCTGCAGGCAGTGTAGTGTGACCCGCGACTTTAAGGCTTGATTGAGAAGCTGCTTGTCAAGCACAGGTGAGTTCTAGGACCCCTCATTTACTGATTTTAAATGATTTTAGGGGCTGGAACACATATAAACTTGTTTACTGACGTATGTATGTATGACCCATTTGGGTATAATGTTGTGTTATACGTCTAAGGTATGATTGTGGACTCGGCACGTTATATAAGGTCCTAGTATGAGTCCCCATGGTCTTGGAGGGACAGTTAGTGCTACTGCACCAGGATGACGCATAGTAAGTCCCGGATTAGGGAAAAATACGGGAGTAAGTGCCTAGTGATGATTGATGATGCGGGCTATGTATGTACGAGGTTATGTATGATGATGATGATGATGTATGTATGATGTAATGTATGATGATGTATGTATGATGCGTGTGTTCCTTATAAAAATGTATGAATATCTTTCTATGGCTTTACGTATGAACGAATGAACAAAGTATAATGTAACGTAAAGTGAAAGATAACGAAAGAGGAACACGATGATGAATGCATGTATTAACGAATGAACGAATGATTTAAAAGATGATGAATACATGTATTAATGAACGAACGAATTATGTCTTGCAAGCATTGAATAACGCGATTGGTCCTTCTCTGTGATTGACCATGGTCATGGTACCTCTACCGCTTACCTCTAGTACCGTGGCATACGTTTTGTTGTTCATATGTTGACTTCGGCCCGGTAGCTAATAACGATCGGGGTGTAGCATATGGTATTGGTACAATTCACCTTTCAATGCGCAAGTAAGTATGAACGGGATTCTTGTCATTCGACCACAGTAATCATAGCCAAGTGCTATGAAGTGGGTAAATCCTGACAGAATCCATACGAGAAGTTAAAGATAACGATGAATAACGAATGATGAAGATAATAACGAATATTATCTCTGTGTACGTATGATGTATGAACGCATGCACGAAAGGATACTTTTGAATAAGTAAAAGTATGTTTTATTACAAAACTAGAACTCACTCAGCAACGCTGACTTTTTATGTGTTTCCAGTTGGCAGGTAGCGTTGCTGGGGATGGCACGAGGCGGCTACTCAGCTCTTTTGGGATGGCATTTGCTTTTTGATTATGCTGCAACGTCATGTGTTGTGGGCCCATAACGCACGCAACTCATCACGTTGCATGCCATTACGAGATTTCTTGAGGATTCCCATGAGAGGGATTACTTAAGAAATCTTCTTTAGATTTTGATAAGTTCGCCACGCATTGGATGCGTGCGCAGAGCACATGCAACGAAATATGTTGCATGAGAATGTCAAGAGTGTTCCTTAAGGGTTCCGATGTACGGAATTACTTAAGGAATATTCTTTAGTATAAAAATATAATTTTTATATTCTTGAACTTAATATCTCCTCTAGAGGTCGCTGTATGATCCTATGAGCAGAGACAAAGTAGAGAAAGCTGTATTTTATAATCATGTCAATTATGTAATGACTATTATGAATGAATGAGAATGTATATTTTATTAATTCCGCTGCGTCATTTTATGATTATATACATTATGTATGTTTTACGTGCGATGAACCACCAACCGTAAGGCGCCCGGGAGCGGGGCCTTACAAGTTGGTATCAGAGCAAAAGTTTAAGTAAAATGGGTAAATTTTCAAAAATAAACCTAAAACTTAAACTGAGAAATAGGACAGAAAGGGGATGAATGCCATCTGAGTAGCTGCGTGCCATCAGGTATTTTCCTAATGATAATCAAAGTTATGTGCGCGTGTAATGTGGTTTATGTGTGCTGTTAGATTTAGATACTGATGTAGTCAGTAAGGGTAATGCTTGGGGTGCGAAAAGTAGAGTAAGTGACTAATCACAACTGGCCACTGTAATTAGCAACTTACTGTACTTGACATAAACTGAGCTATTTCCTGGAATGACCATGTTGGTATTTGAACCTTTCAGTGTGAGATAGAAGATGGTCGGTGGTAGATCATCTAAAGCCCCACTTGGTGGAGGCAGTGGCGGAAGTGGTGCGGAACCACGAGCCACAAGAGGAAGGCCTAGACAAGAGAAGAAGGTTCCTGAAGAACCTAATACTACTCCCTCGGGGGGAGTGGATGAGAGTGATGATATGAGGGCCTCGGTGAAAGAGACAGTGATCGAGGAGGTGCACCAAGTCATGCAGACGATCTTACCGTCTGTAGTGACTGAGGTGATAAAAGCTGTACGCGAAGATGAGAGGCGAGGGAGGAATCGAGCCTCAGGGAGGCGACAACAGCAACAACGGCCGGAAACGGTTCTTTCTGATGATGAAGAAGAGGAGGAGGAGGAGGTCGAGCGTGAGACAGCCCGGGGTTGTGACTACGGGAAATTTATGAGGTGCAAGCCCCCGACTTTTGATGGTTCGGGTACGGCTGCGGATGCTCACCAATGGGTGAGGGAAATGGAGGCGGTCCTCGATATCAGTGACTGTCAGGAGGATAAAAAGGTGAAGTTTGCTACCCATTCATTTACGGGGACGGCGTTGTGCTGGTGGGACAATATTGTCCAGGCTGAGGGTAGCAGGTCTATAGGGAAGATGAAGTGGGCTGAGTTGAAAAGGCTGGTGATTGAGGAATTCAGTCCTCGACGGGAAATGGACCGAGTTAAGAGAGAGTTTCTGCAGTTGGAGGCAGGGACGATGACCCACCAACAATACACTGCCAAATTCAACGATATGGCGCGGTTGGTCCCAGAGCAGGTGACACCGGTGTCTCGAAAGATCAACCGGTATATTCAGGGGTTGCCAGCCGAAATACGTTGGCATTTGATTTCAGCTCGACCAAGTACTTTCAGGTCGGCGGTGGATTTGGCGGGGAGGGTGAAGGCTGAGGGCAGTAAGAAAGGAGGTGGTGAGAAGGGTTGGCAGGGAAGGAGGTTTGGTCGAGGTGATACCTCGACAAGTAACAAGAAGGCAAGGGTAGACGATCACCGTGTGGTCGTGACGGGAGCTGGGGTGAGGAAGTGTGGTAAGTGTGGAAAGGAGCACTCAGGGGAGTGCAAATGGGGATCCAACCTCTGCTTTAAGTGTGGGAAGACGGGACATATATCAAAAGATTGCCGGATGGGCAAGTGCTTTAACTGTGGAGAAGGTGGTCATATGAGCAGAGATTGTAAGAAGCCGAGGGCTGAGGGCTCAGGGGAGAAGAAGACGGGAGGAGAAGCACCGAGGGCAAAGGCTAGGGCGTTCACCATGACACAGGAGGAGGCTAGAACGGACCCTGACGTTGTGTCCGGTACGTTCCTAATCGACCAAATTTTAGCCTCTGTGTTATTTGATTCGGGTGCAAGTAGGAGTTTTATTTCTACTACCTTCTGTGCTAAATTGCCTGTTAGGAGTAAATGCCTTGATGAGTCCTTTGACGTAGAAACCGCTATTGGTAAATCCACTAGGGTTACGGATGTGATAGAAGGCTGTGCCATAGAATTAGAGGGCCATAGGTTTGCTGCCAAGTTACATGTGATGCCTCTAGGAGGATTTGATGTAGTGTTAGGAATGGACTGGTTAGCAACCTACGAAGCGAATATCGTGTGCCGAAAGAAGATGATTAGACTGACGGCGACCGACGGAAGTCCGGTGACAATTTATGGCGATCGAGTTACGACGATTCCGAAGATGATCTCGATGGCGGTGGCGGGAAAGTGTATGAGGCGCGGATGTAGCGCCTACTTATGTTATGTAAAGAATGTAGAGACGCCAACACCACAGCTATGCGATGTGCCAGTGGTGTGTGACTTTCCAGACGTGTTTCCCGAAGACTTGTCGGGATTGCCACCTGACCGAGAGATCGAGTTCCAGATCGACCTGATACCGGGTGCCCAACCTGTCGCAAAAGCACCGTATCGCTTGGCTCCGACGGAGATGAAAGAGTTGATGGAACAGTTGCAGGAGCTGCTGGATAAGGGGTTTATCAGACCGAGTATCTCACCTTAGGGTGCTCCGGTCCTGTTCGTAAAGAAGAAGGATGGTAGTATGAGGATGTGCATCGACTACCGCGAGCTGAATAAGCTGACGGTGAAGAACAGATACCCTTACCAAGGATCGATGACTTATTTGATCAACTTCAGGGTGCCAGTTGGTTTTCAAGGATAGATCTTCGATCGGGATACCATCAACTAAAGGTGAAGGAGCAGGATATCCCTAAAACAGCCTTTCGTACGCGCTATGGTCACTACGAGTTTCTTGTCATGTCTTTTGGGTTGACCAATGCGCCGGCTGCTTTTATGGATTTGATGAACCGAGTGTGTCGGCCAATGTTAGATAAATCAGTGATTGTGTTCATCGATGATATCCTGATTTATTCGAGAAGTGAAGAAGAGCATGCCGGGCATATTCGGGAAGTATTGGAAACGTTGAGAAGGGAGAAATTGTACGCCAAGTTCTCCAAGTGCGCCTTTTGGCTACGCGAGGTGCAATTTCTGGGTCACGTAGTGAATGCAGAAGGAATAATGGTGGACCCAGCAAAGGTTGAGGCCGTGATGCAATGGAAGTCACCGAAGACGCCAACCGAGATTCGCAGCTTCTTAGGGCTGGCGGGCTACTATAGACGATTTATTCAAGGCTTCTCCAAGATAGCCTCACCTTTGACAAAATTGACTCGCAAGGATGTAAAGTTCGTGTGGGGTCGAGAACAGGAGGACGCTTTTGAGGAATTGAAGAAGAGACTGACACAAGCTCCTGTCTTGACATTGCCCGAGGGAAATGAAGACTTGGTGGTCTATTCGGATGCATCCTATTCTGGACTGGGTTGCGTATTGATGCAACGCGGAAAGGTCATAGCCTATGCATCTCGACAACTGAAGACCCACGAAGTCAATTATCCCACGCACGACCTGGAACTAGCTGCGGTGGTTTTCGCGTTGAAGATTTGGCGGCACTATCTATACGGGACGAAGTGCACCATCTTCACGGACCACAAGAGCTTGAAGTACTTCTTCGAGCAGAAGGATCTAAATATGAGGCAGAGGCGGTGGTTGGAGCTGATAAAAGATTATGATTGTGAAATCCATTACCACCCGGGCAAAGCCAATGTGGTGGCTGATGCCCTTAGCCGGAAGGAAAGGCCCGAGCCGATTCGGGTGAAGGCTTATCAGCTGATTATGACCTCCGACGTGATGACACAGGTTAAGGAGTTCCAAGACGAGGCTTTGAAGGAAGATCGTCTTAACTCTGAAAGGATGAGAGGTCTAGTTACAGAACTGGGTGAGAACACTCTTGGTGTTAAGACCCGATTTGGGCGAATGTGGATTCCTCGATACGGGGATCTACGTGGAAAGATCATGGATGAGGCCCATAAGACTCGATATTCCATTCACCCCGGCGCTACCAAGATGTACCAAGACATGAAGAAAGACTATTGGTGGCCGGGCATGAAGCGAGATGTGGTGGAATATGTGAGTAAGTGCTTGACTTGTTTACAGGTCAAGGCAGAGCATCAGAAACCGTACGGGAAGATCCAACCGTTGGATATACCCTAGTGGAAGTGGGAGCATATCACCATGGATTTCATCACGAAACTACCGCGTACCCCGAAAGGGTATGATGCTATATGGGTGATAGTTGACCGCCTGACGAAGAGTGCCCACTTCCTACCGATCCGCGAGACGTATTCATCTGAAAGATTGGCGGATCTATTTATCAAAGAAATTGTAGCTCGTCATGGCGTACCGGTGTCCATTGTGTCTGACCGTGACACCCGGTTTACCTCCAAGTTTTGGAAGAGGTTTCATGATGCAATGGGGACGAGACTACACATTAGCACGGCATATCACCCCCAGACAGACGGTCAGTCTGAAAGGACGATCCAAACACTCGAAGACATGCTTCGAGCGTGTGTGATTGATTTTGGAGGAAGTTGGGACGATCACCTGCCGTTAGCAGAATTCTCGTACAATAACAGTTATCATGCCAGCATTGGCATGCCGCCCTACGAGATGTTGTACGGTAGGAAATGTAGGACGCCCGTATGTTGGGGAGACATTGGGCAGAAGGAACTGGGTGGTGTCGAGGTGGTTGAAGCAACGACTGAAAAGCTAGTAAAGATCAAAGCCTTCATGAAGGCGGCGAAAGACAGACAAAAGTCGTATGCTGACAAGAGGCGAAGACCGATAGAATTCAAGGTCGGTGATCGGGTCATGTTGAAGGTCTCGCCTTGGAAAGGAATTATTAGATTCCGAAAGCGGGGTAAACTGAGCCCGCGGTATATAGGCCCTTTCCGAATTATCGCCCGTGTGGGAGAGGTGGCCTATAGGTTGGAACTGCCAGATGAGCTGAGCGGAATTCACCCGACCTTCCACGTATCTCATCTGAGGAAATGCTTGGCCGACGAAGATATGATTGTACCGCTGGATGATATCGAAGTAGACGAACGGCTCAACTACGTGGAGCAACCAGTGGCAATCATCTATAGAAAAGAGAAACGGCTAAGAAACAAAGTGGTTCCTCTTGTGCGCGTACAGTGGAAGCACAGGAAGGGATCTGAGTCTACGTGGGAGACTGAAGAGGAAATGAGACAACATTACCCACATCTGTTCGAAGAATAACAGGTTTCAAGGACGAAACCTAAATAAGGGGGTGGACTTGTAACACCCGGAAAATTTTCTAATCGAGTCAAGTGATAGTGATGGGCTCGGATGAAAAACCATTTAATAAATATAAAATGGTTGCGGGTATTACACCGAGTTAACCCTCCGGGTCACGAGTTTAACGAGTTTTGAGTCCCGGGAACGCCTGGCATATAAATAGATGGATCAGCTGAGCAACTCTCATTTTCACTCAAACGCCCATTCTAGAGAGAGAAAGTGTAGAGAGAGAAAGTGCCGGATTGAAGCTCGGGTGGTCAAGAATCGAAGGCTGGTGTTTGTGGACTCCTAAACTACAAGAATCAAGGTAAGAAACGTACCTAAATTGCTACATTTGGTGAAAAACCCGAGTTTGGGGTTTTTGGGTTTTAAAGTGGCAAAAATCACCCCAAAACACACGTTTTAGAGTAAGAAACCTGTAATGAGCTTAGATATAGCTTCCTGGATGATAATCCAAGGGTTTGGGTGGAAAGGATTGGATTTTTGGGCTGAAATGAGCTGAATCGTAAATTTCAGCTCGTTCTGCGAATTTAAGGTCTCGACCAGCGAAACTGTAAGTTCGTCCAGCGAAACTGGAAGGATTTACAGTGAAGTTACAGTTTCGCTGCAGCGAAACTACATATTCGCCTGAGCGAAATTATGGTTTCGCTGATGACTATGCCAATGCCCAAGTTGACCTTAGATATTGCGAAACTAGGGAATTCCAACGAAAGTTGGGCGCTCGAGGTAGCGAATCTGTCCAGCGAAACTGGCAGAAATGCTGCCCGGCGAAACTAGCAGCGAAACTGCTGATTCGCCCGGCGAAACTACTGACGAATTTACGGGAGAAACTACCTGCGAACTTAGTAGCGAAATTAGGCAGAAATTAACTCTTTTGAGTGTTAACTTATCTGCAGGCAGTGTAGTGTGACCCGCGACTTTAAGGCTTGATTGAGAAGCTGCTTGTCAAGCACAGGTGAGTTCTAGGACCCCTCATTTACTGATTTTAAATGATTTTAGGGGCTGGAACACATATAAACTTGTTTACTGACGTATGTATGTATGACCCATTTGGGTATAATGTTGTGTTATACGTCTAAGGTATGATTGTGGACTCGGCACGTTCTATAAGGTCCTAGTATGAGTCCCTACGGTCTTGGAGGGACAGTTAGTGCTACTGCACCAGGATGACGCATAGTAAGTCCCGGATTAGGGAAAAATACGGGAGTAAGTGCCTAGTGATGATTGATGATGCGGGCTATGTATGTACGAGGTTATGTATGATGATGATGATGATGTATGTATGATGTAATGTATGATGATGTATGTATGATGTGTGTGTTCCTTATAAAAATGTATGAATATCTTTCTATGGCTTTACGTATGAACGAATGAACAAAGTATAATGTAACGTAAAGTGAAAGATAACGAAAGAGGAACACGATGATGAATGCATGTATTAACGAATGAACGAATGATTTAAAAGATGATGAATACATGCATTAATGAACGAACGAATTATGTCTTGCAAGCATTGAATAACGCGATTGGTCCTTCTCTGTGATTGACCATGGTCATGGTACCTCTACCGCTTACCTCTAGTACCGTGGCATACGTTTTGTTGTTCATATGTTGACTTCGGCCCGGTAGCTAATAACGATCGGGGTGTAGCATATGGTATTGGTACAATTCACCTTTCAATGCGCAAGTAAGTAAGAACGGGATTCTTGTCATTCGACCACAGTAATCATAGCCAAGTGCTATGAAGTGGGTAAATCCTGACAGAATCCATACGAGAAGTTAAAGATAACGATGAATAACGAATGATGAAGATAATAACGAATATTATCTCTGTGTACGTATGATGTATGAACGCATGCACGAAAGGATACTTTTAAATAAGTAAAAGTATGTTTTATTACAAAACTAGAACTCACTCAGCAACGCTGACGTTTTATGTGTTTCCAGTTGGCAGGTAGCGTTGCTGGGGATGGCACGAGGCGGCTACTCAGCTCTTTTGGGATGGCATTTGCTTTTTGATTATGCTGCAACGTCATATGTTGTGGGCCCATAACGCACGCAACTCATCACGTTGCATGCCATTACGAGATTTCTTGAGGATTCCCATGAGAGGGATTACTTAAGAAATCTTCTTTAGATTTTGATAAGTTCGCCACGCATTGGATGCGTGCGCAGAGCACATGCAACGAAATATGTTGCATGAGAATGTCAAGAGTGTTCCTTAAGGGTTCCGATGTACGGAATTACTTAAGGAATATTCTTTAGTATAAAAATATAATTTTTATATTCTTGAACTTAATATCTCCTCTAGAGGTCGCTGTATGATCCTATGAGGAGAGACAAAGTAGAGAAAGCTGTATTTTTTAATCATGTCAATTATGTAATAACTATTATGAATGAATGAGAATGTATATTTTATTAATTTCACTGCGTCATTTTATGATTATATACATTATGTATGTTTTACGTGCGATGAACCACCAACCGTAAGGCGCCCGGGAGCGGGGCCTTACAAATTAAATAAATAACAACACTAAATACATTTAGAGAATGGCTTTCTAAAAGATGCACTTGAGAAATTAATAAATAACATGGGTTTATTTATTTTGAGAGATTACCTTATATTGTTATTTAATAGGTTAAATAACATTATTAAGTTCATATGACATGTCTTGTTACTTGTCTAAAAATACAAGTTTGTTTAAAAGGATCTAAATGAAACTTGTTACAAATAAGTTGGTTGGCGAATTTGAAAAAGGGAAGCCCCTCATTGGACCCCCCTAAACTCGGCCTAAATGGCTGAAAGAAGGGGCCACGCATTGTTGGAACTTGCTTAATTAAATGGAGAAACCCACATGCAAAAGAGCTCTCACTTCTTAAGTTAATCAAAAGTTTTTTATCTCCCTTTTTCTCTCAAAACTTTTTGGAACAAAGAGGGTAGAAAAAAGGGTTCAAAACTTGGCTGGAACAAGGGTGTTCAAAGCTAAAATAGTGTTGAGGATCCTAGCTTCCAAAGGTGTTTAGTTGGTGGCTTGGGGTATGCAAGCTTGAGGTCTTCTTGGTTGAAGAATAGCTTTCAAACATCATCTTCTACACTTCCAAATCCACGATTCTAAGAGGTAGATCATGTGGTTGTTATGTGTTTTTGATAGCATGTTCTTTCATATAAAGATCCTTGTTCATGGGTTTTGTTTTAATCAAATGTATTTGATGCATAAACTAGTAATCTAAAATGGTTTTAGACAAATATTCCACTGCGTTTTACATATTAATGGTTAATATGACTTTGATAAACATCTACAAAACCCAACAATGGCATAGCCGGTTACATGGATGCATGCTTCAAAAAATCGAAATTTTCGGGTCCTTTTTAAGTTAAAAGTTGGCTGGAAATTTCACCCATGGCAAACCCTTTGTTTTTCAAGATATTACTCTTATATGCATAGTAAAGATCTTGAAAAATTAATGCCATAAGATGGCTTGTTTGTTTGGACGAAAACTCACTTGTGTTTGGTTAATGTTGGCTGAAATTTTGGGTTTAAAAAGGGTGCCATTCACGTTTTTTTAGTATACATATTTGGATTTATTTTGGTGCAAATAACCTAGCCATGACTTTTTGAATGTTTGTGGTTGTGATTTTATTTGATTGTAATAAAGGCATGTAATTTATTTGTTTTAATTGATATGTAATAAATAGATTAGTTTGCACTTTATTTTTCTAGAAAAATGTATTAGGTTTTTCTATGTAATTGTAGTTTGGGGCTGATTTTGATGACCAAGAAGGTGCCTAAAGAAAATGGTGAAATCATAACACAAAAGGGTTACTTGAAGCATTTGGATGCGGGTTCAAGTGGGAGTTCACCGACACAAGATTCATGTCGTGTTTTACCCTTAGAAATGACCTCTTGACACACTTGTTATGGCAAGCAAGTGTGGTCAAAATAGTTGGCTATGGTTATGCACTTATATTGTATGTTTGGTTGTTTGTTTTGTTTGTTTGGATGAGTTTGACATTTTGTTGAAAATTAATAACTAGGTAAACAACTAAGATAAAACAAGCGTAAAAATGATTCTTTAGAAATCATTAAAGGAATTAATAAAATAAGTTTTATAAAAGGAATCATGAAAATTGTTTTTCATAACATACCATGCATTTGAATGCATACAATAGTATGGTATAAAAGGTTTTCCTAAAACTAGAATTTTGGAAACTACAAAAAACCCTTTTTCAAAACAAGTTTAACACTATCCTCTTAAACAACACTCGATTCACTTGCAACTCATTTATGAGATAAAAGTCACCTAACCATAAATATAGATACTTGTGAAGTTGAGGTGAAATTACCGTATTTAAGGGATAAAGGTCACCTAACCACTTATATTTGTAAAATCACACGTGTGTCTAAGTAGGACGACTTGATTTGGAAATCATGTATTAGGATCACCGAAGCATGACGTACAAAAATGTTGATGGGATAAACATGCCAAACAAAACATAAGATGTTTAAACCGATCCCATACACTAGAAATTGTAATAGGTTACAACTGTCAAACGTTGACTACCTTGTTAATTTAAATAAAGGGATAAAGGTCACCTAACCGATATTTAAATATAACGTTGGATTCTAGATTTTAATTATTAATTGTCTATGAGACATAAAAGGGTATTATTAACTAAAATAAATTGATATTAAAAATACTAAAATTGAACTTTGTAAAATTGTAGATGGCAAACAACAATAACGCAAACCCGACCGTCCATAACTTATCACTAAGAACCATCCTCGAGAAGGAACGTCTTAACCATGGGAACTTCGTGGATTGGTACCGAAACTTGAGAATCGTTCTCAAGCAAGAAAAAAGAAGTCCTATGTGTTAGATGATCCCATTCCCGATCAACCCGATGAGGATAACGTGGAGGCCTTTAACGATTGGGTCAAGTACACTAAGGACTCCGTGCAAGTCTCATGTCTCATGTTAGCGAGTATGACTCCCGATTTACAAAAAGACTTTAAGAACCACAATGCCTATGACATGATCACCCAACTGAAGGAAATTTTCCAACAACAATCAAGGGTGGAACGCTTTAAAACGGTTCGAGCACTCCATGCATGTCAGATGGACGAGCCCCATTCGGTATCATCTTATGTTCTTAAGATGAAGAGCCACATTGATTGCCTCGTAAGGCTCAACTGCTGTGTCTCCAATGAGTTGGCTACGGATTTGATCCTTAACTCCTTATCCAAGAAGTTTGAAAGCTTTGTTATGAACTATAACATGAATGGACGGGACAAGAGCATTGGTGAGCTTCATGCAATGCTCAAAACGGCCGAGGCGGGCATGGGTAGAAAGGTTCTACCGGTCCTTACGATCAATGAGGGAGGTAGTAAGAAAAGGAACCACCCCGACCCTAAGGAAAGTGTTGCCAAAGGGAAGGGACACGTTAAGGGGAAAGGGAAGGGTAAGGCTAAAGTGGAACCCAAAGAAAAGAAGCAAAAAGTTGCTAAAGATGATCCGTGTTTTGAGTGTGGTGAGGTAGGCCATTAGAAATGAAACTGTCCAGTCTATCTCAAAGAGTTGAGAGCAAAGATGGATGCGGGGCAAACCTCAGGTATGACTTTTATGATACATGTTAAGCTAAATGTTATTTCTTCTAACACATGGGTATTGGATACCGGATGTGGAACTCATATTTGCAATTTGCTGCAGGGGTTCATAAGAAATAAGCATTACAGAAAGGGCGATGATAGTCTGTTTTTGGGCAATGGAGCAAAAGTTGAAGTTGAAGCCCAAGGAGACTATGTTTTAAAACTTTCAAGTGGTTTGAAAGTCATTCTGAAAAATATTTTGTATGCTCCTAGTTTGACTAGGAATATTATTTCAGTTTCCCTTTTAAGACAATGTGGTTATGATTTCAAATTTGTTAACAATGATATCCATGTTTGTTTGAATCATGTGTTTTATTTTAAGGCTATTCCTTGTAATGGTATTTATGAATTGGTTCATGATAACACAACATATGATAGCTCAATGTACCAAGCAACCACCAAAAAGCTCAAATTAGATTTGAGTGATTCCTATCTTTGGCATTGTCGCCTTGGACACATAAACAAGAATCGTATGCAAAAATTCAAAAGAATGGTCTTTTAAAAACTAATGAAAATGATTCATTTGATGTATGCGAGTATTGTTTACAAGGTAAAATGACAAAGGCCTCTTTTAGTAGGACTAATAAAAGGGTAAAATATTTATTAGGGATCATACATTCGGATGTATGTGGACCTTTTAAACCAATAACTAGGAATGGTGAAAGATACTTCATTACCTTTACCGATGACTATAGTCGTTATGGGTATGTGTACTTATTAAGACACAAACATGAATCTTTTGAAATGTTCAAAATCTTCAAAATGAAGTAGAAAATTAACTCAACAAAACGGTCAAGATTCTTCGTAATGATAGAGGAGGTGAATACCTAAGTAGTGACTTTCAAGAGTATCTTAGAAGTTATGGGATTGTCTCACAACTTACTCCACCTGGAACACCACAACATAATAGTGTGTCTAAGAGGAGGAATCGGACTCTATTGGATATGGTTCGATCTATGATGGCTAGAAGTACACTACCTCTATCATTTTGGGGTTTCGCTTTGCTCTCCGTGGCCCATATTTTAAATATGGCCCCAACCAAGATAGTGGAAAGGACACCTTTTGAAGTATGGCATGGAAGGGTTCTATCATTGTCATATTTAAAAGTTTGGGGGTGTGAGGCTTATCCTAAGCAATACACTCAAAACAAACTGGAAGCCCAGTCCATAAAGTGTATCTTCATTGGATATCCTAGAGATTGTATTGGATATTATTTCTATGATCCAACAGAGCAGAAAGTGCTTATTGCTAGAAGGTAGAGTTCTTGGAAACTAAGTTCCTTTCGGAAGGAACTAGTGGAAGAACAGTGGAACTTGAAGAGGTTCAAGATTCACAAGACCATACACATTTGGTTGATACTAGCAATCAACATGAGGATGTTGAGAATGATCATGTGGATGATCAAGATACACAAAATGTTCGCAGATCTGGTAGAACTAGTGTTCCTCCTAAGAGATATGGATTTTTCATGGATGGATGCTATGTGGTAGATCGGATGAACCAACCACATAACGTGATCCAATGTCAAAACCTGATTTTGACAAATGGAAAGAAGCCACGAATGTTGAGATGCAATCCATGTATGATAACTAAGTTTGGGAATTGGTTACACCACCTCTTAAATATTAAGCAGATTCTAAGATATAACTTTGAGAGATAAAGTTTCGTTTCGCAAAGCAATGTCAGGGGGATATTTTGCAAATTTAGCCGTGGCTTATATAGGTGAATCCAAACTCCAAAGTAGTTGGAAGTAAGTGGGTTTTCAAGAAGAAAACCGATATGCATGGAAACTTGGATACTTATAAAGCTAGACTTGTAGCAAAAGGTTTCACTCAAAATCAAGGGGTTGATTATGATGAAACTTTCTCGCCTGTCGCAATGCTAAAGTCTATCAGGATATTGTTTGCCATAGCTGCATATTATGACTATGAGATTTTGCAAATGGATGTCAAAACCGCTTTCCTTAATGGATATCTTGAGAAAGATGTCCATATGGAACAGCCTGAAGGTTTTGTCGATCCATAACATCCTAACAAGGTATGCAACTTAAAGAAGTCAATCTACGGATTGAAACAAGCATCGAGAAGTTGGAATCACCGTTTTGATGATGAAGTAAAGAAATTTGGCTTCATCAAAAACGCTGATGAAGCTTGTGTGTATAAGAAAGCTAGTGGGAGCATTATTACTTTCCTTGTATTATATGTCGATGACATTCTACTATTTGGAAACAACATTCCAACCTTGGAAGGTGTAAAAGCCTGGCTTGGAAGTTGTTTTTCCATTAAGGATCTTGGTGAAGCCGCCTATATTTTGGGAATAATGATCTATAGGGATAGATCAAGGCGGTTGATAGGTTTAAACCAAAGTGCATACATTGAAAAAGTCTTGAAAAGGTTTAAGATGGAGAATTCTAAGAAAGGTTTGGTACCTATTCAAAAGGGGACTATATTGAGCACGTCTCAATGCCCTAGTTCAAGATTGAACAAGAAAGAATGAATGGAGTCCCATATGCATCTGCTATAGGATCCATCATGTATGCAATGATATGTACTAGGCCGGACGTGTCATGTGCTCTAAGCATGACAAGTAGATATCAACAAAATCCTGGTAATAGTCATTGGATGGCTGTTAAGAGTATTTGAAATACCTTAGAAACACTAAGGATATGTTCTTAATATATGGATCTGGTGAGGATGAGCTCGTTGTAAAGGGTTACACGGATGTGAGTTTCCAAACTGATCGAGATGATTCTCGATCACAGTCAGGATATGTCTTTACTATGAATGGAGGAGCAGTCTCTTGAAAGAGCTCAAAGCAAGATGTAGTGGCACTATCTACAACAGAATCAGAATACATCACTGCTTCATTGGCAGCTCAAGAAGCTGCATGGCTAAGGAAGTTCATTGCTGATCTAAGGGTTGTTGCTACCATTCAAGACCCCCTAGAGATCTTTTGTGACAACGAGGGTGCGATTGCTCAAATCAAGTAACCTCGTGCTCATCAAAAGACTCGGCACATTGAAGGGAGGTTCAACTACATAAGGGATGAAGTTGAAAAGGGAAAGATATGTATTCGCAAAGTTCACACCGATCAAAACATTGTGGATCCATTCACGAATCTCCTAGAAAGGTCAAAGCATGAGAGTCATATTTGTGCCTTAGGACTTCGATATTCTAATGATTAGACTTGATCAAATTTTGTATTTGGATATCGGAACTTATGTTATTTGAGTTAATTATATGGTTATAATTTTCATTTATTCTTCTATTTTAGCATGTTTAAATCCGTGAATAAGTAAGTTATTCTAAACGTCCGTAGTCGATCATACTTGTGGGAACAACTATGAATGTAAGACTATAATGAACTTGGATTGGTTGATATTTATAAGGTATGAATATAGAGCAAGTTGTTGCTACCAAGGTTCATTGATATCTATGGGATATAGATATAGGACTGACCCGCTCTCAATTATTTCTGCATGGAATCTTTGTGATTAGTCATAAGAGATATTGAGTAAAGGCGAATATCATTGTATCCTCAGACCTGAGATACATATTGGGTCTTGATATTCACCAAGTACCGTACTTTGACTTAGTACTTCGTTGTTCTGAAAAATGGCAGTACATAAGGCTAGGTTCAGGTTGATATAAGGTGATTGTAAGAGACGTATGTAGTCAAGATGGAATTTGTTCCTCTTATTCGTTGAGAGTTAGATGTCTAAGGCCTGTTAAAGTTAAATCATAGGAGAATGACAATTCTGTGTCGCTGGGAATTAACATGACATCTGTGACAAAAGGATAGATGATTGATTCACCTAAAACATTTTCAAGTAAGGTACTTGAAGAGGATGATGTTATTGAATGGCACTTAATCATATACATTAAGGGTAGCAAACCGTTGCTAGGCGTTATTTGCTACTTGCATCAATTTTTATGAATCTTATGCAAGTGGGAGATTGTAGGATTCGGTCTGCCCAAGATACATATGAAATTGATGTGGCTAGTGTGATATGATCCAAGTTGAGTCATACCCAATAACAAGCTAGACAAACACCTGCAATATTTGTTTATTGATTTGATCAATTAAATAAATAACAACACTAAATACATTTAGAAAATGGTTTTCTAAAAACATGCGCTTGAGAAATTAATAAATAACATGGGTTTATTTATTTTGAGAGATTACTTTATATTGTTATTTAATAGGTTAATAACATTATTAAGTTCATATGACATGTCTTGTTACTTGCCTAAAAATGCAAGTTGTTTAAAAGGATTTAAATGAAACTTGTTACAAATAAGTTGGGTGGCAAATTTGAAAAAGGGAAGCCCCTCATTCGACCCCCCAAACTCAGCCTAAATGGCTGAAAAAAGGGGCCACCCATTGTAGGAACTTGCTTAATTAAATGGAGAAACCCATATGCAAAAGAGCTCTCACTTCTCAAGTTAATCAAAAGGTTTTTCTCTCCCTTTTTCTCTCAAAAATTTTTGGAACAAAGAGGGCAGAAAAAAGGGTTCAAAACTTGGCTGGAACAAGGGTGTTCAAAGCTAAAATAGTGTTGAGGATCCTAGCTTCCAAAGGTGTTTAGTTGGTGGCTTAGGGTATGCAAGCTTGAGGTCTTCTTGGTTGAAGAATAGCTTTCAAACATCATCTTCTACACTTCCAAATCCATGATTCTAAGAGGTAGTTCATGTGGTTGTTATGTGTTTTTGATAGCATGTTCTTTCATATAAAGATCCTTGTTCATGGGTTTTGTTTTAATCAAATGTATTTGATGCATAAACTAACTAATCTAAAATGGTTTTAGGCAAATATTCCGCTACGTTTTACATATTAATGGTTAATATGATTTTGATAAACATCTACAAAACCCAACAAAGGCGATGGGTGGAGCTTCTTAGCGACTATGATTGTGAGATTCGATATCATCCGGGAAAGGCCAATGTGGTGGCCGACGCATTGAGTAGGAAGGAACATGTCAAACCTATACGGGCACGAGCCTTAGGAATGCCTATCCAATCAAATCTAAAAACACAAATACTGATAGCACAAGATGAGGCACTAAAGGAGGAGAATGTCACAAGTGAAGAGTTTCGAGGGTTAGACAAACAGATGAACCGTAAGGAGGATGGCGTACGGTACTTTATGGATCGTATATAGGTACCTAAGTGGGGAGATGTTCAAACCCTAGTTATGGATGAAACGCATAAGTCTAAGTATTCTGTGCATCCTGGTGCAGACAAAATGTACCAAAACCTTAAGGAGTTGTATTGGTGGCCAGGTATGAAGAAGCACATGACGAAATATGTAAGTGAACGTTTGACATGTTCAAAAGTCAAAGCCGAACATCAGAAACCGTCAGGCCTGTTACAACAACCGGAAATTCCCGAATGGAAGTGGGAAAATATAGCGATGGATTTCATCACTATGTTGCCTAGGACCAGTAGTGGACACGATTCGATTTGGGTCATTGTGGATAGAATAACAAAATCTACTCACTTCTTGCCTATTCGCGAGGACTATAAAATGGAGAAGTTAGCGAGATTATATGTGAATGAAATTGTGGCTAGGCATGGGGTACCTGTGTCAATTATATCAGATCGTGATAGTACATTTAAATCACGTTTTTGGCAGACTCTACAGAAGGCAATGGGAACTCGTTTGGACCTAAGTACTGCCTATCATCCATAAACAGATGTTCAAAGTGAACTAACAATACAGACTCTAGAAGACATGCTTAGAGCATGTGTGATTGACTTTGGTGGGAGTTGGGATACTCACTTACCATTGATCAAATTCTCTTATAACAATAGTTATCATACGAGCATTGGGTGTACTCCGTTTGAGGCATTGTATGGAAGGAAGTGTAGATCTCCGGTGTGTTGGGCAGAAGTAGGTGAAAGCCAATTGACAGGACCGGAGATTATTCAGGAAATGACGGATAACATATTTCAAATCAAGGACAGACTTAAAGGGGCTCGAGATCGTTAGAAAAGCTACGCCGATAACCGTCGAAAACCTTTAGAGTTTAATGTGGGTGATCGTGTCTTACTGAAAGTTTCCCCTTGGAAGGAATCGTAAGGTTTGGAAAGAAAGGGAAGTTAGCTCCAATATATGTTGGACCGTTCAAGATCACTGAGAGAATTGGTCCTGTAGCGTATCGATTAAAGTTGCCTCAAGAACTTAACGGCGTGCATGATACATTCCATGTATCAAACCATAAGAAGTGTTCAGCTGATGGATCCCTTCATGTGCCGATTGAGGAAATCAAAATTGACGAGAAACTCCACTTTGTAGAAGAACCCCTAGAAATAATGGATCGAGAAGTGAAACAGTTAAAGCGCAGCAAGATTCCAATCGTCAGAGTGAGATAGAACTCTAAGCGAGGGCCTGAGTTTACGTGGGAACGGAAGGACCAGATGAAATCCAAATATCCGCATCTGTTTACGGATAGAGCTTCAGGATCTAACTCCAGCTGAATTTCGGGACAAAATTCTCTGAACTGGGGGATACTGTGACATCCGTCACTATCAGGTCCGTCAATTGACTCGAAACTCGTTAATTCTTTCCGTACGTTTATTATTTTACGTAATTAATTCGTTTTCAAATCGAATCTTTCGTATATCTATTTCGTGTCAACCCTAATATTATAATAATCCCAGTTTGTCAAATATCATATAAATGATAATTAATAAAATTTATTTACTAATTAGTGTAATTAATACTATTATTATTATTAGTATTATTATTTATATTTATTAATATCAATATTATTGTTAAATTATTATAAATATAATAATTAAGCTTAGGGTCTAAATTGTAAATTGATGTAACATAAGGGATTAATTATTTATAAGTTGAGGGGCCAATGTGTAACTATGTAAAACACATATATATTCCGGGCACACACCCATCACCCACACCTAAACCCTAATCGAGCGACGTCCGCCGTGAAACCCTTGCTGCCGCCGCCGTGCACCGCCACTACGCCACCGCTCGTCCGCCGTGAGCCGCCATCGACGTCGTTGCCCCTCCGTCGTCTCGTTTCAAAGGTAAACGGGTGTTGTCGTTCTCGTTTCGTTTCATTTAGTATCGTACATTTTATCTACGTGTTTGGTTCGGTTGAATCGGGATCCTTCGTGGCCTTGTACGCGACCATTGTGTGTATATGTATATACGTATGTATGTATCTGTGTATATATATACGTGTATATGTGCGTATGAATACGTCCGTGAATGTATATGTTTGTATATGGTTTGTGTGTGTGGGCAGTATATGTATATGTGTTGTGTGTGTGTGCGTACGGGTGGAAAAACCAAACACAGCAGCCAAAGGCTGCTGTGTGCGGGCAGTACATGTATATATGTGTACGCGTATGTATATGTATATGTGTGCTACTGCGGGTGTATGTGTTTGTATATATATGCGGATGTATGTATTGCGTGTGTGTGTGTGAAACCGTGTGTGTGTATATGTGCGGGTATGTATATGCAGCATATGTGTATGGATATAATTGTGTATGTATATGTTTATGTGTGTGCATGAAGTGTGTGTGCAGTGTGTGTGCGTGAAGAGTGTGTGTGTGTGTTGTGTGTGTGTGTGGGATGAATGAGAGTGTGTGCGTGAGTGTGTATGTGTGTGCATATAGGCGCATGAGCGGCCCTCATGGGCGCATGAGCAGCCTTCTGGGCGCATGAACAGGCCTTGGGGCGCATGGGGCAGCCTTTCTTCTCCTTAGGGGTGTATGAACATGTGTGTGTGGGTATTTTGGTGTATATAGTTTAGTAACGAATACGTGGGTGTGTAGCCATATGTATACATAAGCACGCTCGCATACGGCTGAGAATTGTATATATAGGTGTGATGTGTGTGCATGAAAATGAAAATAAATGCATGTATGTATGTTACCCGTGAGTGCATATATATGAAGGTGAATGTTGTGTGTGTTAAGTTGTGTGTGAAAATGTGTGGCTTTTGTGTGTTTATGTTAGTGTGTGTGTGTGTGCAGGAGATTGTGCGTGTGTGTGATCATGTGGTATGTTTTAGTTTATATAGTGTGAGTTATATTATTATTATTATTATTATTATTATTATTATTATTATTATTATTATTATTATTATTATTATTATTATTATTATTATTATTATTATTATCATTATTATTATCATTATTACTATGATTATTACTATTATTATTACTATTATTATTACTATTATTATTACTATTATTATTACTATTATTATACTATTATTATACTATTATTATTACTATTATTATTACTATTATTATTACTATTATTATTACTATATTATTACTATTATTATTACTATTATTATTACTATTATTATTACTATTATTATTAGTGTTATTATTAGTGTATTATTGTTATTATTGTTATTATTGTTATTATTGTTATTATTGTTATTATTGTTATTATTTATTAATGTTATTGTTATTGTTATTGTTATTGTTATTGTTATTGTTATTGTGTTGTTATTGTCGTTGTTATTGTCGTTGTTATTGTCGTTGTTATTGTCGTTGTTATTGTCGTTGTTATTGTCGTTGTTATTGTCGTTGTTATTGTCGTTGTTATTGTCGTTGTTATTGTCGTTGTTATTGTCGTTGTTATTGTCGTTGTTATTGTCGTTGTTATTGTCGTTGTTATTGTCGTTGTTATTGTCGTTGTTATTGTCGTTGTTATTGTCGTTGTTATTGTCGTTGTTATTGTCGTTGTTATTGTCGTTGTTATTGTCGTTGTTATTGTCGTTGTTATTGTCGTTGTTATTGTCGTTGTTATTGTCGTTGTTATTGTCGTTGTTATTGTCGTTGTTATTGTCGTTGTTATTGTCGTTGTTATTGTCGTTGTTATTGTCGTTGTTATTGTCGTTGTTATTGTCGTTGTTATTGTCGTTGTTATTGTCGTTGTTATTGTCGTTGTTATTGTCGTTGTTATTGTCGTTGTTATTGTCGTTGTTATTGTCGTTGTTATTGTCGTTGTTATTGTCGTTGTTATTGTCGTTGTTATTGTCGTTGTTATTGTCGTTGTTATTGTCGTTGTTATTGTCGTTGTATTGTCGTTGTTATTGTCGTTGTTATTGTCGTTGTTATTGTCGTTGTTATTGTCGTTGTTATTGTCGTTGTTATTGTCGTTGTTATGTCGTTGTTATTGTCGTTGTTATTGTCGTTGTTATTGTCGTTGTTATTGTCGTTGTTATTGTCGTTGTTATTGTCGTTGTATTGTCGTTGTTATTGTGTTGTTATGTCGGTGTTATTGTTGTTGTTATTGTTGTTGTTATTGTTGTTGTTATTGTTGTTGTTATTGTTGTTGTATTGTTGTTGTTATTGTTGTTGTTATTGTTGTTGTTATTGTTGTTGTTATTGTTGTTGTTATTGTTGTTGTTATTGTTGTTGTTTGTTGTGTTATTGTTGTTGTTATTGTTGTTGTTATTGTTGTGTTGTTATTGTTGTTGTTATTGTTGTTGTTATTGTTGTTGTTATTGTTGGTGTATTGTTGTTGTTATTGTTGTTGTTATTGTGTTGTTATTGTGTTGTTATTGTTGTTGTTATTGTTGTTGTTATTGTTGTTGTTATTGTTGTTGTTATTGTTGTTGTTATTGTTGTGTATTGTTGTGTTATTGTTGTTGTTTTGTTGTTGTTATTGTTGTTGTTATTGTTGTTGTTATTGTTGTTGTTATTGTGTGTTATTGTTGTTGTTATGTTGTTGTTGTTATGTTGTGTTATTGTTGTTGTTATTGTGTTGTTATTGTTGTTGTTATTGTTGTTGTTATTGTTGTTGTTATTGTTGTTGTTATTGTTGTGTTATTGTTGTTGTTATTGTTGTTGTTATTGTTGTTGTTATGTTGTTGTTATTGTTGTTGGTATTGTTGTTGGTATTGTTGTTGGTATTGTTGTTGGTATTGTTGTTGGTATTGTTGTTGGTATTGTTGTTGGTATTGTTGTTGGTATTGTTGTTGGTATTGTTGTTGGTATTGTTGTTGGTATTGTTGTTGGTATTGTTGTTGTTATTGTTGTTGTTATTGTTGTTGTATTGTTGTTGTTATTGTTGTTGTGTTATTGTTGGTTATTGTTGTTGTTATTGTGTTGTTATTGTTGTTGTTATTGTTGTTGTTATTGTTGTTGGTTGTTTGTGTTATTGTTGTTGTTATTGTTGTGTTATTGTTGTTGTTATTGTTGTTGTTATTGTTGTTGTTATTGTTGTTGTTATTGTTGTTGTTATTGTTGTTGTTATTGTTGTTGTTATTGTTGTTGTTATTGTTGTTGTTATTGTTGTTGTTATTGTTGTTGTTATTGTTGTTGTTATTGTTGTGTATGTTGTGTTGTTTGTTGTTATTGTTGTGTTATTGTTGTTGTATTGTTGTTGTTATTGTTGTGTTATTGTTGTTGTTATTGTTGTGTTATTGTTGTTGTTATTGTTGTGTTATTGTTGTTGTTATTGTTGTTGTTATTGTTGTTGTTATGTTGTTGTTATTGTGTTGTTATTGTTGTTGTTATGTGTTGTTATTGTTGTTGTTATTGTTGTTGTTATTGTTGTTGTTATTGTTGTTGTTATTGTTGTTGTTATGTTGTTGTTATTGTTGTGTTATTGTTGTTGTTATTGTTGTTGTATTGTGTTGTTATTGTTGTTGTTATTGTTGTTGTTATTGTTGTTGTTATTGTTGTTGTTATTGTTGTTGTATTGTTGTTGTTATTGTTGTTGTTATTGATTGTTGTTGTTATTGTTGTTGTTATTGTTGTGTTATGTTGTTGTTATTGTGTTGTATTGTTGTTGTTATTGTTGTTGTATTGTTGTTGTTATTGTTGTTGTTATTGTTGTTGTTATGTGTGTTGTATTGTTTGTGTTATGGTTGTTGTTTTGTTATTGTTTTTGTTATTGTTATTTTGTTTTGTTATGTTATTGTTATGTTACTGTTACTGTTACTGTGACTGTTACTGTTACTGTTACTGTTACTGTTACTGTTACTGTTACTGTTACTGTACTGTTACTGTTACTGTTACTGTTACTGTTACTGTTACTGTACTGTTACTGTTACTGTACTGTTACTGTTACTGTTACTGTTACTGTTACTGTTACTGTTACTGTTACTGTTATGTACTGTTTGTTACTGTTATTGTTATTGTTATGTTATTGTTATTGTTATTGTTATTTATTATTGTTATTGTTATTGTATATGGTTATTGTTATTGTTATTGTTATTGTTATTGTTATGTATTGTTATTGTTATTGTTATGTTATTGTTATTGTTATTGTTATTGTTATGTTATTGTTATTGTTATTGTTATTGTTATTGTTATTGTTATTGTTATTGTATTGTTATTGTTATTGTTATTGTTATTGTTATTGTTATTGTTATTGTTATTGTTATGTTATTGTTATTGTTATTGTTATTGTTATTGTTATTGTTATTGTTATGTTATTGTTATTGTTATGTTATTGTTATTGTTATGTTATTGTTATTGTTATGTTATTGTTATTGTTATTGTTATGTTATTGTTATTGTTATTGTTATTGTATTGTTATTGTTATGTTATTGTTGTATTGTTATTGTTATTGTTATTGTTATGTTATTGTTATTGTTATTGTTATTGTTATTGTTTGTTATTGTTATTGTTATGTTATTGTTATTGTTATGTTATTGTTATTGTTATTGTTATTGTATTGTTATTGTTATTGTTATTGTATTGTTATTGTTATTGCTTGTTATTGCTATGTTTATTGCTATTACTATTGCTATTACTATTGCTATTACTATTGCTATTACTATTGCTATTACTATTGCTATTACTATTGCTATTACTATTGCTATTACTATTGCTATTACTATTGCTATTACTATTGCTATTACTATTGCTATTACTATTGCTATTACTATTGCTATTACTATTGCTATTACTATTGCTATTACTATTGCTATTACTATTGCTATTACTATTGCTATTACTATTGCTATTACTATTGCTATTACTATTGCTATTACTATTGCTATTACTATTGCTATTACTATTGCTATTACTATTGCTATTACTATTGCTATTACTATTGCTATTACTATTGCTATTACTATTGCTATTACTATTGCTATTACTATTGCTATTACTATTGCTATTACTATTGCTATTACTATTGTCATTACTATTGTCATTACTATTGTCATTACTATTGTCATTACTATTGTCACTACTATTGTCACTACTATTGTCACTACTATTGTCACTACTATTGTCACTACTATTGTCACTACTATTGTCACTACTATTGTCACTACTATTGTCACTACTATTGTCACTACTATTGTCACTACTATTGTCACTACTATTGTCACTACTATTGTCACTACTATTGTCACTACTATTGTCACTACTATTGTCACTACTATTGTCACTACTATTGTCACTACTATTGTCACTACTATTGTCACTACTATTGTCACTACTATTGTCACTACTATTGTCACTACTATTGTCACTACTATTGTCACTACTATTGTCACTACTATTGTCACTACTATTGTCACTACTATTGTCACTACTATTGTCACTACTATTGTCACTACTATTGTCACTACTATTGTCACTACTATTGTCACTACTATTGTCACTACTATTGTCACTACTATTGTCACTACTATTGTCACTACTATTGTCACTACTATTGTCACTACTATTGTCACTACTATTGTCACTACTATTGTCACTACTATTGTCACTACTATTGTCACTACTATTGTCACTACTATTGTCACTACTATTGTCACTACTATTGTCACTACTATTGTCACTACTATTGTCACTACTATTGTCACTACTATTGTCACTACTATTGTCACTACTATTGTCACTACTATTGTCACTACTATTGTCACTACTATTGTCACTACTATTGTCACTACTATTGTCACTACTATTGTCACTACTATTGTCACTACTATTGTCACTACTATTGTCACTACTATTGTCACTACTATTGTCACTACTATTGTCACTACTATTGTCACTACTATTGTCACTACTATTGTCACTACTATTGTCACTACTATTGTCACTACTATTGTCACTACTATTGTCACTACTATTGTCACTACTATTGTCACTACTATTGTCACTACTATTGTCACTACTATTGTCACTACTATTGTCACTACTATTGTCACTACTATTGTCACTACTATTGTCACTACTATTGTCACTACTATTGTCACTACTATTGTCACTACTATTGTCACTACTATTGTCACTACTATTGTCACTACTATTGTCACTACTATTGTCACTACTATTGTCACTACTATTGTCACTACTATTGTCACTACTATTGTCACTACTATTGTCACTACTATTGTCACTACTATTGTCACTACTATTGTCACTACTATTGTCACTACTATTGTCACTACTATTGTCACTACTATTGTCACTACTATTGTCACTACTATTGTCACTACTATTGTCACTACTATTGTCACTACTATTGTCACTACTATTGTCACTACTATTGTCACTACTATTGTCACTACTATTGTCACTACTATTGTCACTACTATTGTCACTACTATTGTCACTACTATTGTCACTACTATTGTCACTACTATTGTCACTACTATTGTCACTACTATTGTCACTACTATTGTCACTACTATTGTCACTACTATTGTCACTACTATTGTCACTACTATTGTCACTACTATTGTCACTACTATTGTCACTACTATTGTCACTACTATTGTCACTACTATTGTCACTACTATTGTCACTACTATTGTCACTACTATTGTCACTACTATTGTCACTACTATTGTCACTACTATTGTCACTACTATTGTCACTACTATTGTCACTACTATTGTCACTACTATTGTCACTACTATTGTCACTACTATTGTCACTACTATTGTCACTACTATTGTCACTACTATTGTCACTACTATTGTCACTACTATTGTCACTACTATTGTCACTACTATTGTCACTACTATTGTCACTACTATTGTCACTACTATTGTCACTACTATTGTCACTACTATTGTCACTACTATTGTCACTACTATTGTCACTACTATTGTCACTACTATTGTCACTACTATTGTCACTACTATTGTCACTACTATTGTCACTACTATTGTCACTACTATTGTCACTACTATTGTCACTACTATTGTCACTACTATTGTCACTACTATTGTCACTACTATTGTCACTACTATTGTCACTACTATTGTCACTACTATTGTCACTACTATTGTCACTACTATTGTCACTACTATTGTCACTACTATTGTCACTACTATTGTCACTACTATTGTCACTACTATTGTCACTACTATTGTCACTACTATTGTCACTACTATTGTCACTACTATTGTCACTACTATTGTCACTACTATTGTCACTACTATTGTCACTACTATTGTCACTACTATTGTCACTACTATTGTCACTACTATTGTCACTACTATTGTCACTACTATTGTCACTACTATTGTCACTACTATTGTCACTACTATTGTCACTACTATTGTCACTACTATTGTCACTACTATTGTCACTACTATTGTCACTACTATTGTCACTACTATTGTCACTACTATTGTCACTACTATTGTCACTACTATTGTCACTACTATTGTCACTACTATTGTCACTACTATTGTCACTACTATTGTCACTACTATTGTCACTACTATTGTCACTACTATTGTCACTACTATTGTCACTACTATTGTCACTACTATTGTCACTACTATTGTCACTACTATTGTCACTACTATTGTCACTACTATTGTCACTACTATTGTCACTACTATTGTCACTACTATTGTCACTACTATTGTCACTACTATTGTCACTACTATTGTCACTACTATTGTCACTACTATTGTCACTACTATTGTCACTACTATTGTCACTACTATTGTCACTACTATTGTCACTACTATTGTCACTACTATTGTCACTACTATTGTCACTACTATTGTCACTACTATTGTCACTACTATTGTCACTACTATTGTCACTACTATTGTCACTACTATTGTCACTACTATTGTCACTACTATTGTCACTACTATTGTCACTACTATTGTCACTACTATTGTCACTACTATTGTCACTACTATTGTCACTACTATTGTCACTACTATTGTCACTACTATTGTCACTACTATTGTCACTACTATTGTCACTACTATTGTCACTACTATTGTCACTACTATTGTCACTACTATTGTCACTACTATTGTCACTACTATTGTCACTACTATTGTCACTACTATTGTCACTACTATTGTCACTACTATTGTCACTACTATTGTCACTACTATTGTCACTACTATTGTCACTACTATTGTCACTACTATTGTCACTACTATTGTCACTACTATTGTCACTACTATTGTCACTACTATTGTCACTACTATTGTCACTACTATTGTCACTACTATTGTCACTACTATTGTCACTACTATTGTCACTACTATTGTCACTACTATTGTCACTACTATTGTCACTACTATTGTCACTACTATTGTCACTACTATTGTCACTACTATTGTCACTACTATTGTCACTACTATTGTCACTACTATTGTCACTACTATTGTCACTACTATTGTCACTACTATTGTCACTACTATTGTCACTACTATTGTCACTACTATTGTCACTACTATTGTCACTACTATTGTCACTACTATTGTCACTACTATTGTCACTACTATTGTCACTACTATTGTCACTACTATTGTCACTACTATTGTCACTACTATTGTCACTACTATTGTCACTACTATTGTCACTACTATTGTCACTACTATTGTCACTACTATTGTCACTACTATTGTCACTACTATTGTCACTACTATTGTCACTACTATTGTCACTACTATTGTCACTACTATTGTCACTACTATTGTCACTACTATTGTCACTACTATTGTCACTACTATTGTCACTACTATTGTCACTACTATTGTCACTACTATTGTCACTACTATTGTCACTACTATTGTCACTACTATTGTCACTACTATTGTCACTACTATTGTCACTACTATTGTCACTACTATTGTCACTACTATTGTCACTACTATTGTCACTACTATTGTCACTACTATTGTCACTACTATTGTCACTACTATTGTCACTACTATTGTCACTACTATTGTCACTACTATTGTCACTACTATTGTCACTACTATTGTCACTACTATTGTCACTACTATTGTCACTACTATTGTCACTACTATTGTCACTACTATTGTCACTACTATTGTCACTACTATTGTCACTACTATTGTCACTACTATTGTCACTACTATTGTCACTACTATTGTCACTACTATTGTCACTACTATTGTCACTACTATTGTCATTACTATTGTCATTACTATTGTCATTACTATTGTCATTACTATTGTCATTACTATTGTCATTACTATTGTCATTACTATTGTCATTACTATTGTCATTACTATTGTCATTACTATTGTCATTACTATTGTCATTACTATTGTCATTACTATTGTCATTACTATTGTCATTACTATTGTCATTACTATTGTCATTACTATTGTCATTACTATTGTCATTACTATTGTCATTACTATTGTCATTACTATTGTCATTACTATTGTCATTACTATTGTCATTACTATTGTCATTACTATTGTCATTACTATTGTCATTACTATTGTCATTACTATTGTCATTACTATTGTCATTACTATTGTCATTACTATTGTCATTACTATTGTCATTACTATTGTCATTACTATTGTCATTACTATTGTCATTACTATTGTCATTACTATTGTCATTACTATTGTCATTACTATTGTCATTACTATTGTCATTACTATTGTCATTACTATTGTCATTACTATTGTCATTACTATTGTCATTACTATTGTCATTACTATTGTCATTACTATTGTCATTACTATTGTCATTACTATTGTCATTACTATTGTCATTACTATTGTCATTACTATTGTCATTACTATTGTCATTACTATTGTCATTACTATTGTCATTACTATTGTCATTACTATTGTCATTACTATTGTCATTACTATTGTCATTACTATTGTCATTACTATTGTCATTACTATTGTCATTACTATTGTCATTACTATTGTCATTACTATTGTCATTACTATTGTCATTACTATTGTCATTACTATTGTCATTACTATTGTCATTACTATTGTCATTACTATTGTCATTACTATTGTCATTACTATTGTCATTACTATTGTCATTACTATTGTCATTACTATTGTCATTACTATTGTCATTACTATTGTCATTACTATTGTCATTACTATTGTCATTACTATTGTCATTACTATTGTCATTACTATTGTCATTACTATTGTCATTACTATTGTCATTACTATTGTCATTACTATTGTCATTACTATTGTCATTACTATTGTCATTACTATTGTCATTACTATTGTCATTACTATTGTCATTACTATTGTCATTACTATTGTCATTACTATTGTCATTACTATTGTCATTACTATTGTCATTACTATTGTCATTACTATTGTCATTACTATTGTCATTACTATTGTCATTACTATTGTCATTACTATTGTCATTACTATTGTCATTACTATTGTCATTACTATTGTCATTACTATTGTCATTACTATTATCATTACTATATTACTATTATTTATATTATTATTATATATTATTATTATATTATTATAATATATTATTATTATTATATTATTATTATTATTATTATTATTATTATTATTATTATTATTATTATTATTATTATTATTATTATTACAACTAATATCTTTATAGTAATATATAGTGTAATATGATATGTATGAATGATATTATATATATCGTGTGCGTGTCACGCGTTAAACCCTAACTGACCCGAAACCGACCAAATGCATCTATCCCCTTGATCATGTCTTAAAACTAAATTATAATTATCACTTTAATTCAATATATTTCGAGGTGAGTTTCGCGGCCCCGTTTTCATCTTAAATATTTATAAACTACGGGGAAAAGTATGCTCACCTTTTTTATGCTGTGAACTTATTCATTTTTGGGACTGTTTTGTTTACTGTGTTGTAAGTATTTGTCTGGTACATGCATGAGTTGTCTGTGTTGTTCTTTATTCCCAACTACTTAACTCGGTGTTGGAGCCGACGGACAGGTATTGATAGTACTATTGGGCTGACACCCCCACCCTTGTTTGTTAGTATACTAGTTGGGACTAACAGTAGCCATGTACGAGCCCTAGGGTGAATATGTTCCGACAAGTTCTGTGTGTACGTCGTAGGCTTTGTTGTGATGCTCATGTTTACATGTGATAGTACTTGCTTATAATTGTATGCGCCCATGTCCTACCAAACTCTTACACAGCATCACGTTTTGTTTATTATTTAAACCTGTGAACTCACCAATAATATGTTGACCTTTTAAGCATATCTTTTCAGGTAACAATCATTGAGGATAGCTAGGGATGCTGCTTTAGCGACGACCTTAGGATTGCACTACTTAGACTGACATTATTTAAACTATGGATGTCTTTGACAATTGTATTGACTTTCATTTGTTATTCATATTTTGATCACTTGTCCCGGGGTTATGGGATTTATACTTATTTTGTTTGTATGACTATGTTTGTCATGGAATTGACTAACTGCGACACAAGTCTCCATTTGTGTCGGGTGACGTCATGACACGTTGACCTTCTTCATTAGATGAATCTCTATTAACTTTAGAATGTGTTATGACGATCCCGTCCGTTACACCCTCGTGTTTCCGCTATAAGCGGGGGTGTGACAGCGCTCTTCCAAGAGACTGCTCCACCATTCATAACGAACACATATCCCGATTGTGATTGAGAGTCATCTCGATCAGTTTGGAAACTCGCATCTGTGTAACCATTTACAACGAGTTCCTCCTCACCAGAGCCATATATCAGAAACATATCCTTAGTCCTTCTAAGATATTTCAATATACTCTTAACCGCCATCCATTGGATGCTTCCTGGATTTTGTTGGTATCTGCTTGTCATGCTCAAAGCGCATGACACATCTGGTCTAGTGCATATCATAGCATACATGATGGATCCTATAGCTGATGCATATGGGATTCCTTTCAATTTCACTTACTCATCCTTTGAGCTCGGACATTGAGAAGCACTCAATATCGTTCCTCTTTGAATAGGTACCAAACCTATTAACCACCTTGATCTATCCCCATAGATCTTTATTCCTAAGATGTAGGTGGCTTCACCAAGATTCTTGATGGAAAAACAATTTACAAGCCAGGTTTAACACCTTCCATGGTTGGAATGTCATTTCCAAACAATAGTATGTCATCAACATACAATACTAAGAAAGTGATGATGCTCCTAATAGCTTGCTTATACACACAAGCCTCATCAGCATTTTTAATGAATCCAAATTTCTTGACTTCATCATAAAAACGGTGATTCCAACTTCTAGATGCTTGTTTCAATCCATAGGTTGATTTCTCTAACTTTGCATACTTTATTAGAATGTTGTGGATCGACAAAACCTTCGGGCTGAACCATGTAGACATCTTCTTCAAGATATCCATTTAGAAAGGCGGTTTTGACATCCATTTGCCAAATCTCATAGTCATAATATGCAGCTATGGCAAATAATATCCTAATAGACTTTAGCATTGCCACAGGCGAAAAGGTTTCATGATAATCAACCCCTTGAGTTTGAGTAAAACCTTTTACTACAAGTCTTGCTTTATAAGTATCCAAGTTTCCATGCATATCGGTTTTCTTCTTAAAAATCCACTTACTTCCAACCGTTTTGGAGTTAAGAGGTGGCGTAACCAAGTCCCATACTTGGTTGTTATGCATGGATTGCATCTCAATGTTCATAACTTCAAGCCATTTGCCACATTTAGATTGTGATATTGCATCATGGTATATGGTGGGTTCATCCGAATCTTCCACATAGCATCCATCCATGAAAAATCCATATCTTTCGGGTGGATTACTAATTCTACTAGATCTTCGAACATTTTGTGTGTCTTGATAAACCATATGATCATTCTCAACAACCTCTTGTTAAGCGCTAGTATCAACCAAACGTGTATCGACTTGTGGTTCTCGATCCTCCTCGAGTTCCACCGTTCTATCAGTTCCTTCCATAAGGAATTTAGTTTCCAAGAACTCAGCCTTCAGAGCAATGAACACCTTTTGCTCGCCTAGGTTGTAGAGGTAATATCCCATACATTCTTTGGGATACCTTTCAAAGATGCACTTAGTGGATCGACTTGCAAGTTTGTTTTGGGTGTTATGTTTGACATAAGCTTCACAACCCATACCTTTAAATATGATAATGATGGAACCCTTCCATGCCATATTTCTAAAGGTGTCTTGTCCACTTTCTTGGTTGGAGCCATATTTATAATACGGGCTGCCGAGACCAATGCGTAACCCCAAAATGATAGAGGCAATGTGCTTCTAGCCATCATAGATCGAACAATATCCAATAGGGTCCGATTCCTCCTTTCGGACACACCATTATGTTATGCTGTTCCGGGTGGAGTGAGTTGTGAGATAATTCCACAACTCCTAAGATGATCTTGAAAAGCATCACTTAGGTATTCACCTCCTCTATCTGAATGAAGTACTTTGATGGTTTAATTGAGTTGATCGATAGAAAAGAGAAACGGCTAAGAAAGAAAACAGGTTTCGAGGATGAAAGAAAAGAGAAACGGCTAAGAAAGAAAGTGGTTCCTCTTGTGCGCGTACAGTGGAAGCACAGGAAGGGATCCGAGTCTACGTGGGAGACTGAAGAAGAGATGAGACAACATTACCCACATCTGTTCGAAGAATAACAGGTTTCGAGGACGAAAACTAAATAAGGGGGGTGGACTTGTAACACCCGGAAAATTTTCTAATCGAGTCAAGTGATAGTGATGGGCTCGGATGAAAAACCATTTAATAAATATAAAATGGTTGCGGGTATTACACCGAGTTAACCCTCCGGGTCACGAGTTTAACGAGTTGGGGTCCCGGGGACGCCTGGCATATAAATAGATGGATCAGCTGAGCAACTCTCATTTTCACTCAAACGCCATTCTAGAGAGAGAAAGTGTAGAGAGAGAAAGTGTCGGATTGAAGCTCGGGTGGTTAAGAATCGAAGGCTGGTGTTTATGGACACCTAAACTACAAGAATCAAGGTAAGAAACGTTTCTAAATTGCTACATTTGGTGAAAAACCCGAGTGTGGGTTTTTGAGGTTTTAAAGTGGGAAAAATCACCCCAAAACACACGTTTTAGGATAAGAAAACGTGTAATGAGCTTAGATATAGCTTCCTGGATGATAATCCAAGGGTTTGGGTGGATATGACTGGATTTTTGGGCTAAAACGAGCTGATTCGTAAATTTCAGCTCGTTCTGCGAATTTAAGGTCTCGACCAGCGAAACTGTAAGTTCGTCCAGCGAAACTGGAAGGATTTACAGCGAAGTTACAGTTTCGCTGCAGCGAAACTACATATTCGCCTGAGCGAAACTATAGTTTCGCTGATGACTATGCCAATGCCCAAGTTGACCTTAGATATTGCGAAACTAGGGAATTCCAACGAAAGTTGGGCGCTCGAGGTAGCGAATCTGTCCAGCGAAACTGGCAGAAATGCTGCCCGGCGAAACTAGCAGCGAAACTGCTGATTTGTCCAGCGAAACTGCTAGCGAAATTACTGGCGAAACTACCTGCTAATTTAGTAGCGAAATTAGGCAGAAATTAACTCTTTTGAGTGTTAACTTATCTGCAGGCAGTGTAGTGTGACCCGCGACTTTAAGGTTTGATTGAGAAGCTGCTTGTCAAGCACAGGTGAGTTCTAGGACCCCTCATTTACTGATTTTAAATGATTTTTGGGGCTGGAACACATATAAACTTGTTTACTGACGTATGTATGTATGTATGACCCATTTGGGTATAATGTTGTATTATACGTCTAAGGTATGGTTGTGGACTCGGCACGTTATATAAGGTCCTAGTATGAGTCCCCACGATCTTGGAGGGACAGTTAGTGCTACTGCACCAAGATGACGCGTAGTAAGTCCCGGATTTGGGAAGGATACGGGAGTAAGTGCCTAGTGATGATTGATGACGTAGGCTATGTATGTACGAGGTTATGTATGACGATGTATGATGATGCATGTATGATGTTATGTATGATGATGTACGTATAATGCTATGCATGATGATGTATGTGTGATGTGTGTGTTCCTTATGATAATGTACGAATATCTTTCTATGGCTTTACGTATGAACGAACGAACAAAGTATTATGTAACGTAAAGTGAAAGATAACGAAAGAGGAACACGATGACGAATGCATGTATTAATGAATGAACAAATGATTAAAAGATGATGAATACATGCATTAACGAATGAACGAACGAAAGATGTCTTGCAAACATTGGATAAGGTTAACGGGTCCTTCTTAGTGATTGACCATATGTATGGTATCCCTACCGCTTACCTCTAGTACCGTGGCATACGTTTTGCTGTTCATTTAATGACTTCGGCCCGGTAGCTAATAACATTTGGGGTATAGCAGAAGGTAGCGATACAAAAGATATCCAATGTGCAAGAAAAGATGTAACGGGGTCCTTGTCATTCGACCACAGTAATCATGGCTGCGTGCCATGAAGTGGGTAAAGCCTGACAGGACCTAAACGAGAAGTGAAAGATAACGATGTATGACGAACGAATGAATGAACGAATGAGATAATAAAGATATTATCTATATTTATGTACGATGTATGATCACGTGTAAAGAATGAACGGTTTTAATATGAACAAAGTATGTTTATTATAAAACTGGAACTCACTCAGCAACGCTGACTTTTTATGTGTTTCCAGTTGGCAGGTAGCGTTGCTGGGGATGGCACGAGGCGGCTACTCAGCTCTTTTGGGATGGCATTCTCCATTTGATAATGCTGCAACGTCATGCGTCGTGGGCCCATAACGCACGCAACTCGTCACGTTGCATGCCATTACGAGATTTCTTGAGGATTCCCATAAAAGGGATTACTTAAGAAATCTCCTTTAATTTTGAATATGCTGCCACGCACTGGAAGTGCGTGTGCATAGCACATGCAACGAAATATGTTGGATGAGAGTGTCAAGAGTGTTCCTTAAGGGTTCCGATGTACGGAATTACTTAAGGAATATTCTTTAGTATAAAAATATAATTTTATAATTTTTATATTTTTGAACTTAATATCTTCTATAGAGGTCGCTGTATGACCTTATGATTGCTGAGGATTCACATGAACGAGATTACTTACGTAATCAAAGGATTCATATGCTCCAGCAGCAATCATAGCGAAGATAGACAAAGCAGAGAAAGCTGTATTTTGTAATCATGTCAATGATGTAATGACTTTTATGAATGAATGAGAATGTATATTTTATTAATTCCGCTACGTTATTTTATGAGTATATACATTATGTATGTTTTACGTGCGATGAACCACCAACCGTAAGGCGCCCAGGAGCGGGGCCTTACAAGTTGGTATCAGAGCAAAAGTTTAAGTAAAATGGGTAAATTTTCAAAATAAACCTAAAACTTAAACTGAGAAATGGGACAGGAAGGGGATGAATGCCATCTGAGTAGCTGCGTGCCATCAGGTATTTTCTTAATGATAACCAGAGTTATGTGCGCGTGTAATGTGGTTTATGTGTGCTGTTAGATTTAGATACTGATGTAGTCAGTAAGGGTAATGCTTGGGGTGTGAAGAGTAGAGTAAGTGACTAATCACAACTGGCCACTGTAATTAGTAACTTACTGTACTTAACATAAACTGAGCTATTTCCTTGAATGACCGTGTTGGTATTTGAATCTTTCAGTGTGAGATAGAAGATGGTCGGTGGTAGATCATCTAAAGCCCCACTTGGTGGAGGCAGTGGCGGAAGTGGTGCGGAACCACGAGCCACAAGAGGAAGGCCTAGACAAGACAAGAAGGTTCCTGAAGAACCTAATACTACTCCCTCGGGGGGTGTGGATGAGAGTGATGATTTGAGGGCCTCGGTGAAAGAGACAGTGATCGAGGAGGTGCACCAAGTCATGCAGACGATCTTACCATCTGTAGTGACCGAGGTGATAAAAGCTGTACGCGAGGATGAGAGGCGAGGGAGGAATCGAGCCTCAGGAAGGCAGCAGCCACAAGGGCCGGAAACGGTTCTTTCGGATGATGAAGAGGAGGAGGAGGAAGAGGCCGAGCGTGAGACAACACGGGTTGTAACTACGGGGCATTCATGAGGTGCAAGCCCCCAACTTTTGATGGTTCTGGAACAGCTGCCGATGCTCACCAATGGGTGAGAGAGATGGAGGTGGTCCTCGATATCAGTGACTGCCAGGAGGATAAAAAGGTTAAGTTTGCTACCCACTCATTTACGGGGACGGCGTTGTGCTGGTGGGACAATATTCTCCAGGCTGAGGGTAGCAGGGCCATTGGGAAGATGAAGTGGTCCGAGCTGAAAAGGATGGTGATCGAGGAATTTAGTCCTCGACGGGAAATGGACCGAGTTGAGAGAGAGTTTCTGCAGTTGGAAGCAGGGACGATGACCCACCAACAATACACTGCCAAATTCAACGATATGGCACGATTGGTCCCAGAGCAGGTGACGCCGGTGTCTCGAAAGATCAACCGGTATATTCAGGGGTTGCCAGACGAAATACGTTGGCATTTGATTTCCGCTCGACCAAGTACTTTCAGGTCGGCGGTGGATTTGGCGGGAAGGTTGTATGATGAGCGAGCTGCGTTGGTGAAGGCTGAGGGTGGTAAGAAAGGAGGTAGTGAGAAGGGTTGGCAGGGAAAGAGGTTTGGTCGAGGTGATACCTCGACAAGTAATAAGAAGGCAAGGGTAGACGACCGCCGAGTGGTCGCGAAGGGAGCAGCGAAGAGGAAGTGTGGACAGTGTGGGAAAGAGCACTCGGGGGAGTGTAAGTGGGGATCCAACATCTGTTTTAAGTGTGGGAGGACTGGGCATATGGCCAAGGATTGCCGAATGGGTAAGTGTTTTAACTGTGGGGAAAGTGGTCATATGAGCAGAGATTGCAAGAAGCCGAGGGCTGAGGGCTCAGGGGAGAAGAAGACGGGAGGAGAAGCACCGAGGGCAAAGGCTAGGGCGTTCACCATGACGCAGGAGGAGGCTAGAACGGACCCTAACGTTGTGTCCGGTACGTTCCTAATAGACCAAATTTTAGCCTCTGTGTTATTTGATTCGGGTGCAAGTAGGAGTTTTATTTCTACTACCTTCTGTGCTAAATTGCCTGTTAGAAGTAAATGCCTCGATAAGTCCTTTGAAGTAGAAACCGCTATTGGTAAATCCACTAGGGTTACGGATGTGATAGAAGGCTGTGCCATAGAATTAGAGGGCCATAGGTTTGCTGCCAAGTTACATGTGATGCCTCTAGGAGGATTTGATGTAGTGTTAGGGATGGACTGGTTAGCAACCTACGAAGCGAATATCGTGTGCCGAAAGAAGATGATTAGACTGACGGCGACCGACGGAAGTCCGGTGACAATTTATGGCGATCGAGTTACGACGATTCCGAAGGTGATCTCGATGGCGGTGGCGGGAAGGTGTATGGGGCGCGGATGTAGCGCCTACTTATGTTATGTAAAGAATGTAGAGACGCCAACACCACAGCTATGCGATGTGCCAGTGGTGTGTGACTTTCCAGACGTGTTTCCCGAAGACTTATCGGAATTGCCACCTGATCGAGAGATCGAGTTCCTGATCGACCTGATACCGGGTGCCCAACCTGTCGCAAAAGCACCATATCGCTTGGCTCCGACGGAGATGAAAGAGTTGATGGAGCAGTTGCAGGAGCTGCTGGATAAGGGGTTTATCAGACCAAGTATCTCACCTTGGGGTGCTCCGGTCCTGTTCGTAAAGAAGAAGGATGGTAGTATGAGGATGTGCATCGACTACCGCGAGCTGAATAAGTTGACGGTGAAGAACAGATACCCCTTACCAAGGATCGATGACTTGTTTGATCAACTTCAGGGTGCCAATTGGTTTTCAAGGATAGATCTTCGATCGGGGTACCATCAACTGAAGGTGAAGGAGCAAGATATCCCTAAAACAGCCTTTCGTACGCGCTATGGTCACTACGAGTTTCTTGTCATGTCTTTCGGGTTGACCAATGCGCCGGCTGCTTTTATGGATTTGATGAACCGAGTGTGCCGACCAATGTTAGATAAATCAGTAATTGTATTCATCGATGATATCCTGATTTATTCAAGAAGTGAAGAAGAGCATGCCGGGCATATTTGGGAAGTATTGGAAACGTTGAGAAGGGAGAAATTGTACGCCAAGTTCTCCAAGTGCGCCTTCTGGTTACGCGAGGTGCAATTTCTGGGTCACGTAGTGAATGCAGAAGGAATAATGGTTGACCCAGCAAAGGTTGAGGCCGTGATGCAATGGAAGTCACCGAAGACGCCAACCGAGATTCGCAACTTCTTGGGGCTGGCGGGCTACTATAGAAGATTTATTCAAGACTTCTCCAAGATAGCCTCACCTTTGACAAAATTGACTCGCAAGGATGTAAAGTTCGTGTGGGGTCGAGAACAGGAGGACGCTTTTGAGGAATTGAAGGCGAGACTGACACAAACTGCTGTCTTGACATTGCCTGAGGGAAATGAAGACTTGGTGGTCTATTCGGATGCATCCTATTCTGGGCTGGGTTGCGTATTGATGCAACGCGGAAAGGTCATAGCCTATGCATCTCGAAAACTGAAGACCCACGAAGTCAATTATCCCACGCACGACCTAGAACTAGCTGCGATGGTTTTCGCGTTGAAGATTTGGCGGCACTATCTATACGGGACGAAGTGCACCATCTTCACGGATCACAAGAGCTTGAAGTACTTCTTCGAGCAGAAGGATCTAAACATGAGGCTGAGGCGGTGGTTGGAGCTGATAAAAGACTATAATTGTGAGATCCATTACCACCCGGGCAAAGCCAATGTGGTGGCCGATGCCCTTAGCCGGAAAGAAAAGCCCGAGCCGATTCGGGTGAAGGCTTATCAGCTGATTATGACCTCTGACGTGATGACACAGGTTAAGGAGTTCCAAGACGAGGCTTTGAAGCAAGATCGTCTTAACTCCGAAAGGATGAGAGGTCTAGTTACAGAACTGGGTGAGAACACTCTTGGTGTTAAGACCCGATTTGGGCGAGTGTGGATTCCTCGGTGCGGGGATCTACGCGGAAAGATCATGGATGAGGCCCATAAGACTCGATATTCCATTCACCCCGGCGCTACCAAGATGTACCAAGACATGAAGAAAGACTATTGGTGGCCGGGCATGAAGCGTGATGTGGTGGAATATGTGAGTAAGTGCATGACTTGTTCACAGGTCAAGGCAGAGCATCAGAAACCGTACGGGAAGATCCAGCCGTTGGACATACCCGAGTGGAAGTGGGAACACATCACCATGAATTTCATCACGAAACTACCACGTACCCCGAAAGGGTATGATGCTATATGGGTGATAGTTGATCGATTGACGAAGAGTGCCCACTTCCTACCGATCCGCGAGACGTATTCATCTGAAAGATTAGCGGATCTATTTATCAAAGAAATTGTAGCTCGTCATGGCGTACCGGTGTCTATTGTGTCTGACCGTGACACCCGGTTTACCTCCAAATTTTGGAAGAGGTTTCATGATGCAATGGGGACGAGGCTACACATTAGCACGGCATATCACCCCCAGACAGACGGTCAGTCTGAGAGGACGATCCAAACACTCGAAGACATGCTTCGAGCGTGCGTGATCGATTTTGGAGGAAGTTGGGACGATCACCTGCCGTTAGCAGAATTCTCGTACAATAACAGTTATCATGCCAGCATTGGCATGCCGCCCTACGAGATGTTGTACGGTAGGAAATGTAGGACGCCCGTATGTTGGGGAGACATTGGGCAGAAGGAACTGGGTGGTGTCGAGGTAGTTTAAGCAACGACTGAAAAGTTAGAAAAGATCAAAGCCTTCATGAAGGCGGTGAAAGACAGACAAAAGTCGTATGCTGACAGGAGGCGAAGACCGATAGAGTTCAAGGTCGGTGATCGGGTCATGTTGAAGGTCTCGCCTTGGAAAGGAATTATTAGGTTCCGGAAGCGGGGTAAACTGAGCCCGCGGTATATAGGCCCTTTCCGAATTATCGCCCGTGTAGGAGAGGTGGCCTATAGGTTGGAACTGCCAGATGAGCTGAGTGGAATTCACCCGACCTTCCATGTATCTCATCTGAGGAAATGTTTAGCCGATGAAGATATGATTGTACCACTGGAGGATATCGAGGTAGACGAACAGCTCAACTATGTGGAGCAACCAGTAGCGATCATCGATAGAAAAGAGAAACGGCTAAGAAAGAAAGTGGTTCCTCTTGTGCGCGTACAGTGGAAGCACAGGAAGGGATCCGAGTTTACGTGGGAGACTGAAGAAGGGATGAGACAACATTACCCACATCTATTCGAAGAATAACAGGTTTCGAGGACGAAACCTAAATAAGGGGGGTGGACTTGTAACACCCGGAAAATTTTCTAATCGAGTCAAGTGATAGTGATGGGCTCGGATGAAAAACCATTTAATAAATATAAAATGGTTGCGGGTATTACACCGAGTTAACCCTCCGGGTCACGAGTTTAACGAGTTTGGGGTCCCGGGAACGCCTGGCATATAAATAGATGGATCAGCTGAGCAACTCTCATTTTCACTCAAACGCCATTCTAGAGAGAGAAAGTGTAGAGAGAGAAAGTGCCGGATTGAAGCTCGGGTGGTTAAGAATCGAAGGCTGGTGTTTGTGGACTCCTAAACTACAAGAATCAAGGTAAGAAACGTATCTAAATTGCTACATTTGGTGAAAAACCCGAGTGTGGGTTTTTGAGGTTTTAAAGTGGGAAAAATCACCCCAAAACACACGTTTTAGGATAAGAAAACGTGTAATGAGCTTAGATATAGCTTCTTGGATGATAATCCAAGGGTTTGGGCGGAAATGACTGGATTTTTGGGCTAAAACGAGCTGATTCGTAAATTTCAGCTCGTTCTGCGAATTTAAGGTCTCGACCAGCGAAACTGTAAGTTCGTCCAGCGAAACTGGAAGGATTTACAGCGAAGTTACAGTTTCGCTGCAGCGAAACTACATATTCGCCTGAGCGAAACTATAGTTTCGCTGATGACTGTGCCAATGCCCAAGTTGACCTTAGATATTGCGAAACTAGGGAGTTCCAACGAAAGTTGGGCGCTCGAGGTAGCGAATCTGTCCAGCGAAACTGGCAGAAATGCTGCCCGGCGAAACTAGCAGCGAAACTGCTGATTTGCCCAGCGAAACTGCTAGCGAAATTACTGGCGAAACTACCTGCGAATTTAGTAGCGAAATTAGGCAGAAATTAACTCTTTTGAGTGTTAACTTATCTGCAGGCAGTGTAGTGTGACCCGCGACTTTATGGTTTGATTGAGAAGCTGCTTGTCATGCACAGGTGAGTTCTAGGACCCCTCATTTACTGATTTTAAATGATTTTTGGGGCTGGAACACATATAAACTTGTTTACTGACGTATGTATGTAGGTATGACCCATTTGGGTATAATGTTGTATTATACGTCTAAGGTATGGTTGTGGACTCGGCACGTTATATAAGGTCCTAGTATGAGTCCCCACGATCTTGGAGGGACAGTTAGTGCTACTGCACCAAGATGACGCGTAGTAAGTCCCGGATTCGGGAAGGATACGGGAGTAAGTGCCTAGTGATGATTGATGACGTAGGCTATGTATGTACGAGGTTATGTATGACAATGTATGATGATGCATGTATGATGTTATGTATGATGATGTACGTATAATGCTATGCATGATGATGTATGTGTGATGTGTGTGTTCCTTATGACAATGTACGAATATCTTTCTATGGCTTTACGTATGAATGAACGAACAAAGTATTATGTAACGTAAAGTGAAAGATAACGAAAGAGGAACACGATGATGAATGCATGTATTAATGAATGAACGAATGATTAAAAGATGATGAATACATGCATTAACGAACGAACGAACGAAAGATGTCTTGCAAACATTGGATAAGGTTAACGGGTCCTTCTTAGTGATTGACCATATGTATGGTATCCCTACCGCTTACCTCTAGTACCGTGGCATACGTTTTGCTGTTCATTTAATGACTTCGGCCCGGTAGCTAATAACGTTTGGGGTATAGCAGAAGGTAGCGATACAAAAGATATCCAATGTGCAAGAAAAGATGTAACGGGGTCCTTGTCATTCGACCACAGTAATCATGGCTGCGTGCCATGAAGTGGGTAAAGCCTGACAGGACCTAAACGAGAAGTGAAAGATAACGATGTATGACGAACGAATGAATGAACGAATGAGATAATAAAGATATTATCTATATGTATGTACGATGTATGATCACATGTAAAGAATGAACGGTTTTAATATGAACAAAGTATGTTTATTATAAAACTGGAACTCACTCAGCAACGCTGACTTTTTATGTGTTTCCAGTTGGCAGGTAGCGTTGCTGGGGATGGCACGAGGCGGCTACTCAGCTCTTTTGGGATGGCATTCTCCATTTGATAATGCTGCAACGTCATGCGTCGTGGGCCCATAACGCACGCAACTCATCGCGTTGCATGCCATTACGAGATTTCTTGAGGATTCCCATAAAAGGGATTACTTAAGAAATCTCCTTTAATTTTGAATATGCTTCCACGCACTGGAAGTGCGTGTGCATAGCACATGCAACGAAATATGTTGCATGAGTGTGTCAAGAGTGTTCCTTAAGGGTTCCGATGTACGGAATTACTTAAGGAATATTCTTTAGTATAAAAATATAATTTTATAATTTTTATATTTTTGAACTTAATATCTTCTATAGAGGTCGCTGTATGACCTTATGATTGCTGAGGATTCACATGAACGAGATTACTTACGTAATCAAAGGATTCATATGCTCCAGCAGCAATCATAGCGAAGATAGACAAAGCAGAGAAAGCTGTATTTTGTAATCATGTCAATGATGTAATGACTTTTATGAATGAATGAGAATGTATATTTTATTAATTCCGCTGCGTTATTTTATGAGTATATACATTATGTATATTTTACGTGCGATGAACCACCAACCGTAAGGCGCCCGGGAGCGGGGCCTTACAAGGAACAAATAAAATGTTTTTCAAAACAACTTCCAAACCATTTGGAAGCTTCAAAATGTAGTCTCCTTGGGCTTCGACATCAACCTTTGCTCCGTTGGCCATGAAGAGACTAGTATCTCCTTTCTTGAAATTTCTATTTCTTTTGAACCCCTGCAACAAATTGCAAATGAGTTTCACATCCGGTATCTAATACCTATGTGTTAGAAGAACTAACATTTAGATCAATATGGATCATGAAAGTTGTACCTCAGGTTTGCCCGCATCCCTCTTTGCTTTCAACTCATTAAGATAGGTTGAACAATTCCTCATCCAATGTCCTATCTCACCGTAACCAAAACATCAGTCGTTCGCAGCAACTTTTAACTTCTTTTCTTTTGGTTTTGGTGGTTCCGTTTAAGACTGAACTTACCCTTGACGAGTCCCTTTCCTTTGGCAACCTTTACCCTTGACGAGTCCCTTTCCTTTGGCAACCTTTACCCTTGACGAGTCCCTTTCCTTTGGCAACCTTTGCCTTAGGTTCCGGGTGACGCCTCTTCTTATTTCCACCATCATTGATCGCGAAACCCCGTAAAACCTTTTTACCCATTCTTGTTTCGGCCATCTTGAGCATTGCATGAAGCTCACCAATGCTCTTGTCCCATCCATTCATGTTGTAGTTCATAAAAAAGTCTCAAATCTTTTCGTTAGACCATTAAGGATCAAATCCGTGGCCAACTCTTTTGAGAAGGGACAATTTAGCCGTTCAAGCCAATCAATGTGGCTTTTCATTTTAAACACATAAGATGAAACGGGTTGGGTTTCTTCCATACGACATGCATGAAGCGCTCGAACCGTTTCGAAGCGCTCCACCCGAGCTTGAGTAAGGAACATTTCCTTAAGTTGGGTGATCATGTCATATGCCCTATGATTTTCAAAATCCTTTTGAATATCGGGAATCATAGTTCCCAACATGAGACAAGAAACTTGCACCGAATCCTCGCAGTACTTTAACCAATTATTATAGGCATCTAGATCGTCGGGGTTTGGTTCATCGAGAACAGGATCGTCTAATATGTAGGATTTCTTTCTTGTTTGAGAACAGTTCTCAAATTTCGATACCAATCCATGAAATTGTTATAATTAAGACGATCCTTGTCAAGTATGGCTCTTAAGGACAGGTTATGCACGGGTGGGATAATTGTGTTAGGTGGATTGTTGATTCCGGCCATCTACAAGTTTTAACAAAGGTCAATATTAGTATTTTTGATATTATTTAAAATTTTAATCGTTAATACCCTTTATGTCTCCAAGACAATTAATGATTAAAATTTATAACCGAACGTTTTATTCACATAGTAGTTAGGTGACCTTTAACCTACTATTGAATTAACAAGGTAGTCAACATTAGACAATTGCAACCCTTTTGCAATTTCTAGTTTTATGGGATCGGTTAAACATCATATGTTTAGTTGGAATGTTTAATCCCATCAACACCTTTGTACGCCATGCTTCGGTGACCCTAATCACATGGTTTCCAAATCAAGTCGTCCCACTTACACACATGTGAATTTACACATAGAAGTGGTTAGGTGATCTTTATCCCACAAATATGGCAAACCCACCTCAACCACATGAGTTCCAAGTGATTCGAGTGTTGTATAAAAGGATGGTGTTAGACTTGTGTAAAAGGGATTTAAGTTTTCTAAATTCTAGATTGGAAAACATTTGTGTACCTTACATATACATGCTTTCAAATGTACGGTGCTTAGTTTGAAAACCAATTTTCAAAGTTCCTTTGAAGAAAACCCATTTTATTATGAAATCATTAACCTTTAATAAAACCAATTTTATTACCTAATGATTTCTAAGGAACCAATTTTATGCAAGTTGCTGATATTAAGTAGTTAATTATCCTTATCCAAGTAAGATAATACAAAATATAAATCAACCACAAGTTCATAAATAACAACCACAAGTTCATAACCATAGCCATCTACTTTTGGCCACACTTGTTGACCGAAACAAGAGTGCCAAAGGGTCTCTCCTAAGGGACAAAAACAACATAACCATGTGTCAGTGAACTCCCACTTGATTCCACATCCAAATGCCTCAAGTGTCCACTTTTGTGTTGTGATCTCTTCACTTTATTTAGGCTTCTTTATGGGCTTTAATTTTAGCTCCTAGCTTCCATGGCCCTTCAAGTTTGGGCTTTGGTTTTTGGGCTAGAATCCCATTTCAGACCATTAAGTCCATTAAGGTCCAAAACCAAATCCCTAACATTGTTGCATATTTCCATTTACAAAAAAATATATCCTAATACATTTTTCTAGTAAACGAAATACAACTAATCTAATTATTATTACAAACCAATATGAAATAAATAAATAGATTACAAACCCAAATAATGAATATTACAACCATATGAAATAATCAAATAATCAACCAACACAAACATCCATCCAAACACAAGGCCAAGGCTAGGTTATGAACAACCAATACACGTCCAAATATGCAAGATATACAAACTAAATGGTTCCCTTTTGAACCCTAAACTTTCGGCCAAGGATAAAGAAAACTGAAGGTTTTGCGTTTTGTCCAAACAAAACAACCAATCATCCAAATGACTTAACCTTCACAAGCATGTAAAAATAACTTTTAAAGGCAAGGGAAAACCAAAGAACCCATGAAAGAGTTCGGCCATATGGTAAACAACACCATGAAACCTGAAACTATGAGGTTTCAAGAAGCATGTATTCGTATAAGCGGCTCTTGACTCCATTTTTGGGGTTTTAACAAGATTATCAAAGTCATATAAACCCATTTTATATGAAAATGCAGCAAATAAATTAGTTTAAAATCTTGTTAACAATGTAGACATAAAACTGATTTTACATATATAAAACACCCAATCCAAGGATCCATATATGAATTTGAACATACTATCTATAACACAACCATAGGGGGTTCAAGATTACTACCTTCCAGGAAGTATTAGTGCTGAAAAAAAAATGGTTGAATGGCTAGCCTTCAATGGAGAAGGCCTCAAGCTTGTATACCCCAAGCTACTAACACAACACCTTCTTTGCTAGGATTTGTACACTTGCACTACACAAGAAAAATCTTGTTCTTTTCATCCTTGTTTCAGCCGAGACCAAGAGAGAGGAGAGAAGGAGGAGAGTTTCTTGGTTAGTTGTTTATTGCATGTGAATTGGTTGGTTAGTAAAAGGTGGGTGTTCCAAGTAACATTTAAGGCTTTCAAAAATCAAAAGGGATGGGATTTCCCCCTCCTTTTGGCCATCCCCCTTATTCCTTTTTCCCCTTTTAATTGTTTTAAACATTTTAAAAAAAGACAAATAACATGTTATAAGTGGGACAAGTTTAATTAAACATGTACTACATAAACATGATATTAGTTATATGCAATATGTCATAACATTATCATATACTTATTATTTAACCAACTTAAATAATATCATAAGATAATTTAAATAAATTATCTATAAAATTTATTTATTCCTCAAATGCAAATATTTAGAAACCCATTTTCTAAATGTTAGGACCGTGTACGTACGGAGTACTAACGGATTCTGCGTGAAACCATATCAAATAGCGCAGAATTCTATTTGATTGGCGATCCAATCAGTGGTAATGAATAACCCGATCGATCTAACGATGTAACAAACATTAAGAACATATTGGAATCGATCAAGAACGAACTATGAACTTGGATTTGCGACTTGGGACGCTCTGGACGGCTAGGATACGAAAGTATTCGAAGTGTTATGTTTTTCTATGAATTATGTCATATTTATAGGTTTTTAGTGTTCAATCGTACGACTGAACCATTAGCATGGTTCAGTCATGCGACTGAATCATGCTTCTGACTCATACACACGACTGAAGATTCAGTCGTGCGACTGAATCAATCTTATGTCTCAATCATACGACTGATCCAGTCACCTGGTTCAGTCGTGCGACTGGTCTATAAGTATAGTTCATTCATGCATATGGGCCATAAGTATGGTCCAATAGCATGAATGTCCACATGACTAAGTTAAACACATTTCTAAGTTCTTATTGACTTAGACTTATGTAAAACAACATCAAACCTATACATTAAGTTCATACATGTGAATCACATTCACTATAATGATAACATGACATAATCAATCACAAATACACATCATAATGCATTTCATATATCATTAATATCATAAATTACATCATATTACACCAGTGTAAGACATTAAAGACTTTTACATTTAAGATCATAAACTAGGTACATCAAGATGTATCAGCAAGCTCCCCTTGGACCTAGTTTATCCTAATATCTAACATTCTTAATGTGCTCTTGGAACTTCTTGTACTTCTCTTCTCTTATGACTCCAGCGTGTATCTCGAACGTAAAGCAGAGTATTATCACATGTTGAAACTGTAGAGATTGTACAATGTCCTGCGTGTCATAGAATCGTCACCACTTGTAGAGAGTGTAAACATCATCTGCAGACAAGTTCGTGAGCCACATAGGGTCAAATACCCGGATAGTCTCTATATTCCCGTCCTTGTACAAAACTATGACCGCTTCACCTGTTTGCCAGTCATAATACCGCCACTTGAAGTGTGGAGTGAAGTCCTGAGGCATTTCCCGTAGTGGGATCTTCGACATTATGCGTGGAGGACTCCACTTCAGCACTACTTTAGGCCTTCCAGTGATAGGATCAACTTTGGTTTTATGTATGACCGTTTAGGCTGTTGAGGCCTGAAGTTGACCCATCTGGTGTGGTATTCCTTCTTGAGCGCCATCTCAAACCAACCCAACATCTTTCTTGGGTTGGCGTACAAAAGATCTAAACGGGCAAGCCTGTTTAGCTCAAAACCGAGAAGAGTCTTCATATCATGAGGATATCTAAAGTACTCAATCCCCTTCTCCCTCTTAACTGCCTAGACATCCAAGTCCTCAAAATATGCCCAACTTATAATCTTGCCTGCCACCTTCTGATGCTTCTTCACTCGATAGAGTTTGGTGTAGGCATTTGACTTTGTAGGAACTCGTTGGGCTTTCATCTCAGCTAAACACGCTACCCACTCAGCCTTCTTTAGCTCAATATCTGTGTCCGTGGCTTGGGCTTTTCCTTCCTCTTTCTCTTTCTCCTTCTCCGTCTCATCCAACTTCTCAAAGGTAGCACTGCTAAATGTTTCACCCAAGTTGGGGATAACATTGCCCTATTGGTCAGTGTACTGAGGATACTCTTCGTAAGTAATGTCCTCTATATCAATTTAATCCACATCCTGCAGCTCCTCATCACTCACAACATCAACCTTGGGAGCATCTTTGGTTAGCTCATCAGGATTGAGTCTAAACATGTCGGCTAGTTACTCATCGGTAAGATCATGTATGTTCTCTACCTCCTCAGGGGTGTAGCTCACAGATCGCCTTACGATCCCTTGCAAATCAATAATCATGGTTAGCTGAGTCTTGATTTGCTGAAGGGGGGCGACATCATAGTCGTCTGTCTGTTGAGCTTCATCTGTTGATTAAACATTCAAAACACAATCACACATAAATCAGTAATCAAGATAATTAAACATCAATAAGCATTAATTATATTAGCGTAATACATAATTCAAGTATAAAAGTTTTCAAATACAAAGACATCTAATCATTACTTTGCCTTGTTCGCTCGTTTCTTTAGCTGGAGGAGCTGAGGAAGAGGGTCGCTGATCTTGATTACGCTTTGTGCGCCTCTCTCGAGTAGATGGATTTGAGGCTGATGCAGATGCATCACCTTCATGCTCATTCTCATCATCATCTCCTCCTTCTTTGTCTTCCCCGCCACCTTCCACCTCAACCTCATCATCATCATCATCATCATCATCATCATCATTATCATCATCCTCATCCAAATCATCATTTGAGTAATCATCATCATCATCATCTCCACCATCACCATCACGCTTTATCTTCAAGGGCTCACTATTTATCCCTTTTAGTCTTAGCATAAGCTTCTTGTTCTTCTTCTCAACCTCCTTAATCCCTTCACCGAAGCCATCAGTAACTCATTCTGTGCGGTGAGGGCATGATGAACTCTAGCTAATGCTCTCTCATGAGCAGCATCTCTCTCTGTCAGATGGGCTATTTGTTTGCCCTGAGCAGTATTGACTGCCATCAACTGATTTAACTGGTTAGCTCTCATATCATCCGTAGCGAGCAGCTTGAGCACCAGTCGGTTGAGGCCAGCCAACTGCTCCTCTAACCTAACGATTGGTAGAGAAGATCTGTGTGGAGGTGTAGATGTTGTGGAACGGTCTGGTTGGGGTATGGTAGGTGTGGTCGTGGATGTGGTGTATAAAGGAGTGGGAATGAAGGTGAATGGTGGTGGAATAGATATGGGTATGGTAGGTGTGGTGGTGGGAATAGTGATGGCTATAGTGGTGGCAATAGTAGTGGTAGAAGTGGTGGTAATGGTGGTGTAGGAGTGGTGGTAGTGGTGGTGATAGGAGTGGTGGTAGTGGTGGTGATAGGGGTGGTGGTAGTAGCTGTGGTAGTGGAGGTGGTAATCAGGACAATCCTCCGTCTCTTGAGCTTCTTTCCGTGGGGATGGGCCATTCTCTTCTTCCTTGAGCCCTGGCAAGTTGGGCTCCCCCTGGTCTAATCGGCTGGGTGGGTGTATAAGTAGGATCATCAGTATCAGCACCCTCAGACCCAGCCTAGCATCCCCCAACCGCCTTTTTGCCCCGTTCGGTAGCCACGACTCGGCTACCGACTGTCTTCATCAGAGGCTCCTCATCCGACTCATCTTCCTCTTCACCAACCAGGAAGTCCCGGCGGATGGCAGCCTGCTCAGATCCACCGGGAGCAGATGTACTATGTGGATGTGGTGGAGATATAGTAGACGTGTCGATGGCCCGTGATTGACTGGGGCCAGCATCTCCACCACCCTAACCATCATCATGGTCATCATCATCGTCATCGTCTTCATCAACTGGAACCATAATGGTCTCAACGTCGGAATCACTGTCATCGTGACGCCACTTCTTATGAGCTGGCGCCACGTATCCCTCGTTGGCTATATGGCTAAAGAGTCTCCTCACCGGGGGCTTCACCTACTTCCCTAGTATACTTTCATCCGGCCCAAGGTGGTGTCATCCATCACCTCTAAGATCATACCATCATCTTTCTCCTTAGGTAAGTCAGGAAGCTTCTCATCTATAATCATCTGTAAGAATCTGGGATACAGGCAGAAGCCTTCCTTGCCCTTGGCCTCGATGTTCTCTGTCCAGTATCTGAAGAACATGCGGGAGAAACTGAACGGGTGGTTCAATACCATCGTAACATCTGCGTTCTGGATTTGGTCCGACATCTCATCAAACCCTCCACGCCTGGAGGCAATGCATTTAAGGATCACATGTGCCAAATACTTAAATTAGGGGCACATGTTACTCTTGTTCAGCACGCCGGCATTGATGTTGCCGGCGTACTTGATCCTTAAGAAGAATCCCCAAACCATTAGGAGATGCAGCTTGGTTAGGTGAGCTCCGTCCTCACCCAGATCAAAGACTCGCCTCAAGTTGTCTTCCCTAATCTCAATATCTTGTCCGAAGATAAAACTCCGGATACAGTAGGGCTCGACGAAATGGTCGACGGAGGCTTTCTCCCAGAATGCCTGCTGAATCAATCAGTATGGTGTGCAGGGAGTGGAGATGGCCTTGTCGATATGTAGAAAAGAAATGATCCCGGCGAACTCAGACGCATTCCAGGATGTAGCATCAAGATGAGCACAGATGTTGTGCTTGGTGCTCATCATCCATCTCTCAGCCATGTTGCTGCAGCACAAGAAACATATGCGTTAGATCCGTTCATAAGAGAAAACAATTGAATTTGAATTGATTTTGACCAACTGGTTCAATCGCACGATTGAACCATATGACTGAGTTCAGTCGTATGATTGAGAATGCGACTGAACTTAGTCGCATGCTATACCATGCGGTTGAGTCAATCGTGCGACTGAGTCACCGATTGATTCAATCTTGCGATTGAATTATACGTCTTGCTTAATCGTGCGACTGAAGTTTATCAGCCTGTCCATTCGTATCTCGCACTGTTTGACACATAAATTTGAATCTTTGTCAAAACATTAAATTAGACTTTGTGTTTAGATTCATTAGGTGCGCAAGGCCTCGAAATAGCACTTAATGTCTTTTAAATCAACGTTTGAGTTCATTTAAGTGGTCTAATTTAGGGTTTTAGTCCCGGTTATTTATTTTGACATTTTTGGTCATTGTTGGTTAGATTAAACTGTCACGATTTCGTCCGCAAAGTACCTAAAGATGAACACTCAGTGGTCAGTAACACAATTGGAGAGTAATCACAACATGAAAAATTTGGGCAGAGTGTCTGGGTATTAGGCGGTTTTTGTGAGATTTGAAGTCGCGTAGGGTTTACTACCGACTGAGCCTCCTTTTATACTATTTTGGGGTTCAGTCGTGCGACTGGACCCATGCGCATGACCCAATCGTGCGACTGGGTTTCAGTCGTGCGACTGACTCAGACTCCTTCATTCAGTTGTACGATTGGTTCATTCTTATGATCCAATCACAAGGTTTGCCCCATACTCATGGTCCATTCGTGTGATTTGCTCATACTCATGGTCCATTCGTGTGATTGGTCCATACTCATGGTCCAATCGTGCGATTGGCTCATACTTATGATTCAATCGTGCGATTGGCTCATACTTATGATTCAATCGTGCGATTGGTTCATACTTATGATCCAATTGTGTGATTGATTCATACTTATGATTTTGACTTCTTCCATTTCCACACACTCAAATTTAACATTTGATATATAATGTTATGACCAATGATCATCTCAGACATGATCTTTTTACAAAAATCATTAGATCACCTCAGACGTGATCCTTTTAAATTCACACTAGTTTGGTCACCTCAGGCGTGACCCTTTTAATTTATGATTCACAGAGTTCATCTAGTTACATAGTCCGACATTGACACCTAATTGATAAATAAAACAGAAAACACTTGAATTAAAACGAAACAGGAAATATTTTTGTGTTTTTTGTTTGAGGTGGGTTGAAAACTTTTAAATATCATTTAACTGATTTCTCTCCCTGAGCAGAATAGCTTCAATTTGTTTTATCATTTCTGGAGAGATTCATATGGAATCATATAGGTGTAAACATAATCATTTGGGACCTTTTTAATGTTAGGACCGTGTACGTACGGAGTACTAACGGATTCTACGTGAAACCAGATCAAATAGCGTGGAATTCTATTTGACTGGCGATCCAATCAGTGAGAACGAATAACCCGATCGATTTTATGATAAAACAAACTTTAAGAATGGATTGAAATCGATCAGGAACAATCTATGAACTTGGATTTGCGATTTAGAACGCTCTGGACGGCTAGGTATGAAGTAGTAAGAAGTAATTCGAAGTGTTACGTTTTTCCACAAATTATGTGGTATTTCTAGGTTATCAGTGTTCATTCGTATGACTGAATCATTAGCATGGTTCAGTCGTGCGACTGAAGCATGCGATTGACTAATACGCACGATTGAAGGTTCAATCGTACGATTGAACCAATCTTATGTCTCAATCATACGACTGATCCAGTCACCTGGTTCAGTCATGCGACTGGTCTATAAGCATGGTTCATTCATGCGTATGGGCCATAAGTATGGTCCATTAGCATGAATGTCCACATGACTAAGTTAAATACATTTCTAAGTTCTTATTGACTTAGAACTATGTAAAACAACATCAAACCAATATAGTTAGTTCATATATGTGAATTACAATCAATATAAATATAACATGACATAATCAATCACATATAACCATCATAATACATTTTATATATATCAATCACTTCATTATATTAGATTACATATGTGTAAGATATGAAAGACTTTTACATTTCAGAACATAAACTAGGTACATAAATATGTATCAACAAACTCCCCCTTAGACCTAGTTTAGCTAATGTCTAATAGTCTTCATGTGCTCCTGAAACTTCTTGTACTTCTACTCTCTTGTGACTCCCACGTGAATCTCAAACGCGAAGCAGAGTCGTATGACATGTTGGAATTGAAGAGCTTGTACAATATCTTGAGAGTCATAGAATAGTGGCCACACGTATAGTGTGTAGACATCTTCAGCTGACAAGTTGGTTAGCCACATCGGGTCAAATGCCCTAATAGTCTCGATCTTGCTCTCTTTGTGCAAAATTATGACTGCTTCTCCCATCCGCCAGCTGTAATACCACCATTTGAAGTGTGGAGTGAAGTCTTGAGGCATCTCCCGTAATGGGATCTTTGACACTATGCATGGAGGACTCCACTTCAGCACTACCTTAGGCTTTCCAGTATGTGGATCAACTTCGGTCTTATTAATGAACCGTTTAGGCTGTTGAGGCCTGAAGTTGACCTACCTAGAGTGGTATTCTCTCTTTAATGCCATCTCAAACCACCCCGACAACTTTCTGGGGTTGGCGTACAAAAGGTCTAAACAGGCAAGCCTGTTTAACTCAAAACCGGGAAGAGTCTTCAGATCATGAGGGAATCTGAAGTACTCTATCCCCTTCTCCCTCTTTATGGCGTAGACATCCAAGTCTTTAAAATATGCCCAGTTAATAATCTTGCCAGACACCTTCTGATGCTTTTTAACTCTGTAGAGTTTGGTGTAGGCGTTAGACTTTGGTGGTTGTCACTGAGCTCTTATTTCTTCTAGGCACACAACCCACTCAGCCTTCTTGATATCAATATCAGCGTCCGAGGCTTGGGCTTTCCCTTCTTCTTTCTCCTTCTCTTTCTCTTTAGCATTAAGAGCTCCAAACGTATCACTGCCAAATGTTTCACCCAAATCAGGGATAACATTTCCCTGTTGGTCAGTGTACTGTAGATACTCTTGTGCAGTGATATCCTCGATATCAATCTCATCGACGCCCTGCAGCTCTTCATCACTCATGACATCAACCTCGGGAGCATCCTTGACTAGCTCATTCGGGTTGAGTCTGAACATATCGGCCAGCTGCTCGTCTGTGAGATCATGAATGATCTCTCCCTCCTTGGGTGTGTAGCTCACAGATCGTCGCACGATCCCTTGCAAATCAAGAATCATTGTTAGCTGAGTCTTGATTTGCTGAAGGGGTGCGACGTCATAGTCGGCTGCTTGATCAGCTTCATTTGTTTGATTAAACATTTAAAACACAATCTCACACACATCAGTAATTAGGATAATTAAACATTTATAAACTTAAATTACATTAGTTCAAAAATGATTCAAGTACAAAAGTTTTTCAAATACACAGAAATCTAAGCATTACTTTTGCCTTGGGAGCTCGACTCTTCAGCTTGGGGAGCTGATGTGGAGGGTCCCGGGTCTTGATTCCTTTTGGTGCGCCTCTCCCTAGCTGATGGATTTGAGGCTGATGCAGATGCATCATCTTCATGCTCTGGTTCATCATCATCTCCCCCATCTTTGTCCTTTCCGCTGCCTTCTTCCTCCCCCCCATATCATCATCATCATCTGACTCATCATTGGATGAATCATCATCATCATCATTATCTCCATCATCGTCATCACCTTGATTTTTAGGGGCTCACCCTTAGTCCCTTTGATTCAGAGAAGAAGCTTTTTATTTTTCTTCTCGACCTCCTCTATCCTCTTGACCGAGGCCATCAGAAGCTTAATCTGTGCTGTCAGTGCACTATGAGCTCTGGCCAAGGCTCTCTCATGGGTAGCATCTCTCTCAGTCAGATGGGCAATCTGTTGACTCTGAGCTGTATCCCTCTCTGTCAACAGGGCAATCTGCTTTCCCTGTGCAGCATTGACTACCATCAACTGGTTCATCTGGTTCGCTCGGATGTCGACAGTAGCGAGCAATTTGAGAACTCGACGGTTGAGGTTAGCCAGCTATTCCTCTAGCCCAACAGTGGGTAGAGGAGATCCCTGTGGAGGGATCGACAATATGGAAGGGCCGGTTTAGGGCATGGTAGATGTGGTGATGGATGATGTGTATGTGGGTGTGGGGATGAATGTGAATAGTGATGGAATGGATGTAGGTATGGTGCGTGTGGTGGTAGGAATAGTGGTGGCTGAGGTGGTGGTAGTAGTGGTGGCTGTGGTGGTAGCTGTGGTTGCTGTGGTGGTAGCTTTGGTTGTTGAAGTGGTGGTAGTGGTGGTAGTTGGAGTGGTGGTAGTGGTGGTAATGGTGGCTATGGTGGTTGAGGAAGTAATCAGCATAATCCTCCGTCTCTTGCCCTTCTTACCGTGGGGCTGGGCCATTCTTTTCAGCCTCGAGCCCCTGGCAAGTTGGGTTCCCCATGGGCTAGTTGGCTGGGGAGGTGTATAAGTAGGATCTGAAGTCTCAGCAACTACAGCCCCATCCAGGAGTCCTCCAACCGCCTCCTTGCCCCTCTCGGTAGCCACCACATGGCTACCGACTGTCCTTGTAAGAGGCTCCTCATCCGATTCCTCCTCTTCTTCATCAACCAAGAAGTCCCGATGGATGGCAGCCTGTTCCGATCCACCAAGAGCAGATGTACTACTGTGTGGAGGTGGTGGAGATGTAGTAGACGTGTCTGTGGCCCGTGATTGACTGGGGCCTGTATCTCCACCACCTTGACCATCATCATGGTCATCATCGTCGTCATCATGGTCATTAGCAGGAGCCATAATAGGCTCGACGTCCGAGTCACTGTCATCGTGACGCCAATTCTTTCGAGCTGGCGCCACATACCCTCATTGGCCAGATGGCCGAAGAGTCTCCTCACCAGGGGCTTCACCTACTTCCCCCGGTAGACCTTCATCCTACCTAGGGTGGTATCATCCATCACCCCTAGGGTCACAACATCATCCTCTTCCTTTGGCAGCATAAGAAGCTTCTCGTCGATGATCATCTACAGAAATCGTGGGTACATGCAGAAGCCTTCCTTGCCTTTAGCCTCAATGTTCTCCGTTAGGTAGGAGAAGAACATGCATGAAAAGCTAAACGGGTGGTTCAGCACCAACGCAATGTATGCGTTCTGGATTTGGTCGGAGAGCTCATCAAATCCCCCTCTCCTGGAGACTATGCACTTCAGGATCACATGTGCCAGATACTTGAATTACGGGCACATGTTGCTCTTATTTAGCACGCCGGCATTGATGTCGCCGGCATACTTGATCCTGAGAAAGCATCCCCGTACCGTTAGGGGATAAAGCTTGGTTGGGTGTGTTCCATCATCACCCAATTCCAAGACTCACCGTAGGTCTTCTTCACCGATCTCAATGTCCTGATCGAAGATAGAACTTAGGGTGCCGAAAGGCTCAGTATACCGGTCGACAACAGCATTCTCCCAGAATGGCTATTGGATCGACCTATATGGTGTGCAAGGAGTAGAAATAGCCTTGAGGATCCTCGATCTTTGTAGGAAGGCTATAATCCCAGTGAACTCAGCAGCATTCCGGGATGTAGTGTCTAGATTAGCACATATGTTATGCTTGGTGCTCATCGTCCATCTATCAGCCATCTTTTTCTGCAATACAAGAAACCAACTCATTAGTTCCATTCATAAGAGATAAACGATTGACTTGGAACAGATTTAGACAAACTGGTTCAATCGTGCGATTGAACCATACGACTGAGTTCAATCGTACGATTGAGCCTGCGACTAGACTTAGTCGTATGTTATACCAGTGCGATTAAGTCAGTCATGCGACTGAGCCACTGATTGATTCAATCATGCAATTGAATCATACAACTGGCTCAATCCTGAGACTGAGTCATACGACTGGGTCAATCGTGCGACTGAAGTTCATCAGCCTGTCCATTCATGTATTGCACTGTTCGAACCATTAATTTTGAATCTTCATCAAAATGATAAATTAAACTTTGTGTTTAGGTTCATTAGGTTCGCAGGGACCCGATACAACACTTAATATCATTTAAATCAACTTTATTTTACATTTAAGTGGCCTATTTTAGGTTTTTAGTCCCGTTTCTTTGTTTTATCAATTTTGACCCATTTAAGTTCGATTAATCTATCATTTGATCCCGATTTCATCTACAAAGTACCTGTAGATGAACGCTAGATGGTTAGAAATGGAATCGGAGTGTAATCTTAGTTTTTGGAAATTTTGGCAAGATGTATGGGCAATGGGTGGTTTTTTGAAAAATTTTGAAGTGGTAGGGTTCACGACCGACTGAGTCTCTATTTATACTGTTTTGGGATTCAGTCACGTGACTGGACCCATGCGCATGCCTCAATCATGTGACTGGACCCATGCACACGATTCAATCGTGCGATAGGGGTTCAGTCGTGCGGCTGACTCAAACTCCTTTATTCAGTCGTACGATTGGTTCATTCTTATGATCCAATCGCATGGTTCCCCTATAATCATGGTCCATTCGTGTGACTAGCTCCTACTCATGGTCCATTTGTATGCTTTACTCATACTTATGGTCCAATCATGCGACTGGTCCATACTTATGGTCCAATCGTGCGATTAGTCCATACTTATGGTCCAATCGTGCGATTGGCTCATACTTATGGTGCGATTAGTCCATACTTATGGTCCAATCGTGCGATTGGCTCATACTTATGAGTTTGACTTCATCCATTTCCACACACACTCAAACTTAAATTTTGATTAATAAACATTATGACTAATGATCATCTCAGACATGATCTTTTAACATATATCCTTTGATCACCTCAGACGTGATCCTTTTAAATTAAAGCCGATTGATCACCTCAGACGTGATCCTTTTAATTGAAATCGCTTGGTCACCTCAGACGTGACCCTTTTAAATAAATAAAACCTGATCATCTCAGACATGATCCTTTTAATTCACACCAATTTGGTCACCTCAGACGTGACCCTTTTAAATTTTGATTCATAGAGTTCATCTAGTTACCTAGTCCGACATAGACACCTAATCGAAAAAAAACTATAAACAACGTAAATTGAAATAAAATAGAACATATTTTTGTGGTTTTGTTTGAGGTGGGTTGAAAACATTTTAATTTTCCTTAATTGATTTCCCCCCCTGAACAGAGTAGCATCAAGCACTTACATCTTATCTGGAAGGACTCTTATGGAATCATACAGGCTTAAACATAATTATTTGGGACCCTTTAGCATATGTTTGTTTAACTTATATTTATTTGTCTGAGCGTTCAAAGCCCTAACAGGAAATCATACTAGAACTGTAAGAAGCACATAATGATTTTAACTTTTGAGAATCACTGCCACGATGATTGTCAGTATATTTGTCCACTTAAATCCATAAACAGAATTTTGACTCACATTGGTGATTAGTTAGATTAGTTATTTCAAGTAGCATTTGTGGATCCCACGCTTATATGGTAATCAACATTCCTCAGGAGTTTCTTTTGAGCGGTCTACGAGTTTGGACAAGAAGAAACTATTCTAAGAGCTTTCAAAGAGATGCCAAGCCTCAGGTCAGTGCTATCGCACAACAGAGAGGCGCAAACAACAGTGAATTCTAGAATATTTAGGTTGTGCTTATTCTCAGGTCAGTGCCATCGCACAGCAGAGAGGCACACAACCTATCTTCTTGTTTGAGCACTTTATTTATTACACATTACGCACCAACAACATTAGTCATTAGTTTGATTGCGTTTATCAATTTTTCATGTGCTTTGCTCATTTATAAGGTCATCCGCACACATTTGTGGCGTTTAATTTGCTCATCACCCCTTATTGGAAATGCGTTGATTGTGTTAACCAGGGATAAGATGGAAGCCCACAGCTAGTTGAACTATTTAGTTTTAATTTGTTTCACCAATGAGGTCTACTTGTCTATTGTGTTGAATCTACTGACACATCATATAATGGACTAGCAAACTCTAGGCCTACTTTCTCTATGCTACCTCAGTTATAGGCTAGTTTACTATCATTTTTCCTTTGTTTGGCTTATTTTTCTCAGACTCGTAGTTTTAATGTAATAGTTTGAACCTTTAAGTCCTTTTGATGTCCCAAACAATTTGTTCCCTGTGTACTATCATCTTCCAGAGTTTTGAATCAAACTCCCAGATTTGATGTCTTTGCTTTTTAGCTTATCTGCCCGCCCTCATTTTTTTAGTAATTTAAATACTAACTACTGAAACTAAACATATTCTCACCCTAAAAGTCTAAAACTGAAAATATTTTTGTGTTTTTGGATTTTTAAGAACATGAAAAATAAAATGAAGAAAAATAAAATTAAAAATTAAAACGTAACAATGGACTAAGAACTAGATTCATCTGGAATGACATCACTTTTCTTTTTGACGCCATTGACCTCTAAGAGATAAAAAACTGAGGTTTATCAAATGCTTTTGTGTAGAAGTCGGTGCGTTGAAAATCCGTATTAATTTTAACAACATCGATTAATTGCTTTCCAAAACAGTCACGTATAAAGTGATATTTTATGCCGATGTGTTTAGTATTTGGGTGTTGGATCGGATTTTTAGTGACAGCAATTGTAGCAGAATAATCAACAAAGCTAGGGGTGTTAGAAAATTGCAAACCGTAGTCTCGCATTTGCTGTTAAATCCAGATGATTTGAGAACAGCAACTTGCAGCGGCAACGTATTCGGCTTCACATGTTGATAGAGCAACAGACGTCTGCTTCTTACACTGCCAGGTGACTAAGCGTCTTCCAAAGAACTTACATCCCGCTGATGTTGACTTGTAATTCATCTTACAACCACCGTAATCCGAGTCACTATACGCTTTAAGCTTAAAGTCATCAGCGTGAGGATACCACAACCCAAGTGTTGGAGTACCCTTCAGATAATGAAAAATCCTTTTTACCCCAATTAGATAATTCACTTTAGGTTTTGCCTGATATCTAGAACAGAGACACATGGCGTACATAATATCAGGACGAGAAGCTGTGAGGTACATAAGAGATCCGATCATTACTCGATACATAATGGCATCAACCAGATCACCATTTTCGTCGGGTGCCACATCGTGGTTCGTGGCAAGTGGAGTCCCAGCAGCCGTTGCATTCTCCATATCAAACCAACTAAGGATATTTCTACATATTTGGTCTGATGCAGGAAGACACCATTTGGTGTCTGAACTACTTGTAAACCGAGAAAGAACTTCATTTCTCCTACGGCACTCATTTCAATTTCAGCTTTCATCACAGACTCAAATTCTTTACATAATGCTTCGTTCTTGGAGCCGAAGATTATATCATCCACATATATGTGCACCAGTAGTAAATCACCGTCCTTTTCCTTGATGAATAACGTGCAGTCAATGACCCCTCTTCGAAAACCATGTCTCAGTAGATGAGTAGAGAGTTTCTTGTACCAGGCTTGAGGGGCTTGATGAAGCCCGTACAAAGCCTTGTCCTTTTCCTCAAATCATTCATGTTGACTGACGTACACCGTTTCACGGATTTCACCATGAAGGAATGCACTTTTCACATCCAGTTGATAGACTTTAATCTGCATATAGGATGCATATGCTAAGAAGATACGAATTACTTCCATCCTTGCCACAGGTGTAAACACTTCATTGTAGTCAATGCCTTCGACTTGCCTAAACCCTTGACCGACAAGCCGAGCCTTATTTCGGATGATGACCCATTGGTCATTTTTCTTGCACCGAAGAACCCATTTTGTGCCAATCACCTTTGCACCTTTTGGTCTGTCCACAAGTGTCCAGACTCCTAACTTCTTGAACTAAAGGAGTTCTTCTTGCATTGCACTTACCCATGCCTCATCTTTTAAAGCCTCGTTGACATGCTTTGGCTTAACTTGAGACACAAAACATCGATAAGCACCATCGTGTAGATATGCCTTTTCCATGACTGCAGCATAATCAGCTGAGTATAGCTGATTTCTTGTTTAAACTCTCGATAGAATATCCCCGATGATGTTTTCCAGGGGATGATACACATTAACTCGAGTTCTGGGAGTGGTGGGTACTGCAACTTCAGTGTCCAGATTCTGAACTGTTGGAGTATGCGGTTCAGAAGTTTCAGCTGCATCATGATCAGAGGCTGGAGTACTTTCAGTAGTGGGAACTGTTCCTCCTATTCCACATTTGTGGTTTCAACTGCTTCATTATCAAAGGAAGAATCACTTACCTCAAGCTGGAGCCCTGAAGGGCTAGAAGTATCATCTAATGGAACTGATGATGTTGAGTCTAGTGTAGGAGCATTCAGAACATCGTACATCATTCGTGCAGCTAACTCATCCTCAGAATGGGAAGGAGGTAGATTGAAGGATTTAAAAAATCCATCATAGTCAAACACAAAGGAAGGTCCTTTTCCCACGGGGGGTGGTGTATCTTTGAACATCAACGTTGCACCACACTTCTACCTGACCAGTTGAGTTATTGTAAACCCGTTTGTCTGGTATACTGTATCCAAGGAAGATACCTTCTTCTGCCTTCTCGCAGAACTTCCCAGTCTGATTTTTCTTTAGCAGCATGCAGGGTGCACCAAATGGTTCCAGATACTCTAAATTGGGTTTACGTTGTTAGAGCAACTCATAATAAGTTTTTCCATGACGTTTGACTACCAAGACCCGATTTAGAGTGTAGCAAGCATTAACCACTGCCTCGTTCCATAATTAAATAGGCAGTTTTAAGTCGGCAAGCATTGTCCTTCCTGTCTCTATCAAGCTCATATTCTTCCGCTCAGCAACGCCATTCATCTGTGGAGTGTAGGCAGAGGTGAATTGATAAACAATCCCTTTCTCTCTAAAGAACTCCTCCATCCACTGATTCTTGAACTCTATCCTATTGTCTGATCAAATCTTTCTGACTTTCAGCTTGTAGAGTGATTCCAATGTAGTAAGTAGATGCTTGAATGATTTAAATGTCTCAGACTTGGCTTTCAGAAACATCACCCAAGAGAATCTTGACTAATCATCAGTCACTACAAAGCAATACCAATCTCCAGCAATGCTCTTTGTGCTGACTGGAACAAACAAATCCATGTGTAGAAGCTCGAGAGGAATGTCGCTCGAATTAACTTTCTTTGACTTGTGAGACTTGTTGGTATGTTTCCCTTTCTTGCATGCTATGTAGAAGTCTGGAAGCTGGAAGTTCTTGATAGCTACTCCATCCACCAGATCATTCTAAACCAAATGATTCATCTTCCTGGGATTGATGTGTCTCATTCTCCTGTGCCAGGAAACTGAATCTCTTTCTATAGCTTTTGACAAGAAGCACTAAGCAGTAGACTCAGTTGTGGAGGATTTTGATAGGTCCAAGACGTACAGGTTGTTGTATCTTGAAGCCGACATTAGAACTTGCTCCACCGGGATGACATACTCCTTCTTTAGTATGTAACACCTCTTGTTATCAAAAACAACCTTGAATCCTTTATCACAGATTTGGGAGATTGAAAGCAAGTTGTTTTGCAATTGTTGAACATAGTTGACCTTGTCAAACTTCACTTTCTCATTTCCCCACTTCGCCTTGTGCGGTGATGTAACCTCCTTTATTTCTAGCGAATGATACATGTCCACCTTTAATTTGCTTGACGTTGAAAAGGAGGGACGAATTCCAGGTCATGTGCCTGGATGCCCCACTATCAATAATCCAGGTATTAATGATAGCGTTGTAGCGGACACCCTGCACATACAATGTAAATGATTAGTTTAGGTTTGGGATCCAAGCCTTAACTAGCTTGGGTGTCCCAGAGGTATCACACATCATGAACTCAACCCACTGACCTTCAGAGGATGAGGGCACATCTTTCTTTTTCTTGTCTTCACTATCAGACACATTACTTGATTTTTCCTTTCATAAACCGGTTTTGTCTAAGGCCTGTTTGTGGTAAACAGACGACTGACTTATGTGTTGGAGCATATATTGTCATATATAGTGTGTCCGTCGCTTGACAAATAGTCTAGGCTTAATGTAATACACCTGATATGTTGTAAACATATGAAACTGGGTCATTCGCAGGAGCATATGTGAATAAGACTCAGTCGTATGACTGTACCATGCTAATGGACCAGTCGTGCAACTGAGAGATACGATTGGGCAATTTGTAAGACTGAACCATAAGCATGGTCCAGTCGTACGATTGAACCATACGCGTGGTCCAATCATACGAATGGGCCCAGTCGCATCTGATATGGGCTGAGGCCTATAAATACCAGTTTCAGTGTGTAGAGAGTGATGGTTTTTGAGAGAATGACTGGTGCCCAGGGGCTGCCGGATGAGAGGGGAGATCATGCTCGATCTCCCCTTGCCAAAAGTTGTGATTCTTATGTTTAACGAGCTTGTAATCATTTAGTTTTATCATTGTAATCATTCGATTATGGTTCGTTCTATTGTTTGTCTTTTGGTTTTTCTCCTTCTGTCAAGAACACGCTCGGATGTCAACCGATCCAGCGACTTCACAATTGGTATCAGAGTCGGTTACTGCTGGAATGATCTAACAATCATTCCAGCAACCCAAGCTCTTGATTTCTGGATCTATTTCAGGTTCTTTGACATTAAACCCACTTCGTATTCTTCGTGTTTTACTCAGATCTTGTTACGTGTGTTGTTTCTATGTTAAAATCAAACTCGAAACCACGTTCTGATCACCCTTTCAAATCTGATGATGTCTATTTTCTTTCGGTTCATGTAAAACTCATCAGATTAGGGTTTTTGGCAGCCCTGGTGGCTGCAGATCTGAAAATCTGTATGCAGATGCGCTCATGCGACTAGACCATGCGAATGGACCATTCGTACGATTGGACCATGCTAATGGACAATTCGTACAACTGGACCAGTCGTATGTTCTGTCGTGCGACTTGACCAGTCGTATGTTCAATCGCACGAATGAGCCATGCGCATTGACTCATCCGCATTTGTTCCAGGCCAAAAAAAAGTCTGGAACTTCCTTCTGCACAAATTTGAAGATGAGCATAGCACATTCATCCTAAGGTTCTTTTGTTAAATAAGTTCGAAGGATACCCCATCATTCGTTGGACTTCCAGAATAGATGAATGTAGTTAGAACACGAAAGAGAGAAGAGAAGATGTTAGCAGTCGATGCTGATTTTGTGGGGTAGTCAGGAGCATCTGACTATTTATGGGCCAATCAAGTTATATCTATCCGCACAGAGAGGATTCTCATTCTTAGGGAGAATCCAAGTATAGAGAAATTGAAGACGCAATCAGAAAGTGATGATATGAGCTGGTTTCTAATGATGAATCTGAGTGCATGCTGATTTGTTTGAGATTGTCAGCTGTGGATTGGAACCTTCTACTTTTTGCCTAATACACCGTTTGAAGACGCCGGGAGGGCACAACATTTATATATTAGGATATGTTGAATTTGAGGGGGAATTTCTGTAGGTGTTAATGTTAATCAGGTTAGCTTGTGTGAAGATTGAAGCAATGGAAAACTGTTTATATCATTATCTGGAAAAATCAGTCATATGGGGAATCTTGTTGCTATGATGGTGTTCTCCAAAGAAAATGAAAGCTATTGTGCCTAAATTCATTTTCAGGGATACTGTAGCAACCTGACGGATCGGCAACGTTGGCTAATATGGTTTTCTTGATTCTATTAGAAACCAGAGCAAAGATTGACTGAAGATTATAAGAGGATTATAAGAGGTGTTATCTACTATTCACAAGCAACGTCCAAAGGGGAATTTGTTTGAGCATATATTGTCATATATAGCGTGTCCGTCACTTGGCGAATAGTCTAGGCTTAATGTAATACACTTGATATGTTGTAAACACATGAAACTGGGTCATTCGCAGGAGCATATGCGAATAAGACTCAGTCGTATGACTGAACCATGCTAATTGACCAGTCATGCGACTGAGAGATGCGATTGGGCCATTCGTAAGAGTGAACCATAAGTATGGTCTAGTCGTACGATTGAACCATACGCATGGTCCAATCGTATGAATGGGCCCAGTCGCATCTGATATGGGCTGAGGCCTATAAGTACCAGTTTCGTTATGTAGAGAGTGATGGTTTTTGAGAGAATGCCCGGTGCCCAAGGGCTGCCGGATGAGAGGGGAGATCATGCTCGATCTCCCCTTGCCAAAAGTCATGATTCTTATGTTTAACGAGCTTGTAATCATTCGGTTTTATCAATAAAATCATTCGATTTTGGTTTTTCTCCTTCTGTCAAGAACACGCACGTTCTCACTGATTGGATCGCTAATCAAATAGGATTCTGCACTATTTGATCTGGTTTCACGTAAATTCGGTTAGTACCAGTTCGTACTCGATCCTAACAAGTGGTACCAGTTCGGCAGGTCAGGTAGAAGTGTGGTGCCACTATCAATAATCCAGGTATTACTGATAGCGTTGTAGCGGACACCCTGCACACACAATGTAAATTATTAGTTCAGGTTTGGGACCCAAGCCTTAATTAGCTTGGGTGTCCTAGAGGTATCATACATCATGAACTCAACCCACTGACCTTCAGAGGATGAGGGTACATCTTTCTTTTTCTTGTCTTCACTATCAGACACATTACTTGATTTTTCTTTCCATAAACCAGTTTTGTGTAAGGCTTGTTTGTGGTAAACAGACGACTGACTTATGGTTTGAACTTTCGGTTCACTAATAATCCTAGCTTTAATCTTAGGTGGCACAGCTTCGCTTTGAGCTTGTCTGTGTTGACTTTGGTGTATTGGAGGGGTATTAGTTTTGATTTTAGAAACTCTTTGTTTTTCATCATCAAAAAGTTCAATTTTCTTTTTAGGTGTCTGATAGTAAGGACAATTTGGAGAGATGTGTGTTTTCTACAACTGTAGCAGGATCTCCCTTCGATAGTATGAGGAAAGCGTTGATGTGGGGTTGAGTTTGGTCAGGGGCTGGGTAGTTTCTCTTCCCTTTTAGATGTTTCTCCTTCTTTAACAAAATTCATTTTTTTGACATTTGGAACATCTTTTACTTTCAATTTATTTAGATTTTGATGACTTGCACGTTTAGGGTTCACTGATTTAGTCTATTTAGGTTTTGAAATAAACGTTTTTGAACCAGACCCTAAGTTAACCTTTTTAATTTTATCAGTCAAGTCCTCAACAGGCATCTTATCTTTAGATCCCAAAGTAGTATTCTTCTGTTCAGTGACAGGCTTCACAGGTTTACCCGTAAAATCTGGATCACTGACCATAGGAGTAGACACCACATGATCCTTTACCGGGTTATTATTGATTGGTCTACATTTAGTGTTCAAAAGGATAGCATGTGGTGGCGGTACTACTTTATAACTCATACCTTCCCCGCCATTTCGTTCTTTCATAAAGTTTTGAACTATGTGTGAAGAACTTGCCAAATTATGCAGTTTTCGTTTTAAAGATTCAAATTCTACTTGCAAAATTGTTTTCTCCTTTTTAGTTTCTTCTAAAGAATTTAAATAGAACTTAATATCATTAGATTGATTTAAAGCAACAACCTCGGTTTCCCTTAGTTTTTTCCCTAACCGTCTTATCTTTTCTTTAAAGCTACACTCATTTTGTTTAAACATACGATTTGCTTCAGTGCAGAGTTGTAAATCATTTACTAGATTATCATTATGTTCTAATAACCTAGCAAACTTTAAATCAGTGCTTTCTCTAAATTTATCACATTCAGTACAAGCATGTTTATCAAATAATTCGTCTTTAGAATATACCTGATTAGAACCATACGAATCAGCCATCAGTGAAGTGTCAGACTCTTCATTGACTTGAGATTCTGAGTTTGCAGCACTTAACTCTTTTTCAAACAAATGATCAATGACATCCCTAGATTCTTCGATATCTGAACTAGCATGATCAGCTATGATATCTCCCTCACTTGCAGATCCATCATCCAAGGTATCAACTAATGCAACATTGGATTCACTCTCGGATACGAATCGGAAGGACCAGTCTTGTCCTTCATCACCTTAAGCAACCAAAGCCTTAAAATATTTACTTGACGACGCTCCAACCTTCTCCTTATCTTGACGGTTGAATGTGGGAAAAGGATTCCCATTCCCAGTCTTCTTTGGCTTTACACACTCACGTTTGAAGTGCCCTTTCTCTCCATAATTGAAGCACGTGACCTTAGTTTTGTCAAATCCAAATGTCATGTCTTTAGTTGCACCCAGGTTTTGCCCCGTCTTCTTGACAAACTTCTTGGCTCTTCTAACAGCACTACCCAAGGCCCACATAATATCCATGCGCTCCAGTTTAGTTTCATCAACTTGCTCGTAGTCCTCGTCAGCAAGAACACACTTCCCAATCTTACCAGCAACTAACCCATCATAAGATTGATCAACAGCAGCTAGAAGGTCCATATGTTCTTTAGCAACTTCCACAGTGACATTTCCGATATTCTTGGTCTTTAACTTGGTAGTATTTGCCTCAGGAACAATGTATTGGGTACCAGATGACCCTGACGTTTTGGTTCCCGATGAACAGCTTTGGGAAGGAGCATAAGAGTTAGACACAAACGCCATTTGTAGCGGTGCGCCTGAAGTAGGAGGAGTTGAAACCGAATTGTACAATGCAGGATTCGGGGCATAGGATCCTTTCTTTGACTTGTATTTCTGACGCCGTTCTTCCTCCCTTAACGTCATAATGAAATCATTTATGTCTAATGTGGCAAGAATGTCATTTTGTCTCATATTAGACACAAATGGATCCTATTTGTCTGGCAGAACATCAGCAAAGCTAGAGACTTTATCTTCCATGGAGGTGGTCATGCCATGGGTGTGTAACTCACTCATCAGATGATAGAATCTATCAATAATATCATCTAAGCTCTCTTTTCCAATTGGTGAGAAATTGTCAAATTCCTTTTTAAGAGATTTTGCCTTCAGTGCCTTTGGAGTTGCATTGCCTTCGTATCTCTTTTCTAAGGCCTCCTATAATTTCTTTGGCTGCTTGTTCTCAGAAAACTGATGAAATATGTCCTTAGGTATAGACTGAGTCAACAAGGCATATGCTTTCTTTTTAGCATTATACATAGTCTTCTGGGATTCACTCATTCCTCCTAAAGTCAACTTTACCCCACTAGCACTGACTGGTACCACATAACCAGTCTCAATAGACGTCCACAGATTGGGGTCAACTCAATTCAGGTAGATTTCAAACCGTTGTTTCCACTGTGGGTATTCATCCAACGTTAACAGCTTTGGCGGTTTGTTGTGGTTCCCGATCTCACTTTCTAGAAATAGAAGATTCTGGATGCGTGAGTCCTTTCCAGCAGTGAATGCAGAGAACTGATCTTCCATTGCTTTAAACTTGATGAACTAAGAATAGGATAGATTGACTTATGCGATTGGACGAGACGACTGGGTCAACCGTGCGATTGAAGGATGCGAATGACTTCAATCGTGCGATTGGATTCAGTCATGTGAATGAACAGGACGAATGAGGTCAACCGTATGGACTACTTCAACCGTGCGAATGAACTATACGAATGAGTCCAGTCATGCGATTGAACTATACGAATGGGATTCAGTCGTACGATTGAGCTAATCGTGCGACTTAAGCTGCTGTTGTGGGAAAAAATCGAATTTTTGAACACATGACTCAAAATTAAGAATTTTTACGAACCCTAATCTTCCGTATGGAAAAAGGTCGAAAATTTTAACACAGAGACTCGTCAAAAACACGTTTTGAAGCGAAAGTGAATCTTTTGAATGAAAACGTTAGTTTTGACACCAAAACCAATTGAATCCATGCAAAATCACGAGCCTAGGCTCTGATACCACTTGTTAGGACCGTGTACGTACGGAGTACTAACGCATTCTGCATGATACCAGATCAAATAGCGCAGAATTCTATTTGATTGGCGATCCAATCAGTGAGAACGAATAACCCGATCGATCTAATGATGTAACAAACGTTAAGAACAGATTGGAATCGATCAGGAACGAACTATGAACTTGGATTTGCGACTTGGGATGCTCTAGACGGGTAGGGTATGAAAGTATTCGAAGTGTTATGTTTTTCCACGAATTATGTGGTATTTATAGGTTTTTAGTGACCAATCGTACGACTGAACCATTAGCATGGTTCAGTCGTGCGACTGAATCATGCGTCTGACTCATACGCACGACTAAAGATTTAGTCGTGCGACTAAATCAATCTTATGTCTCAATCATACGACTAATCCAGTCACCTGGTTCAGTCATGCGACTGGTCCATAAGTATAGTTCATTCATGCGTATGGGCCATAAGTATGGTCCAGTAGCATGAATGTCCACATGACTAAGGTAAACACATTTCTAAGTTCTTATTGACTTATACTTATGTAAAACAACATCAAACCTATATATTAAGTTCATGCATGTGAATCACATTCACTATAATGATAACATGACATAATCAATCACAAATAAAAATCACAATGCATTTCGTATATCATTAATATCATCAAGTAGATCATATTACACCATTGTAAGACATGAAAGACTTTTACATTTGAGATCATAAACTAGGTACATCAAGATGTATCAACACTAAATATCATAAGTGTTAATATTTAATTGTTAGATCATATCTTACAATAAATATTATGGTGTTCGTCTAGCTTGTTATTAGGTATGACCCGACTTGGATCATAATGTACTAGCCATGTCAATTATAATATGTGTTTTGGGCAGACCAGTTCCAATAATCTCCCACTTGCATAAGATACATAGAAAATTGATGCAAGTAGTAAATGCCTCCTAACAACAGTTTACTACCCCACTTGCACAAGATACATATGGTGATCTCGATTTGAACTCTGAACCAACTTCGATGCCCAACAACAAAGGAAGTGAAGTAGGAGATGATAATAACTTCGGCTATCTAGGGGTCGATACTCAAAAGGAAAATTCAGGCAACGACGACAATCTAATGGAGGAGCCGACTGTTTCAATTGATGAAGTTGAAGCTACCAGGGATATGGGTGAAAAGCTTGTGGCTTGCTTTAACAGATATGATGATATGATATGAGAGTCGATTGTTTAATACGGATTACAAATTGGTAAGAAATGAATTTTCTATTGATTAATATTCATGGGATTAGGCTCAATGGGAAGGCTGGGTGGATTAAGAGATTAAAAGAAAAGTTTGGAGTGTCGTTTATTGGGATATATGAGACTATGTGTGGTAGTTTATAGGCTGGGGTGTTCTCTAATTTTTGGGAGGTTTGGGTTTTGACTTTGAAGTGGTTAATGCTAATGGCCATTTAGGTGTATTATTTGTGTCTGGGATTCAAAGATTTTTACAAGCGATAGGGTGGTTAAAGATGACAATTTTCTACATGTTTCGGGTTTGATGACAGATGGGAGTTATCGCCTAAATATTCTTAATGTATATTCCCCAAAACAAAATGTTGACAAAAGAAATGTATTGATGAGACTTAACCAAGTCATGCAATCGGGGCAGGGGTGGTGGATTGTAATGGGGGATTTTAATATAGTTAGCTACTTGGAGGAAAGAAAAAATTCTATCTTTGATCTAGTATGTGTGAGAGATTTTAATAATTTTATTGATGAGGCCTCCCTTCGGGAATACAACTTGAAAGGTATGAAGTACACGTATCTGGCTAGTACAGGGGGTGAATGTAAACTTAGTAGAATTGACAGGTTGCTCGTATGCTCTAATTTTTTCAATAAAGGGCCCAATGCTTGTGTTAGATCTTTGCATAGAGAAATCTTAGATCACTCTCCATTGATTCTATCATTGGTGGATACAAATTTTGGTCCTAAGCCTTTCTGGAGGTTTGATTCTTGGTTAGATCAATCGTGGAGTGAGGAGTTGGTTAACATTATGTTGTTAGGGTGTAATTTAGAGGGCCCTCCTGATGTGGTTTTGGGAATGAAGCTCAAAGCTCTTTGTAATAGGCTAAAAGGGTGGTCTAAAAATTTAGAATTAAAGAGGATGAAGATATAGCCAGACTTAGAACCAAAAGAGAAGAATATGAGATCATTTTGGAAAATAAGGATTTTGAAGAATCGGAATTATGGATATGGTCAGAATATAGAAAGAGTATCAAGGAGATTGTGTTACATAGATCCCGTGACATCAAACAAAAATCGTGGGTTAAATGGGCATCTTTTAGGGATGAAAATACGGGCTTTTTTCATAGTGTTGTAAATGGGAGAAAAGCTAGGAATGCTATTCCGGGTCTTGAGGTGAATGGGGAATGGGTATCAAAACCAACTCTTGTAAAGAAAGAACTCATGAGATTCTTTAGAGAACATTTCAAAGAAAAATTTGTCGAGGTCCTGAAGGCTTTTTCATAATGGTATTAAGACCATTAAGGAGGAGGATAGCGGTATATTGATCAGTATGTTTTCTAAAAAGGATATCAAAGATGTAGTTTTTTAGTATGGTTCAAACAAGGCGCCAGGTATTTGTAAAGCGTTTCTAGAATGTTTTGGAGGATGATTTTATTCGTATTATGTCGGCTTTCCATGGGACAGGGATTATGAATCCAGGTTGTGGTTCATCTTTTATCACCTTGATTCCTAAGGTAAAAACTCCATTTGGGCTCAAAGATTACATACCTGTACAATTTATTGGTATGATTAGTAAGATTATTTCTAAAATACTTGCTAATCGGCTTAAGAAAGTTTTAGGAGATGTGATTTCAGAGTCTCAATCGGCATTCTTGAAAGATCGTTTCATTCTTGATGGCCCTCTTGTAGTGAATGAGATTATGGAATGGTTGAAAAAAGATACAAAAAGGCGTTCCTTTTAAAAATAGATTTCAAGAAGGCTTATGACAACGTTAATTGGAATTTATTGATTTCTATTATGTATCAAATGGAATTTCCTCCTAAATGGTGCAGTTGAGTTAAAGGGATTCTCATGTCAGCATGTTTGGCGGTTTTATTTAACGGCTCCCTAACTTTTGAATTTAAATATGAGAAGGGTCTTTGACAAGGTGATCAACTTTCTCCATTTTTATTCTTAATTGTTATGGAGGCTCTTTCATGCTTATGGAATAAAGCTAAAAAGATTGGTGAATTCATGTGTATTAGTTTCACGGACCATAAAGCAGATGTTACTCATCTTTTTTACACCGATGATGCTCTTATATTAGGAGAATGGTCTCGCGAGAACTTGGAGAAAATGGCAAGTATTCTTTGAGTCTTTTATTTGTGCTCAGGTCTTCGTATTAACCTCCACAAGTCTAACTTGTTTGGGGTTGGGACAAATTATATAGAAATGGAGGTATTGGGTTGTAAAAGGGGGACAATTCCGTTTGAATATATAAGGATTAAAGTGGGAGAAAATATGAACCGAATTAGCGATTGGAATTTGGTAATCGAGGTTGTAAAATCTAGACTTGTGTTTTGGAAATCAATGACATTATCAATCGGGGGAAGGGTGACGCTTATTAAATCGGTGCTTGAGAACCAACCAATTTATTACTTCTCCTTATATAAAGTCCCCTTGGTGGTAATTGAGAAAATTGAAGCTATCATGAGATGCTTTTGTGGGCGGGGTCTAGGAAGAGAGAAAGATTTGTTAGGTAGCTTGGGATGATATCACAAGGCCAAAGGATGAGGGCGGTTTAGGCATCAACAAGCTTCAAGATACTAATGAAGCTCTTCTTCTTAAATAGGCTTGGAGATTCAAGAAAGAAGGCAATTGCTTGTGGAAAAAGGTAGTGGTAGGTTATTGGTCAAGCCGAGCTTGGACAATGTTATCGTGTAGACTCTTATCTAGTTGGTGTTGGAAACAGATATTAAAACTTGGTGACAAAAAGCTCCTGATCAGTCGAGATCTGAAGAGTTATTTTGTTGCTGTTGTTGGGCACGGGTCTACTATTACTTTCTGGGGTGACACGCGGCTTAGGAATGATCCATTTCGAATCCTGTGTCCAAACCTATTCATCCTAGAAAAAATAAATGGGCTTTGGTGGCTAATGGAGTGATGATTTTTAATGGTGAAAAATGTTTAGCTTGGGAGTGGCATAGGAGCCATTCTACACATGAAGAGGTTGTTGAATTATTTGACCTTTTAGCGGCTATTCATGATCATCAGTGGAAAGGAAGAAGCGACCATTGGGAATGGAGGGGCAACAAGAATGACATTTACACAGTTAACAAAGCAAAGAAGCTGCTCTCCAACAAATTAACATACAGTCCTTTTTTCAAAATGAAATGGGTGGGTTGGACCCCTTTGAAGTTAAAAATATTATGGTATGGAGAGTGCATCTTAATAGACTTCCAACGAGAGTGGAGTTGATTAATAGAGGGATTCACTTAGATGAGTTGTCGTGTCCTTTATGCGAGGCTGACCCGAAAACGGCGACCCATCTTTTCACAGGTTGTTTGTTCACTCCGGAGGTTTGGGCTAGGGTAGGGAATTGGTGTAGAATGAGCTTAATTTTTTCTTTTAATACAACGGACCTGTTGATGTTGGAGGATATTCATATGAAGACCAAGAAGGAAAACCAACTCATTCGGGCATCATTTTTACTACGATTTGGAATGAACAAAATGCTAAAATTTTCAATGGTAAATCTCGGAGAGCATCCATGAACATACTAGCATGATCCTAATGTCCCAAACATGATTCCCTAATCACTAATCACAGTTTATCATCATATATGATCACCAAAAACCTAAATTCTCTTCATGATCAGTCAAGCATCCAAACAACTCAATTAAAACATTCTACCATATTAGGCTTCATCAATAAACACTCTAACATGATTCTAACATCAAGAACATGTCTAAATCATCATATCCAAAGTTCTACAAAAATAAAGTTTCCCTTTTGGGAAAGTAACACCCAAAAGTGATCTAGCATCCAATTCAATCATAATTTCATTAATTTCATGCCTAATCAAGCTCATAACATATCTAGACATGATCAATAACACCTAATTAACATGATTCATCAATTTCATACTCAAAAAGTTACTATCTTTAGTAATGTATGAACTATAACATGTATTCTTGAATTCCCAATGTTCATAACAACAATCTAACATCTAATCATCATCATAAAAACATCCATAACATCAATACATCAACAATTCAACATTTCATGCAAAATAAAGTTACTATTCTTAGTAACCTATGAACAATGCATCAAAAACGTAACTTTCTTGCATAATCAACATTAACTAACATATATACAATCTAACTAACATGATAACATCATCAAACAACTATTAATCGACATCATGATCACCCAATTCGAACCTAGGATTTTGGCCAAGTTCAAAAACTATGAAAAGCACCAAAACTAACCTTTAATTCATAAAAAAGGGACAAGAATTGATGTTCCAATGTGTTCTATTGCTTGCAATTGATCCAATCCGTGGTTCACTTGCTTGTTTTTGGTCGAATTCGAAGTGGGAAGGGGGAGGGAGTGCAGGTCGTGGCCGATGGGGTGGGGTGGGGTGATTAGTGTTTTGTTTTAATTAAGTTTTTAATAATTACCCCTCTAACCCTAGTGTTTTGTATTTTTATAATAATTAAGCTTTAAACTCTTTTTAAAAGTGTTTTTAACTAAATACTAATCATATAAACTAATAATAACAAATATATATTTTATCTTTATGAAACACAAAACATACGAATTAATACACACATTTCCACATTACGCGATTAATTTCCCAAATAATATTTAGCATAACTTAATAATCACATAATGAGTTAAATTATCACCAGTTTAACTTTATTATTTATTATTAAGTGTTAGGACCGAGTATGAACTGGTACTAACCGAATCTACGTGAAACCAGATCAAATAGTGCGGAATCCTATTTGATTGGTGATACAATCAGGGAGAACGTTAATCTGATCAAAACTAATTATTTGAAAATGTTAAGAATTGATTAGAAATGATCAGGAACGCTCTATGAAGTTGGAAGGGACGACTTGGACTCTCTAGGACGACTAGGGTTGTGAATTCTCAAAGTGTTTCGTTTTTCCATGAATTAAGTGGTATTTATAGGTTACAGTCTTCATTCATGCGACTGAGCGATGAGTATGGCTCAGTCGTGCGACTGAGTCATATGGTCCACTCATACAAACGACTGGCCCACACAATTGATTCATTCGTATGACTGAGCCAGTCTAATGACCCAATCGTGCGTTTGGCTCAATCACATGGTTCAGTCGTGCGACTGGCCCATTAGCATGGTCCAGTCATGCGACTGGATCATAAGCCTTAGTTAAACACATTCCTAAACCTTTAACGATGCAGAACTATGTCTAACAACTATAAACCCATATAACATGTTCATATAAGCTTGTAATAAACAATAATATAAATAGATACGACATTCAATAACCAATAATCATTCAACGAAGAGTTTTCATTACATATATCAAAACATTACATCAGTGTAATCAAAGTGAAAGTCATTTACATTTAAGCACACTAGAACTTGAACTAGGGACATGTGTACCAACAAACTCCCCCTTGGACCTAGTTCTATCTATTCTTTGACCTCCTTTGTAAACTCTTCATATCTCTTTACTCTCTTTTCCTTTGAAACTCCAGCATGAATATCAAGTGCAAAGCATAAGCGTATAACATGTTGAAACTGAAGTGCTTGCACGATATCCTACGTATCAAAAAACAGTGGCCACTTGTACAGCGTATATATATCAATGGCTGACAAGTTTTTCAGCCACACTGGGTCGAACACCCTTATTGTCTCCACAGTCCCCTCTCTATCCAAAACAATGACGACTTCTCCAGAACGCTAGTTATAGTACCACCATTTAAAATGGGGTGTAAAGTCTTGTGGCATCTCCCTCAAAGGTATACGTGACATCGTGTGCGGAGGTCGCCATTTCAAGACAATTGTTAGCTTGCCAGTTATGGGATTAACTTTGGACCTTCTGATATACCTCGTCGGTTGTTGAGGTCTGAAGTTAACCCACCTGGTATGGTATTCTATTCTCAACACAGCTCAAACCAGCCTGGCATCTTCTTCAGGTCGGCATATAGTAACTTTAGGCGTGCCAGCTGATTGAGCTCAAAACCGGGAAGAGTCTTTAGATCATATGGAAATCTAAAGTACTCTATTCCCCTCTCCTTCTTCACTACGTAAACACTTAGATCCTCAAAGTATGCCCACGCTATGATCTTGCCTGACACCTTGAGATGCTTCTTCACTTTGTAGAGCTTGGTGTAGGCACTTGGCTTTGGTGCAGTGCGTTGGGCTCGGATCTCTGCGAAACAAGCCGCCCATTCAGCCTTTCTGATGTCCACATCGGCGTCCGAGGCTTGGGCTTGGCTTGTTGATGTCTTTGCCTCCTTTTCCTTCTGATTCAGCTTCTCCACTATATCACTGCCGAGAGTAATTCCCAAATTGGGAACCACATATCCCTCTTAGTCAGTGTACTCTCGATAATGCTGGGTTGTGACGTCCTCAATCTCTATTTCATCCACGTCATTCAGCTCATCGTCACTAGCCACATCAAAGGGTGGAGCGTCCTTGACAATCTCATCCGGATTCAACTGGAACATCTCAACAAGTTGCTCATCAGTAAGGTCATGAATTATTTCTCCTTCTTCGGGAGTATAACTCACAGACCTCCTGACAATCCCTTGCAAATCAAGTATCATAGTTAATTGAGACTTGATTTGCTGTAGGGGAGCAACATCATATTCATCTTGCTGAGATGTTTGATCTGCTTGAATTAAACATGAAAACACATCAATAGTTAGTAAGTAATCAAGATAATCAAACATTGAATAACAATATATAAACATTAATTACATAACGTTAATACATAATTTCAAGTACAAAAATTTTATAAACATAGACATCTAAGCTTTACTTTTGTCTTGAATCATGTTAGGGTCTCCTGCAGTCGGGGATGTAGGTGGAGCAGATGATGATGCTCCTTGGTCTTGTCTTTTCTTCATTTTTCGCTCTTGACCCGGAGCCGAGGCAGATGCTGCTGCATCGCCTTATTCTTCATCATCATCATCCTACCTCCCTCTTGCTTCTCCATCACCACTCATATCATCATCATCACTATCATCATCTTCACCATCATCATCATCATCTTCTCCTTCTCCAATCTTAAGAGGCTCATCCTTAGATCCTTTTAGTTTGAGCATGATCGTCTTATTTGCAGCCTCCAACTCCTCAAACTTCTTAGCTGATTCCTCCTTATGCTCTTAGAGTTGGGCAATCTGCTGGGCTTGCTGTGAGATCTACTGAGCTTGGGTAGCATTCAGCTCCACAAGCTGATGTATCTGTGCAGTTTTCTCCTCATCAGCAGCCAACAGCTTCAGCACCATTCGGTTTAGTGCTGCCAGCTGTTCCTTTACCCCAATGGAGGGTAGAGTAGATCCGGTGGGGAATGTGGTGTGAGATGAGGGACCAGCTTGGTGGCTACTGGTGGTAGTAGTGGCTATGGTGAATATGGGTGGAGAAGTATGGGGTGTAGCGGTGGAAGGTGGAGGTGTGGTAGTAGTAGTGGGTAGTGTGGTAGTGGTGGTGGCTATAGTGGTAGTGGGTGGTGGCTGTAGTGGTAGAGGTGGTGGTACGTATTGTAAACCTTGGTCTCTTCCCCTTCTTCCCATAGGGCAGAGCCATCCCCTCCTTCCGAGTCCCCTTTGACCCGGAGGCTCCCCCTTGGTTGCTGGGTTCATCTGGGGTGTATGATGGATCAATAACAGCCTCCCCAGACTCACCCTAGCGTCCACCTACCGCCCTAACACCTCTCTCAGTGGCCACAACCTGGCTTCCCACTGTTCGTACCAGAGGCTCTTCGTCTGACTCTCCTACTCATCAGGCTGAAACTCCTCATGGAATCCAGCAGTCTCTGTACCTCCTTAGGTAGATAGTGGAGATGTAACATCAGTAGCAGTGCCCTAGTTTGAGAGGGGCCAGTATCTCCACCATCACCGCTATCATCGTCATCTAAGTCGTCAACCGGGAGAACTATTTGCTCGGTATCCGAATCGCTGTCATCGTGGTGCCACTTTCGCCTGGCTGGTGCCACATACTCCTCCTGGGCCAAATGCCCAAACAATCTCCTTACCGGGGGCTTCACCAGCTTGCCCCGATACACCTTCATCTGTCCGAGGGTGGTATCATCCATCACCTCTAGGACCACGGCGTCCTCCTTCTCTTTGGGTAGCGAAGGGAGCTTCTGATCTATAATCATCTGCATAAATCGTGGGTACATGCAGAAGCTCTTTTTGCCCTTAGCCTCAATGTTCTCCACCAGATAGGTAAAGATCATCCTCGAGAAGCTGAATGGGTGATTCAGCACCAACGCCACGTAGGCGTTCTGCATCTGATCAAAAAGCTCGTCGAAACCTCTTTTCCGTGAGGCGATACATCTCAATAGTACGTGGCCTAAGTGCTTGAATTGGGGGCACAGGTTGCTCTTGTTGAGCACACCTTCGTTGATGTCCCCTGAGTACTTAGCCCTTAGAAAACATCCTCGAACAGTAACTGGATGCAGTCGTGTGGAGCAATCGACATCATCTCCGAACTCTAATACGGTCCTGAGATCCTCCTCTGTGATCTCTATAGCCTCCCCAAAGATGGAACTCCTGATACGATGGGGCTCAGAGGACCTTTCAACCTCAGCGTTTTCCCAGAAAGCCTGCTGAACTGATCTGTACGGTGTGCACGGTGTCGAGATCGCACGGAAGATCCTCGATCTCCATATAACAGTGATGATACCAGAGAACTCAGCTGTATTGCGTGACGACAGATCAAGATAAGCACAAATGTTATGTTTTGTGCTCATCGTCCAATGACTCGCCATCTGTGACACAAAGCAAATAAACGTTAGTACGTATCAAGGAGTAACAGTTTGATTCAATGAACTTGAAAACTTTTGTTCAGTCATGCAAATGAACTATGCGACTGAGATCTAGTCATGTGAATAGACTGTGCGACTGATATCTAGTCATGCGAATGAGCTCATACGTGCGACTGAGTCATGCGACTGGGCTTAGACATATGTTTTCTCATGCAGTTACTTTAGTCGTGCGACTGAACTGATACGCATGGTTCAGTCGTGCGATTGAGCGATTCGTCTATCTCAGTCGTGCGAGTGAGCCATTCGCATAGCTCAGTCGTGCAATTGAAGTTCATCTGGGTGTCCATTCGCATGACAGACTGTTCGTCCATTCAAATTCAAATTTTGAGCAAAACATGATGTCAGACGTTGTGGCTTAGCTCATTAGGTTCGCAAATGTCCGACTAAAACCCTAATAACTTTTATTTGATCAAGATACTTAGTTTTAATGGTTTATTTGTCAAACTAAGTCTCGGTTAATTTTAGATCTTAAGTTCTATCTTTTGGTCGTGTATTTACTGATTTTGAGATCGAACATCGTCGTGCTATACCTGTAATATCAGTATAAATCGTCAGTAAACGTCAAACAAGGTCTATAGTGATCAAACGAAATTTTGGCAGACTGAGTTTAGGTCCTGCATTTGAGAGGGCGATTGGAGTGAATGAACAACTGCGATCGACTCCCCCTCTATTTATATTAGGGTTTCCTCCAGTCGTGCGATTGAACCTAGTCGCATGATTGATTTGTGCAACTGAGGGTCAGTCATGCGACTTGCCCATTCGGTCACCTCCAATCATGCGATTGAGGGTCATTCGTGCGACTGTCATAGTCGGTCACCTCCAATCATGCGATTGTGTTCATACTTATGGTCCAATCGTACGACTGGTCCATACTCATGGTCCAGTCGTGTGAATGGCTCATACTTATGAATTTTGACTTTATGACCATTTGACACTTAGCTTCTTCTAACAGTTGATAAAACATTTTGAGCATTCGATCATCTCAGACATGACCACTTTAACTTAAAGAACCCTTTGATCACCTCAGGTGTGATCCATTTATCCACCCAATCACCTCAGACGTGATCTATTTATCCACCTGATCACCTCAGACGTGATCCTTTTACCTTTTCAGAAACAAGTGATTCAAGATTTACGTTAAGTTCATTTTGTGACATTCACAGAGATGAATCTCGTAGCACAGTCCGACACTGACACACTAAACATAAAACTTGAAAAACTAGAAAACTAAACTAAGTAACAAAATAAACATGTTTTTGTGATTTTGTTAGGGTAGGGTTTAAAACCACCTTAACAATCGTTTTAAAATGATTCTCCTCCTGAGCAGAATAGCCTTTTAGCATTGATGTCATCTCTAAGACAGATTCATATGGAATCTGACAGGCATAAACGTACTTTCTTGGAACTTTTGTTGATATATTGAAAAGGAAACTACATATTTGCAGATCATAGTTTCACATTCATCTAAGACTTCTAAGTGCCAACTGGAAATCATACTTGGTCTGTTATGTAACACACATTGATTTTGAACGTCAGGTGATACAGTCATGATGATTATCGGTATACTTGTCCCCTTAAGTCCATACATAGATTTTTTACACACATCAGTGATAATTAAGTGGATTAGACCAACAAGTGTTTGTGCGTCCCACTGGTATATGGTAATCAATCTTCCTCAGGAGATTTTTATGCGGTCCGGTGGTTAAGAAGATTTTGGTTCTAAGAGCTTTCAAAGAGATGCAAAGCCTCAGGTCAGTGCCATTGCACAGTAGAGAGGCGCAAACAACAGTGAATTCTTAGAACGGATAGGTTATACTAAGCCTCAGGTCAGTGCCATCGCACAGCAGAGAGGCGCAAGACCTATCTTCTTCTTAGAGCAATATAATATAATATACATTTAAGCAGTGACTTTTGTCATCTTTTGCTCAGTTTTCAGGTCTTTGCACACATTTGTGGCATTCAATTGCTCATCACCCCTTATTGGAACTTGATTGATTGTGCAAATCAGGGATACCATGTGAACCCACAACTTGTAGATTGAATCAGGTTTAAGTGAATCACCAATGATGTCTACTAGTCTTTGTGTTGAACGTACTGATACATCATATAATGGACTAGCACCTCCTTAGACCTACTTTCTCCATGTAATTATAGTAACAGATAAGTGTACTATCATTTTTCCAATATGTTAGACTTAAAGCTGTCAGACATATGATTTTCTATGATTTGAATTAAACATTGCAAAAATGGAAAATCATTTTGGTGTTCCAAGTAACACGACGCCTGTGTACCATCACTTTCCAAAGTGTTGAATCACATTCTTAAATTTGTTGTTTTTGCCTTTTTAGCTTGTCTATCCCCCCCCCCCTTTTAGGTAAATAAATACTGAAACTAAACTAATCTCCCTCTAGAATTCTAAAACCGAAAATATTTTTGTGTTTTTGGATTTTTAAGACAGGAAATTAAAATAAGATAAATAAAAGAAAATAAAAAGAAAAAACTTAACACGTGTCGGACTAAGCATTTTCAGCTTCTGGAATCACGCCACATTTCTTTTTCATGCCGTTGATGTGACAACCCTCGATTTCTGGGTAATTTCCCTAGAAACCCTAGATCTTGATTTCTATGCTCAGTCTTGTTTTAGAATATATAGCACTAAATAAACTAATCTAAAGACTGATTAGAGTCCTACTTGTGCTTACGTTTTTATTTCATGCGTGTTCGACCATGAAAACCCGAGTCAGGCGAATGTCTGAAATAAACGCACTACGAACGACCGGGAAAATAAATATTAACGTCATAGGTAAAAATAAGAGTTTGGCCTAATTTAATCTTAGTTACCCTAATATTAATGTTATTATGTGAGGAAACGACTATCGTAACGAGAAAACCAGAGAACAGCATCTACGTGCCTTAGTGCGACGAGATGGCTTAATCTAGCGGATAAACAATAAAATGCCCAAGTGGACAATAAAACCAAGATATGGGGCATGTAAATAGTCGTTTTTTACTAGAATTTCGCAAGGAAATAGAATTTAATATGTTCGGGTTTTGAAAGTCGGGTTGAAACAGGAGAAAAAGGAAAATGACCGTTCGACTACCCTCTAACCCCCTGCCCTTGGCCGCCCCCTCCCCCTTCCCTCTCCTCCCCTATATAAACCCCTCCCCCCCCCCTAATGTCACTCTTCCACTTCATTTAAAAAAAATTCACTCTCTCCCTCTCTTTCTCTTAAACTCACGGCCACACCACCACCACCATCATCTTTGTTTTTCATCCAAGTTCTTGGAGATCTAAGCTTGGAATCCCGAGTTGGAAGTGTTCCTAGAAAAACGTGGAGCTCGTTGGTGGTAAAGCAAGAAGAAAACCATCATCTTACAACTTTTTCGTGTGAATAGCTTCTAGGACTAAAGTATCTTTAATCTTTCGTTTTAGTTATGTTTATGTTGGATAATGGCTACCTAAAAGCTATAGTTGGTTCATCCAAGTAGAAGTTTAGTAAAATATGGGTTGAAATCTAAAAATGATGACAAAAGTGAAGTATTTTGTGTATGCATGTGCGTGTATGTATGACCGTATGCATGTATGTGTGTATGTTGATGTTTGGGTGCTTGATGATTGCTTAATAGTGCCATGAATGTTGTTTGATCGTTCATGCAAGTATGAATAACGTTGTAGATGGTTTAGAACTGAATATTTCAGTGTTTTGATGAAGGATTTTGATGGATTTAATGTGTGTATGGATGTTGTGTGTGTATATATATATATATATATATATATATATATATATATATATATATATGTATATATGCATGTGTTGGTTCATATCTTGCGAAATGTGATGAAATAAGACTTGATCGTTGACATGCAATAAGTTGTTTGTATTGGATAGTTTATAACAGTAAGTTGGGGTATAATGTAGCATGAAAACATGATAAATAGTGGATGGTCATTGTTTAGTTAATTTGAACGTTTATGGTTGAAATATACGTTGAAATGCAAGCTAGAATAGGTATTTTTGTATGGAATAAAAGGAATTATTGAAATCTGGAACTAGGACTATAAAGTGATGATATTTTATGTGCAAATAATGTATTTTTGATAATATGTATGATTCTTGATGATTGGATGCATTACATTACGTTTTAGGCTTAAGAAGTCGTAAAAACGTTGACTTTTGGCATGAAGATTAGGCATAATATGGGTCTGAATTTAATCAGTAGTTATGGACTTGTTGTATGTATTATTTACAGCCATATGAGGTACAATTGGTTCATAAAGTGATACGTGTGTTTGAACATGTTTTATGATGCCTAAATGGTCACTTATGCGTAGAAATTGTCATGATTTAGAGACTTTTATACCAAGTTGGTTAAAGTTGTTTGGTTCATGAAATGTGATTTAGGATTTATGTACATATACATATATGAGTGTTTTTATGTGTATATGGTTACAATTTTCACATTTTGGTTGTTAATTAGTATGTGTCTAAGTAAGGCGTAATTCACCGTTTTCGTTAAGATCTTAACCGAGTGTTATAATCACCAACTACTCGCGTAAACAAATATTTTCTTAAAAATAGTATAAATCTAGTAGGTTGGATGAACAACTTGCTTATAAGACTTGAGTATCAATTCTTAAAGTGTCTATCGTATTTAGGGCACTATTAGGATTGACTGTACCTTCGTTGGTGAAATTGCATGTACTTTCAATTTCATTAATCAAGGTGAGTTTTCTACGGCCCCTTTTTAACTTGTTATCGTTTTACAAAATCATGGGGGAAATACATGGCTTCGTTCGTTGTATCATGATCATGTGGCTTACTCGTATGTGTTCGTATGATAGTCTGTAGTATGGGTGGTTCGTTATTGTGTTCAAGTAGGTCGTTCATGAATACCCCCTTACCCGTATAATCATTAGCCGTGGGGTAGGCCACAGTGTATATTGGTAGATCTATTTGGGTTTCACAGCCCGCACTCGCGATCAGTAGCTCTCATCAGGCGTTTTGGATGCGAGTGAATATATGTAGAATTCGTTTCGTGGGGATTGCTTACTTTATGTAAAGCCTTCATGTTTTGGTTTGATTATAGCTCCAGGTGCTATCATTAAGTTGTATTCCTAGCTAGTTTACAACTTGCCACATTGTTTGTCAATGATATATGATACTGTTGTATGTAACATTTTCGTAAACCCGTGAAACTCGCTCAACTTTATGTTGACTTTTTAAGCATGTTTTTCAGGCACATAGGAGCATGGATGGTGGTATGAACTGGGCTTGGGCAAACGTGGATGTGGCATCTTTTGGCTATTTATGTAAAAACACGATCTTTGTGTATGATCATTGTTAAACAAATTTGAACATTTCCTTGTTTTGGAATGTCATGACAAAATCCTGTGGTTTGTAATTTAAAAACTTATGTTTTAACGTTTGCCTATATATCATGTTGGTTTCCAACTTTGTCATCGCCATACTTTAAAAACTTATGTTTTAACGTTTGCCTAGAAAAGGAATTTTTTAAAAAAAAATTCTAGACTATAATTTTTCGTAAAAGAAGAAAGTTTTGGGGATTTTGGGAAAAAGGCGTGTTTATACCACTTGCCCTTAGTAGACGTAAGATTTTATTTAAATTGCCTGAATTAAGTATGCATACTTTAGGTGCGGTGTGTGAAGATTTAAACTAATACGTTAGTTGTTTAGCATACGTAAGTGCTATATTGAGTTTGGATTCATATGATAAAATTGTTTGCATGCGTAAGTGCTTACATTTTAATTTGAATGCCATATGAGACATTGTTTAGCATACGTAAGTGCTATGTTGAGTTTGGATTCATATGATGAAATTGTTTGCATGCGTTAGTGCTTACATTTTAATTTGAATGCCATATGAGACATTGTTTAGCATACGTAAGTGCTAAATTGAGTTTGGATTCTTATGATGAAATTGTTTGCATGCGTAAGTGCTTACATTTTAATTTGAATGCCATATGAGACGTTGTTTAGCATGCGTAAGTGCTATATTGAGTTTGAATTCATATGATGAAATTGTTTGCATGCGTAAGTGCTTACATATGAGTTGACTCTGGAATATTCTAGTTGTTGTATGATTTCATGATCATATGCAGGATAAGATGTTAATATCGTATAATTACCCTTTTGTCATAGATGTCGACAAACCCGAGTGATAAGGATCAGCAGTCTAAGGTCCCGCAGGTTGAGAGATCATCGCTTACTTCCAGTTTCTATGCTGATCCCAGTGCCTTTGCACCCGCTATGTCACCTCATGCTAGTGATCCTAGTAATAGGAATGGGTGGATCGAGGAGTCTGAAGAAGAGGAGCCCATTGAAGTTCCATCCGAAGATGAGACAGAGCCTGTAGTTCCTAGGGTTGATGGTGATGATGATTCTAGTGATAGTGATGATAGTGATGGCAGTTCTGGGGATAGTGATTCTAGTGATGATGGATCTAGTGGAGATGGTTATGTTGATGGTGATAGTGATTATAAGTGTAGGGATGAGGTTAAGAAGGTTGAGTTGTCTACTGGTGGAGTTAGGAAGAGAGCTAGCACTCCAATTCGAGCTAGTACTGATAGGGAAGTAGATGGAGAGACAATAGGATATGTTGTGAAGCGACCCCTTAAGAGGACACGTGCATGTGTGGCTAGGAAATAGGAATGGTTAGGAGATTGAATTCAGAGGTGGACTGATGAAGAGGGTATACCGGTTATTAGAGGAGTTGGAGAGTCTTCTGACTCGAGTGTGAAGAGGGTATATCGGTTATTAGAGGAGTTGGAGAGTCTTCTGACTCGAGAGCATTACCCCTAACGCGGCGGCCGATGGAGAGGACTGTGCCTCTACTAGCTGCTAGGTGCGTCCGGTTAGAGAGTAGGTTAGACTCGCTGGAGATGAGGAATAGTGAAGCTAGTGATAACAGGTTGGATGAGATAGATAGTAGACTGGGTACGTTAGAGGAAGAGAATGTAGTGGATGATGATGCACAGGCGCAGATGCATCACAGGATCCAACTGTTGGAGGAGAAGATGCTCGAGATGCAGAGAAAGCTAATCGCTACTGAAGCCAAGATCGAGGACGTTACACTGACAGCTGATGTGACTAGGATGAGGTTGGATGCCTCAAGAGTTAGAGAGATGGATGTGAACCGTCGTGTGCGAGTTATGGAGCAGCATGTGAGGGTTACCATGCCACTGATGGTAGTTTGCGTTCTGCTTCTCATGGTTGCTGCACGTTCGGGAGTTTACTTTGGCGTAAGCTATCCAGGAGCTAGGCGTAGGTTCCCATGATTGTCTTATTTCCAGTTTGTCTATTTCATTTCATCATTGTAATTGTTGCGGGAAATAATTTATTAACTCATGTAAAAACATGTACTTGTTATGGGATGGCATTTGACCGGCCCAGTATTTGGTTGGGCCAAGTTGTTCTTTTGGCATTGGATGAAAAACAAGTAACATTGGTTTTTGGAGTTAATTTTTGGGATGAATGAAGTGTGATGAATGGTTATGTTATGATGTTATGGTTAAATTTCTTTGCTTACATACCCGACTGATTCGGATATTACGTGATATATCGACTCACTTATATTATGATTGTTATGTTATAAAAGAAAAACCATGGCTCCAAGACGGGAAACCCACGTAAACCCACTTCCACAAACTGCTGAGGAATTAGCTAAATTGATTTCGCAACACATTCAAGCTGCTGTCGCCCAACATAATGCAAATGAAGGGAACCAAAACGAAGGATGCAGCTACAAGACCTTCCAAGCATGCCAGCAAAAGAATTTTGCTGGAACAGAAGGACCAGTTAGAGTTCTCCGCTGGATAGAGAAGATGGAAGCAGTTATGATGATCAGCAACTGTACGCCAGCTCAGCGCGTGAAGTATGCAACAAGTTCACTCCAAGATGAGGCGTTAACTTGGTGGAATGCACAAATCCAAGCTTTAGGTGAGGTGCCTGCCTATACACTCACCTGGGACGAATTCAAAGCTTTGTTGATGAAGGAATACTGCCCGCGTAATGAGATTCGAAAGGTCGAAGCCGAGTTTTGGAACCTCTCGATGGAAGGAGCAGATGTTCGTGGATACACTACATTGTTCAATGAAATGGCAAGAATTGTACCCCATCTCATAACCCATGAGTACAAGAGAATCGAACGCTACATTTGGGGATTGGTGCCTCAGATTCATAGAATGGTGACATCATCAAAACCCACTACTTACCAGGAAGCAGTGCAGCTAGCACATACCCTAACTTATGATGCTGTACGAATAGGAACGTTAAGGAAAGCGAGCACAGGGAAGAAGCCAATGGAAATTTGTAAGAGTCCTATGGAGAAGGAAAAGTCAGTTTACTCTGGAAAGAGGAAATGGTCTGAAGGTTCAGGAAGTCGTTCTGGAAACTTCCGTCTAAAGAAGAGAGGCCCTGGTAGGATGTATATTGCTAATGAAGCAAAAAGAAACCAAGGACCTAACCATAAGTGCAACAAATGCAAATACTACCATACAGGCCCCTGCAACGTATGTGAACGCTGTGGAAAGTTTGGACACCGGATAAGAGATTGTCGAGTAAAGTTCGACGAGAGGAAAGAAGGTCAGAACCAAGGTTGCTATGAATGCGGAGCGTTTGGACATTTTAAGAGGGAATGTCCTAAGTTGAAGGAACAAGAAGCCCGTGGCAGAGCATTTGTGATGGAGGCGAAGAAAGCTCGTAAGAATCCTTCCGTTGTCACCGGTACATCTCTAGTTAATAACCGTTATGCTTACGTATTATTCGATACTGGAGCCGATAGAAGTTTTGTTTCTAGAAACTTTGAGTCTTTCCTTGACTCACAATCTAGTAAGTTGAATAAGAAGTAATCGATTGAGTTAGCTAAAGGGAAATTTATAGAAACTAACGAAGTGTATAGGGATTGTACTATACTCTTAGGAGACCACACATTTAGAATTGACCTTTGCCTATATTATTGGGAAGTTTCGATGTTATAATAGGGATGGATTGGCTATCAAAGAATCGTGTTGAAATCGTATGTCATGAGAAAGTAGTCAAGTTGCCCCTCGATAATGGAAAGCCATTAGAGATTCAAGGTGATGAAAGTGCTCCGTTAAAGATTATGAATGTGATGAAGGCGCAAAAGTATTTAAGGAAAGGATGCGCAGCTTTTATAGCCCATGTAATCGACACGAGAGCCAGGGAGAAGAAGCTAGAGGAAATACCGATAGTGCGCGACTATCTGGAAGTGTTTTCTGAGGAGTTGCCTGGATTACCGCAGCAACGGCAAGTTGAATTTAAAATCGACTTATTACCAGGAGCAGCGCCAATTGCATGATCTCCATATCGGTTAGCGCCACCTAAAATGCAGGAGTTATCCAAACAATTGCAGGAAATGTTGGATAAAGGATTTATAAGACCAAGCTTCTCGCCTCGGGGAACGCCAGTCTTATTTATGAAAAAGAAGGATGGATCGATGAGGATGTGCATGGACTACAGAGAACTGAACAAGTTAACCATCAAGAACCGTTACCCATTACCAAGAATAGAGGACTTGTTTGACCAATTGCAAGGATCGAGTTACTATTTGAAGATACATTTGCGCTCTGGGTATCACCAGTTGAGAATTGCTGAGGAAGATGTTCCTACGACAGCGTTTTGAACGCGATATGGTCACTATGAATTCATGGTCATGCCCTTTGGACTGACAAACGCCCCTGCTGTATTCATGGATCTCATGAATAGGGTGTGCAGACCGTATCTGGATAAATTTGTAATCGTGTTCATAGACGACATACTTGTATACTCGAAAACTAAGGAGGAACATGAACAACGTCTGAGGTTGCTTTTGGAGTTACTAAAGAACGAGAAGTTATATGCAAAACTTTTCAAGTGCGAGTTCTGGATTCAAGAAGTTTAATTTCTTGGACATGTCATCAATACTGAAGGCATACATGTTGACCCCGCCAAAATTGAAGTAATTAAGAATTAGGAAATACCAAGAAACCCAACCGAGGTACGACAATTCCTTGGATTGGCAGGATATTATCGGAGATTTATCGAGAACTTCTCAATGATAGCAAAGCCGTTGACTGCATTGACACAGAAGAACAAGGAGTATATTTGGTGTGAGGAGCAAGAGGAAGCGTTTCAATTGCTCAAGGCAAAGTTATGTAGTGCCCCTATTTTGTCACTTCCTGAAGGAACTGATGGATTCGTGGTATACTGTGACGCCTCGCATCATGGACTAGGATGTGTTCTGATGCAAAACAATAAGTGATCGCTTATGCATCATGACAACTTAGGTGCATGAGCAAAGACTACACGACTCATGATTTGGGGTTAGGAGCAGTAGTTTTCGCACTCAAGATCTGGAGACACTACCTATATCATACGAAGTGTACAATCTTTACAGATCACAAGAGTCTCCAGCACACCTTTGAACAGAAAGAGCTCAATATGAGACAACGACGTAGGGTGGAATTGCTCAATGACTACGACTGTGATATTCATTATCACCCAGGTAAGGCCAACGTTGTGGTCGATGCCTTAAGTAAAGGAGCGTGCAAAACCCTTGCATGTGCGTACACTAGGGTTGACCATCCAAACAAATCTCACAGCTCAAATCCGTGATGCTCAAATGAAGCTTTGAAAGAAGAGAAATTGAAGGATGAGAATCTCCGTGGAATGATTCGAGAACTTGTACCTAAGTCTGATGATACGTTATACTTCATGAATAAAATGTGGGTACCCCTTACGGGAAATTTGCATGAATTGGTATTGGATGAGGCTCATAGGTCTAGATATTTGATTCACCCAGGATCGGATAAGATGTACAAGGATCTTAAGGAACATTACTGGTGGCCGAATATGAAAGGAGATATTGCTGAGTATGTTGGTAAATGTTTGACATGCATAAAAGTCAAAGTCGAATACCAGAAATTGTCTGGACTTCTTCAACAACCAGTGATTCCTCAGCGGAAATGGGATCGTATAGCTATGGATTTCGTCACCAAGTTACCCCGCACAAGGAGTGGTTATGACACCATTTGGGTAATTATGGACTGTTTGACAAAATCGGCACATTTCCTACCTATTAGAGAATCCTACCCTATGAAGAAGTTGGCTAGCATTTATCTCAAAGACGTTGTGTCCCGGCATGGAGTACCGATTTCGATTATCTCTGATAGAGACAACCGCTTTAAATCAAGATTCTAGAAAGCATTGCAGAAAGCCCTAGGTACAAAGCTAGATATGAGTACGGCTTATCATCCACAGAGTGACGGTCAAAGTGAAAGAGTTATTCAGATCTTAGAAGATATGTTGCATGCTTGTGTAATGGATTTTTGTGGTAGTTGGGATACTTACCTACCGTTAGCTGAATTTTCCTATAACAATAGCTATCAAACTAGTTTGAAGGCCGCACCATTCGAAGCTCTTTATGGGAGAAAATGTCGTTCTCCACTATGTTGGAGTGAGGTTGGTGATAAACAAATGATAGGACCTGAGATTATCCAGGAGACAACAGACAAGATCTTTAAGATAAAGGATCGATTGAAAGTCACATAGGACAGACAGAAAAAGTATGCCGACCGAAGGAGAAAACCGTTGGAATTCAAGGTTGGAGATGGAGTTCTGCTTGAAAGTCTCCCCTTGGAAAGGGGTTGTTATGTTTAGCAAACATGACAAACTTAGCCCCCGTTATATTGGTCCATACAAGATCGTAGCCCGTGTAGGCCCCATTGCATATCGTCTAGAGTTACCGCGTGAATTGAAAGGTGTGCATAATGTGTTCCATGTGTCCAATCTAAGGAGGTGTTTGTCTGATAAAACGCCTGTTATTTCTCTGGAAGAAGTTTGTCTTGATGATAAACTTCAATTTCGTGAAGAACCTGTTGAGGTTACTGATTTGAAGGAAAGTAAGACTAGACGTAGTCATATTCGCCTAGTGAAAGTGAGATGGAACTCGAGACATGGACCCGAGTATACTTGGGAACGAGAAGACATGATGAAACGAGAGTACCCGCACTTATTCAAGACAAATCGTAACCCTACCTCTTAGAAAAATTTCGGTACGAAATTTCTTTAAGGAGGGAAGGCTGTGACAACCCTCGATTTCCGGGTAATTTCTCTAGAAACACTAGATCTTGACTTCTATGCTCAGTCTTGTTTTAGAATATATATATAAACTAATCTAAAGACTGATTAGAGTCCTATGTGTGCTTACGTTTCTATTTCATGCGTGTTCGACCATGAAAACCCGAGTCAGGCGAATGTCTGAAATAAACGCCACTGCGGACCGACCGGGAAAATAAATATTAACGTCATAGGTAAAAATGAGAATTTGGCCTAATTTAATCTTAGTTACACTAATATTAATGTTATTATGTGAGGAAACGACTATCGTAACGAGAAAACCCGAGAACAGCATCTACGTGCCTTAGTGCGACGAGATGGCTTAATCTAGTGGATAAACAATAAAATGCCCAAGTGGACGATAAAACCAAGATATGGGGCATGTAAATAGTTTTTTTGGACTAGAATTTCACAAGGAATTAGAATTTAACATGTTTGGGTTTTGAAAGTCAGGTCGAGACGGGAGAAAAAGGTAAATGACCGTTCAACTACCCCTCTAACCCCCCCCCCCTTGCCATTGGCCGCCCCCTCCCCCCTCCCTCTCCTCCCCTATATATACCCCTCTCCCCCCTCTAATTTCACTCTTCCACTTCATTTAAAAAATTCACTCTCTCCCTCTCTTTCTCTTAAACTCACGGCCACACCACCACAACCATCATCATCTTTGTTTTTCATCCAAGTTCTTGGAGATTTAAGCTTGGAGTCCCGAGTTGGAAGTGTTCCTAGCAAAAAGTGGAGCTCGTTGGTGGTAAATCAAGAAGAAAACCATCATCTTACAACTTTTTCGTGTGAATAGCTTCTAGGACTAAGGTATCTTTAATCTTTCGTTTTACTTACGTTTATATTGGATAATGGCTACCTAAAAGCTATTGTTGGTTCATCCAAGTAGAAGTTTATTAAAAGATGGGTTGAAATCTAAAAATGATGATCAAAAGTGAAGTATTTTGTGTATGCATGTGCGTGTATGTATGACCGAATGCATGTTTGTGTGTATGTTGATGTTTGGGTGCTTGATGGTTGCTTAATAGTGCCTTGAATGTTGTTTGATCGTTCATGCAAGTATAGATAACATTATAGATGGTTTAGAACTGAATATTTCAGCGTTTTGATGAAGAATTTTGATGGATTTAATGTGTGTATGGATGTCGTATATATATATATATATATGCATGTGTTGGTTCATATCTTGAGAAATGTGATGAAATAAGACTTGATCGTTGACATGCAATAAGTTGTTTGTATTGGATAGTTTATAACAGTAAGTTGGGGTATAATGTAGCATGAAAACATGATAAATAGTGGATGGATCATTGTTTGGTTAATTTGAATGTTTATGGTTGAAATATACGTCGAAATGCATGCTAGAATAGGTATTTTGTATGGAATAAAAGGAATTATTGAAATCTGGAACTAGGACTATAAAGTGATGATATTTTATGTGTAAATAATGTATTTTTGATAATATGTATGATTCTTGGTGATTGGATGCATTACATTATGTTTTAGGCTTAACTAGTCGTAAAAACGTTGACTTTGGCATGAAGATTAGGCATAATATGGGTCTGAATTTAATTAGTAGTTATGGACTTGTTGTATGTATTATTTACAGCCATATGAGGTACAATTGGTTCATAACTGATACTTGCGTTTGAACATGTTTCATGATGCCTAAATGGTCACTTATGCATAGAAATTGCCATGATTTAGAGACTTTTATACCAAGTTGGTTAAAGTTGTTTGATTCATGAAATGTGATTTAGGATTTATGTACATATACATATATGAGTGTTTTTATGTGTATATGGTTACAATTTTCACATTTTGGTTGTTAATTAGTACGTGTCTAAGTAAGGCGTAATTCACCGTTTTCGTTAAGATCTTAACCGAGTGTTATAATCACCAACTACTCGCGTAAACAAATATTTTCTTAAAAATAGTATAAATCTAGTAGGTTGGATGAACAACTTGCTTGTAAGACTTGAGTATCAATTCTTAAAGTGTCTATCGTATTTAGGGCACTATTAGGATTGACTGGACGTTCGTTGGTGAAATTGCACGTACTTTCAATTTCATTAATCAAGGTGAGTTTTCTACGGCCCCTTTTTAACTTGTTATCGTTTTACAAATCATGGGGGAAATACATGGCTTCGTTCGTTATATCATGATCATGTGGCTTACTCGTATGTGTTCGTATGATATTCTCGAGTATGGGTGGTTCCTTATTGTGTTCATGAAGGTCGTTCATGAATACACCCTTTCCCGTATAATCATTAGCCGGGGGGTAGGCCACAATGTATATTGGTAGATCTATTTGTGTTTGATAGCCCGCACTTACGATCAGTAGCTCTGATAAGGCGTTTTGGATGCGAGTGAATATATGTTGAATTCATTTCATGGGGATTGCTTACTTTATATAAAGCCTTCGTGTTTTGGTTTGATTATAGCTCCAGGTGCTATCATTAAGTTGTATTCCTAGCTAGTTTACAACTTGCCACATTGTTTGTCAATGATATATGATACTGTTGTATGTAACATTTTTGTAAACCCGTGAAACTCGTTCGACTTTATGTTGACTTTTTAAGCATGTATTTCAGGTACATAGGAGCATGGATGGTGGTATGAACTGGGCTTGGACAAACATGGATGTGGCATCTTTTGGCTATTTATGTAAAAACACGATCTTTGTGTATGATCGTTGTTAAACAAATTTGAACTTTTCCTTATTTTGGAATGTCATGACAAAATCATGTGGTTTGTAATTTAAAACTTATGTTTTAACATTTGCCTATATATCATGTTGGTTTCCAACTTTGTCATCTCCATGCTTAATGCATATACAATTCCGTTACGATATTCAATGTTGTTTTTGGGGTGTGACATTTGACCTCTAGCAGATATAAAAATCTGGGTTTATCAAAAGCTTTAGTGTAGAGGTCGGCGCGTTGAAAATCCATGTTTATTTTGATCACATCAATAAATTGTTTTTTATAGCAGTCACGTATGAATTGATATTTTATGCCGATGTGTTTTGTTTTAGGGTGTTGAACCGGATTTTTAGTTACAGCTATGGTAGTAGATTTATCAACAAAGATAGGGGTATTAGAAAATTACAAACCGTAGTCCAGCATTTGCTGTTGAATCCAAATGATCAGAGAGCAGCAACCTACAGTAGCAACGTATTCAGCTTCACATGTTGACAGAGCAACAGATGTCTGCTTCTTGCATTGCCAGGTGACTAAACGCCTTCCAAAGAACTGACATCCCGCTGATGTAGACTTGTAATTCACTTTGCATCCACCATAGTCTGAGTCACTATGCGTTGTTAGCTCAAAGTCATCATCATGAGGATACCACAACCCCAGTGTTGGAGTACCCTTCATATAACGAAAAATCCTCTTCACCCCGATCAGATGGGTTACTTTTGGTTTGGCTTGACATCTGGAGCATAGACATGTGGCATACATGATATCCAAACTCGAGGCAGTGAGATACATGAGAGATCCGATCATCCCACGATACATAGTGGCATCCACCAAGTCCCCATTATCATCTGGTGCCACATCATGGTTTGTGGCAAGTGGGGTACCGGCAAAAATGTGACATTTTCCATATCAAATCGACTTAGAATGTCTCCAACATACTTAGTCTGATGCAGAAAAATACCGGTAGGTGTCTGATCCACCTGTAAACCAAGGAAGAACTTCATTTCTCCCATTGCACTCATTTCAAATTCTGCCTTCATCACAGATTCGAATTCTTTACATAATTCTTCGTTTCGGGAACCGAAGATTATGTCATCCACATAAATCTGCACCATTAGTAGATCTCCATCTTTTTCTTTGATAAATAGCGTGCAGTCAATCACACCCCTGTAAAAACCATGTTTTAATAGGTGGGTGGAGAGCTTCTCATACCAAGCTCGAGGAGCTTGGTATAGCCTGTACAGAGCCTTGTCTAGCTTGTAGACTCTGTCCCGATGGTAAGGATCTTCAAATCCTTCGGGTTGACTGACATATACTTCTTCACGGATTTCCCCATGAAGGAATGCACTTTTAACATCCATCTGATAAACTTTGATCTTCATGTAGGATGCATAGGCTAGAAAGATGCTAATAGCTTCCATCCTTGCCACAGGTGCAACACTTCGTTGTAGTCGACTCCCTCGACTTGCCTGAAGCCTTGAACAACCAATCTTGCCTTGTTTCTGATTACGACACCTTGGTCGTCCTTTTTGCAGCGCAACACCCATTTGGTGCGAATCACTTTCACTCCTTTGGGCCTGTCAATAAGTGTCCACACTCTAAGCTTCTTGAACTGTAGCAGCTCTTCCTGCATAGCATTGACCCAGGCCTCATCCTTCAGGGCATCACGTACGTGTTTGGGCTCGACTTGAGAAACAAAACATTTGAAAGCCCCATCATTCATGTAGCCCTTTTCCATAATCGCAGCAAAATCAGCAGAGTATAGCTAATTTCTCGTCTGCACACCGGAGTGAAGATCCCCAATGATAGTCTCCGGGGGATGATTCAAACTAATCCTAGTCACAGGTGTCGTAGGAATAACAACTTCAGTATCCAGATTTGTGATGGCAGGTTCAGTATCCGGATTCCCTGATGCATTCTCAGCATCTGTTGAGCTTCCATCTTGATTAACGTTATGCTCATTGCTTGTCTCAATTTCTTCTTCATCTTCTGATGAATCATCACTCTCGTCCTGAGCAGGTGCTGAAGATCCCAAAGCTCCACTGGCCGGTGCTTTATTACTGATATCTAGATTCGGTGTATTCAAGACATCGAACATCATCTGAGCAGCAATCTCATCATCAGAACATGTCGGAGGAAGGTTGAATGATTTGAAAAAGCCATCGTAATCAAAGAATAACGACGGACCTTTTCCAGCAAGGGAGTGGTGTATCTTTGCACATCTACGTTGCACCACACTTCTACCTGACCTGTCGAGTTGTTATATACCTGTTTGTCTGGTATGTTGTATCCTAGAAAGATCCCCTGATCTACTTTCTCACTGAACTTGCCCTCCGGAGTTTTCTTCAGTAACATACATGGAGCTCCGAATGGTTCCAGATACTCCAGGTTCGGTTTGCGCTTCTGAAGTAACTCATAGCAAGTCTTCCCATCCCGCTTGACTACCAACACATGATTAAGCGTGTAGCACGCATTGACAACTGCTTCATTCCAGAACTATACTAGCAGCTTTGAATCTGCCAACATAGAACTTGCAGTCTTGATCAAGCTCCTATTCTTGCGTTTAGCAACCCCATTCATCTATGGCGTGTATGCAGAGGAGAACTGATGAACAATTCCTTTTTCCTTGCAGAAAGCATCCATCAACTGATTCTTGAATTCAGTTCCATTATCGGAACGAACCTTCCTCACCTTCAGATTGTAAAGGGACTCCAGTGTTGTGATGAGCACTTTGAACGATTCAAAAGTTTCTGACTTAGCTTTCAGAAACATCACCCAGGAGAATCGTGAGTAGTCATCTGTGACTACATAGCAGTACCAGTCTCCAGCGATACTCTTCGTGCTGACAGGACCAAACAGATCCATATGCAGAAGCTCCAGGTGCATCTCAATAGAGTTAACGTGCTTAGACTTGTGAGACTTCCTGGTCTGCTTTCCTTTCTTGCATGAGACATAAAAATCTGGAAGTTGGAAGTTCTTAACAGTTACTCCCTCAACTAAGTTGTTCTAAATCAGATGATTCATCTTCCAAGGATTTATGTGTCCCATTCTCCTGTGCCAAGAAATGGACTCCTTCTTTGTTGCCTTTGATAAGAAGCACTGAGCAGTGGACTCAGTAGTAGAAGCATTTGACATGTCCAAGACGTACAAATCGTTGTACCTTGATGCTGACATTAATACCAGCTCCTTCGGAATCCATCTCCTTCTTTAGAATGTAACACTTCCTATTGTCAAATATTACTTTGAAGCCCTTGTCACATATCTGAGAAACTAAACAAACAAACATACCCAGTGAGTCCCGCTCAGGAGCAGGGTCTGGGAAACTAAAAGTAAATTATTCTCTGACTGCTGAACAAAATTTACTTTATCAAACTTTACCTTTCCATTACCTACTTCTCCTTGCGCGGTAATGTAGCCTCCTTTGTTTCCAGCGAACGAAACATATCCCCCTTTAATTTGTTTGACGTTGAAAATGAGAGACTGATTTCCTATCATGTGCCTGGATGCTCCGCTATCAGTAATCCATGTGTTGATAGAAGCACTGTAGCGGACAACCTGCACATAATCAGAAAATAATTAGTTAAGGAGGGGGACCCAAGCCTTAACTGGCTTGGGTTTCCCAGAGGCATCGCACATCACAAACTCCACCCACTGTCCATTTGGAGTTGCAGAAACCTCATTCTTCTACTTATCATCACTATCAGACACATCAGATGTTTTAGCTTTCCACAGACCATCCTTGTGTAATGATTATTTGTGGTAAATCGATGACTGATTAACAGTTTGAACTTTAGGTCTATTTTCAAAAATTGGTTTTGCCTCAGGCATCACAGACTTGCCTGTGGCTAGTCTGTGTTGTCTTTGGCGCTGGGAGGGGGTGTGAGACCTAGCAGGTGTTTTAGACCTATGTTTTGAAAAAGACGGTTTAACATCCGGATCTAGTTCGACTTTACGCCTAGGTGTCTGATAGCGAGGACAGTGTGAAGAAATGTGTCCTCTTTGTCCACAAGTATAGCATGATCTCCTCTTAACAGGACTAGAAGATCTCTTGTGGGGTGGGGAGTACACTTCAGGCATGGGCTTTTTGGTCTCAACTTTTGGTTTTTCACCTTCTTTGACAAATTTGATTTGTTTAACGTTATGATTACTTTGTCTTTTCAAATGCTTGAGATCCTGCTTAACCGGTTTAGACTGAGTAGTTTTTAAAGTCTTTGGTTGTGTAACAGTAGATTGTGAACCCAACCCAAGAGGTACGTTATCATCCTCTTCCACCCAGTTCTCAATGATGATTTTATCCTTTGTGCCCGATGTTGAAGCCTTCTGATCAGCAACTGGAGGTACAGGTTTAACTGCAGTGTTCGGATCGCTGACCAGAGGAGTAGTCACCACATGGTCCTTGATGGGGTTATTGTTAACAGGTCTCTGTTTGGTGTTTAGAAGGATCTCATGTAGTTGGGGCACCACTTTATAACCCAGCCCTTCCCCATTGTTTCTTTCTTTAACCAAGTTTTGTAAGATGTGAGAAGAACTAGCTAAACTATGTAGTTTTTGCTTTAAGTACTCATTTTCAACTTGTAAAACAGCTCTTTCCTTTTTAGTTTCCTTAACTGTCTTTATGTAAAACTTTATGTCATTTTCTTGGTTGAATGCTACAACTTCGGTTTCCCTTAGTTGTTTTCTCAAAACTTCGATTCTCTCTTTATAACTGCTCTCATTTAGTTTTAACACCCGATTAGCCTCAGTGCACAGTTTTAAGTCTTTTACCAAATTGTCATTATGATCTAACAATCTACCAAATTTAAATCTATGCTTTCACTAAATTTATTACAATCAACACAAGCATGTTTATCAAAGAGAGCTTCTTTCGATTCTACCTGCGCAGATGTAGAGGTGCCAGCCATGAAAGCAGCCTGAGGTTCTTGTTGTGTTGCAGATCCTACATTCAGTTCATCCTCCACCAGGTGATCAACAGTAGCCATAGTCTCATTCACATCAGCAGTATCATGCTCAGCCGAGTTCTCCCCCTCACTCGCTGAGTCGTCGTTCAGATCATCAACCAATGCAATGTTAGCTTCACCATCAGATAAGAAGCAGAAGGATAAATCTTGTCCTTCATCACCCTGTTCTACTATGGCTTTGGAGTCATGGCTGGTTGAAGCTACCTTTTTGTCCTTATCCTTCCTGTTGGTTGAAGAAAACGGGTTGTCATTTCCTGTCTTCTTAGGTTTGACACATTCTTTCTTGAAATGCCCTTTCTCATCGCAGTTGAAACAGGTGACTTTTGACTTGTCAAATCCAAAAGTTGTATCCTTTGTAGCCACCAGGTTCTGTCCCGTCTTCTTAACAAACTTCTTTGCTCTACGGATAGCACTAGCGAGATCCCATGTGATATCCATCCGCTCTAGCTTAGTTTCATCCACTTGCTCATAATCTTCATTGGCCAAGTGACAGTTACCAATCTTCCCTGCTACTAACCCTTCATACGATTGGACCACAGCAGCAAGTAAATCCATATGCTCCTTAGCAATTTCCACAGTTACGTTGCTCAGATTCTCTGTCGTTAACTTCGTCGGTTGAGCTTCTGCAGAACTGTGTTAAACACTTGATGAAACACTTGATTCACCACCTGAAGATGCACTTTGAACATTTGCAGATGTGTTAGACATGAAAGCAGTCTGCAAGGGTGCACTAGAAAATGCAGTAGTAGGAGTCACATTGTATAGAGAAGGATTCTGAGTGTAGGTTCCCTTTTTAGACTTGTATTGATGTCGTAGCTCTTCCTCTCTCAATTTCAGAATAAATCATTTATATCCAACGTTTTTAGCACTGCATTATGTCTTAAAATGGAAACGAATGAATTCCACTTATCAGGTAAACCATCAGCCAAACTCGACAGCCTATCTTCCATAGACGTTTTAACTCCATGAGTGTGCAGTTCACCCATCAAATGATAGAAACGGTCAATGATGTCGTCTAGACTCTCATTTCCAATTGACGAGAAGTTATCAAACTCCTTCTTCAAAGCTTTAGCCTTAAGAGACTTAAGTGTTGCATTTCCTTCATAACGTTTCTCTAGAGCCTTCCATAACTTCTTGCACTGCTTGTGTTCTGAGAACTGATGGAAAATATGTTTTGGAATGGACTGTGTCAATAGTGCATAGGCCTTCTTTTCAGCATTGTACACAACCTTTTGCGCCTCATTCAAACCACTTAGAGTCAGTGGAACACCATCAACTCCAATTGGCATAGTGTAGCCAGTCTCAATAGTGCTCCATAAGTTGGTGTCCACTCCATTCAAATAAATTTCAACCCGTTGCTTCCATTGAGGATATTCGTCAAGTGACAGAAGCTTTGGTGGTTTGTTGTGATTTCCGATCTCATTTTCCAAGAGCAAGAGATTCTGAATTCTGGAGTCCTTCCAGGCCGAGAAAGCAAAGTGTTGTTCGTCCATGATGACTTAGACTGAAAAACTTGACAGTCTAACTGACTGATGCGACTAAGGAATGCGAATGAGACTCAACCGTGCGATTGAAGTCAACTGGAAGATTGAAGAGTGCGACTGAGTTCACACATGCGATTGAGGTCAATCGTGCGTATGAATCTATGCGTATGAGTTCAGTCGTACGGATGAACTATACGACTGAGGTGAACTTAATGAACAAGCTTAATCGTGTGAATGAACAGACGATTGGACCAGTCGTGCAACTGAGCTGTGCGTATGAAGTTCAGTCGTGCAATTGAATCAATCATGCGACTGAGACATCTGACTTCTAACTTTTTCAAAATTTTCACTCGATTTGACCAAACCACGATTTTGAAAACCCTAGTCGGCTAGAACTCAAAAAATACAAACATTTGAACACATGTACTGGTAAAATTGAATTTTTAATGCAACCAGAAAGGATCTTTGATTGAAAAACGTTGAATTTTGCAAAACGTGATTGAATCCACGTAGAATCGACCTATTTGATTGGCTATCCAATCAGGGAGAACGTTAATCTGATCAAAACTAATGATTAGAAAACGTTAAGAATTGATTAGCAATGATCAGGAACGCTCTATGAAGTTGGAAGGTACGAGTTAGACTCTCTGGGACGGCTAGGGTTGTGAATTCTCGAAGTGTTTCGTTTTTCCACAAATTATATGGTATTTATAGGTTACAGTCTTCATTCGTGCGACTGAGCCATGAGTATGGCTCAGTCGTGCGACTGAGACATACGATCCACTCACACGTACGACTGACCCACACGATTGATTCATTCGTACGACTAAGCCAGTCTAATGACTCAATCGTGCGTTTGGCTCAATCACATGGTTCAGTCATGGACTGGCCCGTTAGCATGGTCCAGCCGTGCGACTGGATCATAAGTCTTAGTTAAACACATTCTTGAACCTTTAACGATACAGAACTATGTCTAACAACTGTAAACCCATATAACATGTTCATATAAGCTTGTAATAAACAATAATATAAATAGATACGACATTCAATAACCAATAATCATTCAACGAAGAGTTTTCATTACATATATCAAAACATTACATCAGTGTAATCAAAGTGAAAGTCATTTACATTTAAGCACACTAGAACTAGAACTAGGGACATGTGTACCAACATTAAGTCATCAACGTTAAACGACAACTAGTGTGTGCTCACGACACGTGTACGCAAGACTTAAAGGAACTAACGGAGTTTGGTAATGGAAAATTAACGGATGTCACATTATCCTCATGTTGAAAGAATTTTCGTCCGAAAATTACAGTATATGGTGAGTGTTCCATCACTGGTCTACTACATTGGCACATAGAAATCGAAATCGAGTGAGTTTTGGATGAGTTGTCACATCATCCCCATGTTGAAAGAAATTTCGTGCCGAAATTTAAATCAATACCTTCATCTGCAGACATCGTCTTTTCGAACAGTTGAGGATACTTAAGCTTCATTTGATCTTCACGTTCCCACGTGAATTCTGGTCCACGTCGCGAGTTCCAACAAACTTTGACTATCGTTATCTTTCTTTGCTTAAGTGTTTTCACCTCACGGTCCATCACCTTGACTGGTTCCTCAATGAAGCTTATTTGTTCATCCACTTGAACTTCTAGTGGTACGACCATCGTTTCGTCGGTTATACACTTCTTTAGATTTGAAACATGGAATACATCATGGATTCCACTTTACGAATCAGGTAGGGATAGTTGATAGGCCACTGGACCTGTCCTTTCTAATATCTCAAATGGTCCAACGTATCTCGGATTTAGCTTTTCGTGCTTGCCAAACCGAACTACGTCTTTCCATGGTGAGACTTTTAATAAAACTTTCTTGCCAATTTTGGAACTCTAAGGGTTTCCGTCACTTGTTCGCATAACTCTTCTGTCTGTCTCGCGCTGTGGCCATACGGTTCCTTATCTGCACAATCTTCTCAGTTGTCTCATGTATTAACTCGGGACCCATTAGCTGACTATCACCAATTTCAGCCCAGCAAACGGGTGATCTACATTTTCTCCCAAACAAAGCTTCGAAAGGTGTTGCCTTTATGCTAGTGTGATAACTGTTGTTATAAGAAAATTCCACCAATGGTAGATGAACTTCCCAGTTATTCCCACAAGTCAATCACACAGGCACGTAGCATGTCCTCTAACATCTGTATAGTACGCTCAATTTGACCATCAGTCTGTGGGTGATAAGCAGTACTCATATCCAATCGCGTACCCAAAGATTTCTGCAGTGATTGCCAAAATTGCGATGTGAAACGAGCGTCGCGGTCAGAAATAATTGAGATCGGTACACCATGCCTCGAAACGATCTCCTTCAGATATAATCGGGTTAATTTCTCCATCTTGTCTATTTCCTTAATTGCTAGGAAATGAGCATACTTTGTTAATCGATCCACGATAACCTATATTGTGTCACAACCAGTAGAAGTGCGAGGTAACTTAGTGATAAAATCCATGGATATCTGATCCCACTTCCACATAGGGATCTCGGGTTGTTGTAGTAGACCAGACGATTTTTGGTACTCCACTTTCACCTTCGAGCATGTCAGACACTTGCTCACGTAAGCAGCTACATCCGCCTTCATGTTAGGCCAACAGGAGTGCGCCTTCAAATCATGGTACATCTTGTCAGATCCAGGATGTATAGAGTACTTAGACTTGTGTGCCTCGCTCATCACCAAGTCTCTTAGATTTCCATGTCGATGTATCCAAAGTATATCCATAAAATAATGAATTTCATCCTCTCACCTCTAATTGTTTATCCATTCTACGTAATGACTCGGACCCAATGTTTTCTGCTTTCAAAGCCTCTGTCTGTGCTTCTTTAATTTGCTCAGGCAGTCAAGTGCTAATCGTAAGCTATAAAGCTCGTACTCGTCTAGGCTTAGAGGTTTCTTTCCGGACTAGGGCATCAGCAACCACGTTCGCCTTCCCCGGATGATACTTGATAGCACAATCATAATCGTTCAGTAGCTCCACCCAGTGCTGTTGCCTCATATTCAATTCCTTTTGCTCAAAGATATGTTGAAGACTCTTATGATCGGTGTAGATAGTGCACTTGGTACCGGACAAGTAATGTCTCCAAATCTTTAAGGAAAAAACCACCACACCCAATTTCAAGTCATGGGTGGTATAGTTCTTCTCGTGAACCTTCAGTTGTCTTGAGGCGTAAGCTATCACTTTATCTCGCTGCATCAAGCACATCCCAAACCATGAATTGAAACGTCACAGTAGACTACAAAGTCATCATTACCTTCCGGTAATGCCAATATCGGCGCGCTACACAGTTTCTGCTTCAGCAACTGGAAAGCAGATTCCTGACTCTCACTCCATTTGTATGTTGTTACCTTATGAGTCAAAGCTGTGAGAGGTTGTGCAATCTTAGAGAATCCTTCTATAAACTGTCAATAATATTCTGCTAATCCAAGAAATTGTGGTATCTTGCTTGGCGTTTTGGGTACAGCCCAATTCTTTATTGCCTCAATCTTGGCAGGATCCACATGTATCCCCTTCTCATTAACAATATGACCCAAGAACTTCACCTAATGTATCTAGAAATCACACTTAGAAAATTTCGCATACAGTTGTTATTTTCTAAGCAGTTCCAAGATTAAACGTAAGTGCTCCTCATGCTCCTCCTCGGTCTTTGAACTGATCAATATATCATCGATAAATACAATGGCAAATTGATCAAGATAGGGTTTGCACACACGATTCATGAGATCCATGAATATTATTGGTGCATTCGTCAACCCAAATGGCATGACCAAGAATTCGTAATGGCCATATCGTGTACGAAAAGCAGTCTTTGAGATGTCCTCCTCTCGAACTCTTAGTTGATGATACCCAGACCTCAGATCAATCTTAGAATAATAAGTTGACCCTTGTAGTTGATTAAACAAATCGTCTATTCAGGTAAGGGATATTTGTTCTTGATTGTGACTTTGTTCAGTTCCCTATAGTCAATATACATCCGAAATGTGCCATCTTTCCTCTTGACAACCAGAATAGGTGCTCCCCAAGGTGATGTGCTAGGTCGGATAAAGCCCTTATCTAAAAGCTCCTGAAGTTGTGACGACAACTCCTGTAATTCGTTTGGTACTAGTCGATAAGGTGCCCTAGCAATCGGGGTTGCGCCGGGAGTCAACTCGATCTGGAATTCCACTTGACGGTGAGGTGGCAATCCATGAAGATCCTCTGGAAACACCTCTGGAAATCACGTACTACGGGAATATCCTTCATCTTCTTTTCTTCTGATTGCTTATCAGTGACGAGTGACAATATGGCTAAGCGACCTTTCCTCAATAACTTTTGTGCCTTCATATACGAGATGACGCCTATCACTGCACCACTCCTATCACCTCTGACCGTTCCGTATGATCTTCTCGTGACATATGACTTCTGCTTGCTTGTCGGAGAGCCAATCCATGCCTATCACTACGTCAAAACTTCCAAGCTTAACAGGCATAAGATCTATGGTGAATGTATGACCAGCAAGCTCTATCTTGCAATCTCTAAGAATATGCGTTACATGAATCTGTTTACCGTTAGCTAATTCTACAGTGTATTTAGATTCTAAGGCTGAAGGCATGTCACTTAAAAAACTACAGAACTTTAAGGACACGAAACTTCTATCGGCTCCAGTATCGAATAGTACAGTAGCAAAACGTCCATTAACTGAAAAATTACCAGTAACAGTCGTAGGATCGTTTAGGGCCTCACCTGAGCCAATAACAAAGGCTCTTCCCGTAGCTCCATTGTTGTTGCCACCATTACCATTGCTATTACCGTTATTGTTGTTGTTGCCATTGTTGTTGTTGTTGTGGCCATTGTTATTGTTGCCATTCCCATTCTTTCTCAGTTGTGGGTAGTTGCGCTTATAATGGACTTCCCTTCCACATTCAAAACAACCTTTGGGAGTCTCCTGAGTTTGTTGTGGCTTCCTCATCAGTTTACCACGACAGTCTTTAGCTGCGTGTCTAATCTTTTCACAGCGCTGGCATTTGAAAGTATCACACCTTCCCATGTGATGGTAGTTACACCGGTTGCACTTGGGGTGTTTACCGTCATAGCCGCTGGGTCCTCGATTGTTGGGAGTCGTCTAGTTGAAGCTTCGGTTATTGTCGAACCTCCGTTGTTGCTGAATTGGCTATTGCTGCTGGGGCTGAGGTTGACTACTAGACGATGATGCTTTGTTGCTGGGACCATCCCACTTTCTCTTGTTGTAGGGCACGCTCGCCACAGCGCCCCGCTTGGGTAGACGTCTTTGCTCCATCGCCTGATCAGTTAACTTATGAGCTAACCGAATGGCTTGCTGAATAGTGGCGGGGTTGGAAGCAGTCACCATGCTTTGGATCTCAGGCACCAATCCCCGGATGTAGTGCTCGACCCTTTTATGCATTTCGTTCACTATCCCCGGGCATAAAGTGGCTAGTTCGTGGGTCCGGGTGGTGTAGGCCTTGATTTCAGAGCCCTGCATCTTGAGCTGCCAGAACTCCATTTCTAGCTTTTGTACCTCGTTGCGAAGATAGTACTGCTCAATCATGATCTCCTTGAATTCAGCCCAAGGGAGATCATTGGCCATATCCTGGCCCGACATTTTGACCTGAGCGTTCCACCAGGAAAGAGCCGCACCTTCCAGAGTCCTGGTGGCATACTTAACCTGATCAACAAGTGCGCAGTTGCATTTAGCAAAGACAGACTCTATCTTCTCGAACTACCTCACCAATCCTACCGCTCCTTCTGTCCCGCTGTAGGTGTGTGGTTTGCAGTCCATCAAGGACTTGTAGGTACACAATAGTGGTCCTGTTTTAACGCAACAAACATTGGTCAGATATCCTATACGGTTAACTAGGATAATTGGTTTAACTTCCCATTGTCATTTACCTGCTGGCTATCCCGGCTGGGCAGCAGCCACTGCTGCTTGAATGTACTCGTTTATTAAGGCACCTAACTCCGCAGGCGTCATATTTATGGCACCGCCTCCACGGCCTGCGGCGCCACATCCACATCCACGCCCACATCCACGCCCACGTCCACGCCCATGTCCACCGGCGTCCATTTTTCACTTTATATTCACAAATACAATAATGAGTAACATCCAACATATTTATCTCATCGAAGTATAGTAAACAATAAGAAATAATGATTTCATCACAACCACAATATTTATAACAAAAATAATAATCAAAGGTAAATAAATTGCAAATGAGTCATAAAATATTCATCAATGTCAAAATTTGAGATTGTCAGTTGGGTAGGAAACAACCCTTCCCACATAGGTTTCAAAGGAAAGAAACACTACATAGTCTAACTCATACAAAAAGAAAATCAATCCATAACGTCTAACCCATCGTTGTCGTCCTCCATTTCTTCTGGTTCCTCCACCTCCTCAGGGGCTTCATCAGGGTCATCATCCTCAGGGTCCTCTGCCAGAGCAGGAGCTATAGCAATCTGGAGTGCTGCCAGTTAGGCTTCTAGAGCTGCAACCCTATCATTTGCCATGCCCTCCCACTGCTCTAGTTCATTCACACGTCCCGTAAGCGCTCCTACGCCATCAGCCATTACGTAGCACCCATTAAAGGTCTTCTCTTGTTGTCCCTCGAGCGCATCCATTTGCTATCGCAGTTCTCGTACCTCGTGTTTCAGGGTATAATTCTCATTAGTGAGTTTCTTGACTCATTGCTACTTGGTATCCAATGCAGCCACTAGTGCAGCAATAACTTGCTCGTTTGACTGTACTATCCATAGAAGAGAAGGTGTAGGCTGCTCAGTGTTGTTCCTAGTTCTTGGCCTCGAAACAGGCACGCATTCCCTATACATTAAGTGATCTACGAACTTAGGGTAGAAGCTCCAGTCTCGTGGAGGATCACGCTCCATCAAGGAAAAAGGTTGATCCCAATAAATTTCTTCAGAAGGGTAATAGTGTCAGGGCCAGTCAGGTACTGGTGAATAGGGAGGTGGGAACTCAAAACGTGTAGGAGATACCAATCGCTTACCCGGAGCTCTCAATGATGATGACATGCTACAGAGAGTGTGATGTGTATGCCAATGAGTATACAGTAGAGAAGTAAGGAACAAGTAACTAACTAACTGTATGCGGTTATAGTCTAGTGTATATGCAACCTAGTTCCCTATAACCAAAGGCTCTGATACCAGTCTGTCACATCCTCAAAATCCATGTGCGGGATTTTACCGTGAGGCACGTGACAAACCAGGATCTCAGTCATTAGTTACTCAGAACGACTCTATAGGAACTAACAATCAAAATCAAAGCCTAACTTTAATACTGTGGAAGCGTTTAAAATCCAAAACAGTGTAATATGTTTTAAAATGCGCAAACATACGCGCCCAAAAGTTATGCAAAAAAAGCATAAGTATTTAACAAACATAAACAAAACATTGTTTCATGACATGCAGACAGCTTCATAATGCTAGCTCGTGCAACGTGCACCTAGGCAATAGCAACTCTTAACCTGAGAATAGCATACTAAACAAGTCAACACAATGGTTGGTTAATTCATGAGTTTGCGTTAAATAATAATCAGTGATGGTTATAAGACATAAGCAGTGTATTATGATAGATAGCTAGTCTATACACAATTATTAATAATCATAGTGATTTCGCATTTGAAGCTGACTGTGTTACGTTTGTTACCTCCCGCCATGACTTACCAGGTCGTGACAATGTTCATTAGGACAATATTGCACCCGTCTGACCTCGAGTCATAAAGGTGGGGCTCGTCAGACCTAGTAGTACTACCCAAGATTTCTCGCTAAATAATTATTAACAAACCGAAAGTGTGACGACTTTCCATGGTAATCAACACTATATTAAAACTATACACAACTCATAATAATAAAGCGTTTGTAAATACCAGTATGCTATCTTCCCCAAAAGAGATTATGTAAAAAGGGTGGGGCATGAACTCACTTGATGCGCGTAAAGGATACTTAAAGTTTAACTTGATAAGGACAAGTGGAAAGTCACCTCCAGAGGTTACCTAGAACACACAAGTACATAAGTACGTGTATATAGAAATCCCAAAGAAACCCTAAGTGCTCTACATTTAAAGGACTCAAGGTTTTGATAAAGATAACACCCATATGACCCAGTTGACCCGTTTGACCCGTTGGTGACATATTAGTTGAAATATAGTTTAATCATGTATGACAACTTAACATACAAGAGTATCATACAAATTATCCATATGTATCACATTATCAACCCAAGTTCTACCTAGGTCATCATACCACATTAGATCATCATACAACTCATGCAAGTCCCTAACAACTATCATGCTCAGTGTAACTATAACACAACTAATGCATCATACAAAGATCAAATCATGCACAACATATCCATATGACCCATAACTATGAATTCCCATAAACAAGCCAAAACAGATATCTAACCAATAAACATTCATACAACCCAAACAACACATTCAACCATATTAGAAATCATCCATGAACATACTAGCATGATCCTAATGTCCCAAACATGATTCCCTAATCACTAATCACAGTTCATCATCATATATGATCACCAAAACCTAATTTCTCTTTATGATCAGTCAAGCATCCAAACAACTCAATTAACACATTCTACCATATTAAGCTTCATCAATAAACACTCTAACATGATTCTAACATCAAGAACATGTCTAAATCATCATATCTAAAGTTCTATAAAAATAAAGTTTCCCTTTAGGAAAGTAACACCCAACAGTGATCTAGCATACAATTCAATCATAATTTCATCAATTTCATACCTAATCAAGCTCATAACATATCTAGACATGATCAATAACACCTAATTAACATGATTCATCAATTTCATACTCAATAAGTTACTATCTTTAGTAATGTATGAACTATAACATGTATTCTTGAATTACCAATGTTCATAACAACAATCTGACATCTAATCATCATTATAAACACATCCATAACATCAATATATTAACAATTCAACATTTCATGCAAAATAAAGTTACTATTCTTAGTAACCTATGAACAATGCATCAAAAACGTAACTTTCTTGCATAATCAACGTTAACTAACATATATACAATCTAACTAACATGATAACATCATAAAACAACTATTAATCGACATCATAATCACCCAATTCGAACCTAGGATTTTGGCCAAGTTCAAAAACTATGAAAAACCCCAAAACTAACCTTTAATTCGCAAAAAGGGACAAGAATTGATGTTCCAATGTGTTCTATTGCTTGCAATCAATCCAATCCGTGGTTCACTTGCTTGTTTTTGGTCGAATTCGAAGTGGGAAAGGGGAGGGAGTGCAGGTCGTGGCCGATAGGGTGGGGGTGGGGTGATTAGGGTTTTGTTTTAATTAAGTTTTTGATAATTACCCCTCTAACCCTTGTGTTTTGTATTTTTATAATAATTAAGCTTTGAACTCTTTTTAAAAGTGTTTTTAACTATATTACTATCATATAAACTAATAATAACAAATATATAATTTATCTTTATGAAACAAACATACGAATTAATACACACGTTTTCACATTACGCGATTAATTTCCCAAATAATATTTAAAACACACAAACACAAAAGCATAACTTAATAATCACATAATCAGTTAAATTATCATCAGTTTAACTTTATTAATTATTATTAAGTCACCAACGTTAAACGACAATTAGTGTGTGCTCACGACACGTGTACGCAAGACTTAACGGAACTAACGGAGTTTGGTAACGGAAAATTACCGGATGTCACAGGTGTGACAATAAGGATGCACACTTGTTCAACTTTACTAAATAATTAACCCTCATTTACCATTCCTAGTAAAATGTCATAAAAAACAACACACTAATGTATGCAATTCATGAATAGATGTTCTAAAACACGTGTTGTTTTCCAACATAATGTGATTATAACACCCACAAGATTCATTATTTCATCAAGTTTAACAAGCATACACAATCATTAAAGAACATTCATAACCTTGTAGTAAACATTAACCTAATCATCTTCAAAAGTTACATGTAAAATGTCAAAGTATACTAAGCTTCATCTAATCTAAGTGATAAAGAGTATTTAGCCCATGAGTCTTATAAAAACCACAACCAAACTTATAACAATGGAAGAAAAATGATGAATTTAGAGATTTTCAAACCAAAGATGAGTAGAGGTAGATTGTGTGAAGTTGAATCTTCCTTTGAGACGCTTGATCTTTAATTTAGCTTGAACTCTGGAGAAACTTCTTCTAAAATAACCATAAGGATGGAGAAAACTAGGGTTCTTACTCTCTAAATTCGTCCCCCTTCCAATAAGAAAGAAGAAGGGCTAAAAAGGGGTCTGATGTGTTTTATGGTAATAATTCAACAGAAAGGGGAACCTGATGCTTGTTATAGTCATGACAGTATCAGTTATAACTATTGCAGTCTATAAACTTTTAAAATTTTCATAATTTCTTGTCTTTTTCTTTTGAGATCACAAAGCAACCATCCAAAAATACAAAATTCAAATTAATCACAATTAAGTATCAATAAAAATGAATTTGTAACAAAAAAACGGTTAAAATGAAAAATATATGCATTATTAACATGTATATTTATTCAAATATCAATATTACAAACAAACCTAACTATTTGAGGTAAGAAAACTAGCGTACAGAAATCTTTCTTAACGTAGAAAAAGAAAACATGAATATTTCCTCTCTTTACCTAGAAACACATCAAAAATTAACATTTCTACATCTTACAGAAAATTTTTAGGAACATTGGTTAAACCACTTTGGAGCACTCGTATCGTTTAGTATTTTAACACAACAATCTCTAACAGCATACACACATAAAATTTATATTTCATATAAGATGAGCATATATGTGAAAGTTTCTAAAGCCTCATCTGAAAGATCTAAGACTACATGTGATGGATTTTAGCTGTAAGACCATCTATTCTAACAAACATTATCATCAGAGACAAATTGCGAGTAAAAAAGGTGAAATGATGTCCTTCGTGTGCAGTCAAGTGTTTGAGTCAATAGTGGACACTGATATATAATAATATGAGTAGACTAGATCACTATTCCCACACAAAACAAGAACTTCAACGAATCAATGACAAAAAATGATGTATTTAAACAAGTATTTAATTTTTTGAATAAACTGTCGACAATCTTAAAAAAAAATTCTAATAGTGATGTCTTGTTTACTTAAAGATAAAGAAAATTTAATGTTTAAATATTTGCCGGAGATCCGTCATATTAATTGATTGTTTACTTAAAGATAAAGAAAATTTAAATGTTTAAATATTTGCCGGAGATTCGTTATATTGTACTATACTTTAAAAACCATAGAGCAAAGTGTTTAAGCATGATGTACAAGTCAATAATGCAATTAAATATCTCAAAGTTTGGGGATAGTTTTTTTCGATTCTTATCAACGAGAGAATCTCGAACCGACCATGAAGCGTGAGAACGGGGCCGGCGGCGGCGCGCTGGCAGAGGCTGACGTTGTTGACGGTGCCGGAGCTGCTGAGGATGCAAATCCCACGTTGGCGCTTTCTGGCGTAATCAGCGACGGATTCGAAGACATCACAGCCGTTGCTGATTTCGAGAATGTGAGCTCTGAGGGTGTTGGCGCTTTCACGGGTGATTTCAGGGTGATGATCACGGCGGCTTGGGTTTGTCTCATCTGATTTGCAGATGGAGATCAGGGTGGAGGTGAAAAAGGGGGTGGAGTCAGCAGCCGTGAAGAAAGAATATTTAGGTTCAAGAAGAAGTGAAGGAGGGGGAGGGGGAGGGGGAGGGTGAGGGTGAGGGGGAGGGGGAGGCCTCAAACCTGTGATGTGGTGGCCCACCCTTAGCTCCCCTGTGTAAGAGGGTGATGCTACCAAAAATAGAAGAAAGTCTTACATACAATCATAGAACCTAGGAGTTCCTCCTAGAATATGGACATAAAGGATTCACCACCCTCACTTGCACTTATCCATACTCAACAACCTTCACATATCCATATTAATATGGACTTAGTCATTCAAAGCTTGTTTGAGGAGGGTATTCCAAGGGCTATTTCTACCTTCATCCTATCCTGTTGAAAATGAGATAATAGGATGGAGGTATAATGTTGATAGAAGAGCACGGATACTTCTTAGACTTTAGGGCAACAAAACGTTATAAAATTATTTATAGAAGGGGAATAATAAACCTTTATTTCAGACCCTGAGGTACTTTGAGAATCTTCCTCTAGTTCACATGTCACTTGCCAACCTAAGTCAAAACAAGAAGATAATAGACTAGCTTAGAGGATTCAAAATAGGGTGGTTGAAGAGTTCAGGCTAAGACTATCCTATATAGACAAAGGCTAGCAAGTAATATTATTGGTCAATTGGATGTTGAGGGGACCCTAAGATTAGCTTCGAAGGGGAAATCTTGGCTGAAGGCCTAGTAATAAAGCCTGTGAACCTTGAGATGGGAACTACTTCAACACATTCTTTCCCTCAGTGAGGCACCAGCTCATGAAGGTGTCTCATAATCTTTCTCTGGCCAAAGCTCAAGCGTAGCACCAAGCAATTAAGGCCAAAGCTCTCTCCCTGAGTCACCCAAGCCTGTGAGTGACAAAGTGAAAATGAAATTAACTCCTTAGGAGATTGAGGAGGAGGAAAGAGAGAGGAGGAGGAAGCTAAGGGGAAAGAGTTCAAGTGAGACCATAGGCTTCATGGAAGCTACAATTAGGGCTGCCCCCAGGCTAACACCTCAAGATGATGAGTTTAGGCCGCCAGATTGAACTATTTAAGGACAAGGAATTATAATATAGATGAGCTCATCTCTCTTCTATTAGAAGAGTTGAATGAACTAGCTAACACTGAGTTGTTAAGTGAGAGAAATGAGGCTGAGGATGCAGAATTGCTCCTCAAAATCAAAGAATAAAGGAGAATAAAAAGACTCTACAAAGCTCCTACCCTCTCCCTAGTTCAAGAAAGCCCAGAAAGAGAGGCTGTGACAACTAAGCAACAACCTCAGGTAGGCAAGGAACAAGATAGATAGAACATGATTACCTACTTGAGTGCCACAGGCCTCTATCAGGCAGCAGCCCTTCTTCCCTTATCCTATAAGTAATTGAGTTCGAATACCTCTTGTTCTTGAGCAACATATGCTAAAAGAACAAAAGGTTGCTAAGAGGAATATGAGATAGAGTATGCAAAGTCAAGCCGCCATCGAAGCAAATTTGAAAAAATCAGATGATAGGCAGAAGGTGATGAATTTCTTGAAGCCAAAATACCATATCTTCCGAAGCCAAAGATGAAGTCTTTCGAAACTTCAAAGATAAAGTCTTCCGAAGCCAAAGACCGATTTCTTCTGAAGAGAGAAAAGACATGTTTTTTTTCTAAATCACCTTTTGACAAAAGCTTAACCATTTTTCGCTACCATCTCTGAAACTCAACATCTTATATGAGTTGGTAAAAAATCTATAATTTTGTGAAATTGTAGATTAAGGTCTTTTGTCTATAACTTTCTACTTTTGTAATTTTATCCTTTTTGTAATAGATAAGGATGTGAGCTATATCATGTCATAGTCACAAGTCAAAAGACAATCTGCCTTTTGACTTTACATTGATCGTATGTAAGGCCCCGTTCCCGGAGACCTAACAGTTGGACAATCATAGCATTATTATATAAAACAATACACATTTCATAAAATGTTATAGCAGAATTAAGTTAATAAAAATCATTCATTTCATTATAATTATTGTTAAGCAAAACATCATTGTTTCATAAGTTAAAAAAGGATCTTTTAATTGAATTACAAAACAACAATATCATTAAGCATGAATGGATGCCAGTCTAGCCCCGAAGAGTAGCCTCCCCCGTGTGCCATCCTCAGCAATAATTACCTGCCAACTGAAAATGCATAAAAGTCAGTGTTGCTGAGTGAGTTCTAGTTTTAAAAGTATTGAAATATCTTGTATGATTTATTTATGAAAATATCCTTCTTGAATAAAATCCATTACTTTCGTATGCGAGCACACATCATACGTACATCCAGATAATATTCATTATCATTATCAATATCTTTTTCATTCTTCCTTTCATTATTATCTTTCACTTTCCTTTCGGACCAATGTGCAATACCCCAAACATTATTCACGAAGCTGATACTAGGCCGAACTCTATAAATAGACTCTTAACATTATGCACGAAGCGTGACCTAGTGCCTAGGTTATGCTACAAGGGTCATGTCAATCTTAAAGATTGACCCTGAGTGCATCCTTCAAGTTAGCTAAACCGCACACAGTTGAGCTAACAACAACATGGTCGTGCACCTCCATTCAATTTGCTTGCAAGACTTTCATTCGTTTATTATGTTCCATTTTTCATTAACATTAATCTTTCACTTGATTAATAATAATACTTTATGTATACGTATAAACATACCATGTAAAGTCGTATAATAATATAATATGGAACACAAGAACAATCCAAAAACATGCATAAAATAATCAAATATAAGCCATAAGTCAAATCAGGGTCAAACCCTAAAATTCTACTTTCCCAAAATTTTAGAAATTTTCTAAGAGTTCTAGGCGCATGAGCACTATGCAGGCGCATGAGGACTGCTTAGGCGCATTAGTACTATGTGGGTGCATGAGCCAACACTTAGGCATCTGAGCATTTAGTTTGGGCGCATGAGGTAATGTTCAGGCGCATGACTAACACTGAGGCGTTTGAGCAGAATGGTTGGGCGCATGGAGTACTATTTGGGCGCATGGGTTAACACTTAGTATTTTCAGACAATTTTCTAGGCGCATGAGGACTATTGGGGCGCATGAACTTCTCCTAAGTTGTTCTAAGGCAAAATTTCAGCGCATGGGTCCTGTTTGGGCGCATGACCAACAGTTGCCGATATTTCAGTAATAATTTCAAGCCCAATCTGCATATTAACCTGTCCTAAGCTTATATCCATCAATCTAAGCAATAATAACACATATACAACCATGAAACACATGTACATATACACAACTACATACGGGTATGTATATAACAGTTATAAAACATTTAAATATGCATTTTCAGCCCCAAGAAGTTTAGAAACACATAAATCCGGGGTCTAGAACTCATCTAAAGTAGTCTTCAAGCAAGACTCTGCCGAATTTGAAGTTACCAAGAGTTTAAATACCTAAAACACACCAAAATAAACAATCAAACACATAGAACACTAAAAATCAGTTTCAAGGTTAAAAACCCATCAAAACCGGACCAATTATACAAAGAAACACATATTGAAGGTAAACACGGCTTCTTCTTCTTCTTAAACCGAGAGAGACTTCTGCTTTCTTTCTTCTTTCTTGTTTCAGTCGAAAAAGCAGATTATGGAAGGTATAGTGGGCGGCCATACTCAAAATATTAAAATATTTGAGTTTTGTACCTTTTACACTTTGACCCTTTCACTTTTGCTCTTTTTCCCTTTTTGCATTTTGAAAGATACTTTTATTTTCTTTTCTTAATACTTTTTTTTTGTTTTATTTGACTAGAATTTTGGGTTTTACATCTTATCGCTAGATTAGTATTTCCAACTGACCTTCAAAGTATGGTTGGCTGTATGATTTAATATAAAGTCTCTCAAGTACTTGTATTTCTTTTCTATTCTTTGTAACATTTGTAAGAACTTGAAAACAATATACATCATTCTTGAATACCATATTATCTTGTTCTTGTTCTGTTCTTCACTTGTGTTCTTAGTATCATCTTAGCCATTTGTTTTTATGATGTAATATTTATTAAAAAATAATATTGTATGTAAAAGTTATCGAGCGTTAAAAATAAAGGTAGAATTTGAAATTTTGGTTAAGACTAAAATACACTTGGCCCTTGGATCTAAAGTTCCATTTATTTATCATTATGCCATAGAGGAGGGCGGGCCTTGGCGCAGCGGTAAAAGCTGTTCCTAAGGACCGAAGGTCTCAGGTTCGATCCGTGAAACGGCCTCCCCACAAATGTGGGGAAAGACCGCGTACATCTTCCCTTAAATGGGACGGACCCTCCCTGACCCTGCGAAAACGCGGGAGCTCTTTGCAGCACCAGGTACGCCCTTTTTTATGCCATAGAATTTTCTTAACTATTGGATCTAAGATGTAATGGATAATAATTGTTCTCACCTTTTTTTTAGCTTTTCCTCCCTTTTTATAATAACCCTACCCTCCCGACTAGCTCCTAGCAAGAAGCTAGACAGAAAACAAATGAACAATTACAAGAATAAAAGTGGATTCTTTTATCCAATCCACCCAATTAATGTTATCCTCTAATTCCATGTTCAAACACCACAAAAAAGAATGAAGCACGATATGTTGTCAAAAACGTCTCTTTCCTCTTGTTGTTCCTGTTAAAAATCACTTCATTCATATACCTCTGTAGTGCTTATTAAGATGTGAATAATGTAGCTTGTGCAATCCCCTTTTTAGTAATCTTCGTAGTAGATACCTTCAAGCAATTAATCAGCCCAATTGTTGTTTGATTGATTAGTTCCCCTAAATCCAACCAAGTAAATATAACTACCCAAATTCACTTAACAATCTCACCTCACCCCCACCCCTTGAAAAGATAGACTCGAAGTATCTTGTTTCGCAACACACATTGGATATAGCACCAATAAGATGTCCTTCCTGTAGGCAATTTCAAATAAACAAACTAGATAATATGAGAGTCATAAAGATCACTTTAAGATCGAAGTTATTCAGTAGTTCGCCTGAATATCTCAATGGGATACAACTCAGAATCAAGAACGTAGTATGCGTTTGTTTGTGTGTTTCAAGAACCAGGTAATAAAACAGAACAACCAAAATGTTTTGAAATGGACATTTGCAAGGATGACTGAAACTGTTGGAGGGAATTTTCATCTTAAAATATAACAGTTTACCCCTGAATTTATCTTAAAATATAACAGTTTAACCCTAAATTTCTACATGTGAAATTTCAAGAAAATCAAGTTTCATACATTTTTTTAATCAGCTCGACCCCAGCCAGGGGCTCTACCCCTTGGACGCCCCTTCTTGGAACCCCTATTGCTTAAGGATTTCACCCCTTAGGATATTTCAAATATCAAAGGATCACAATAAACTCAAACAAACATGCACTTCGCACCTCCGGATTTGTTTGATGGATATTATGATCACATTGGTCGTTAGTCATATCCAATTATACTAAAATATCTAACACTTTTTGTCTAAAATTAACACTTATAGAAACCTGATCACTCAACACCTTCTAAGGGTCTGTTTGTTTTTAGTCTGACCCGGCTAACTGCTGACACGGTCAGCGGTCCAGCTCGTTTGATATGCAAGAAGCTACAGCGGACCGGGCCCAAGGTAGCTGACCCAAACCTAATTTCGAAAAAGGCTGACCCATCCATTTCAGCTGACTGCGACCACCGACGGCCACCCCACCCCTCGCCGGCGCTTCCACCGAGAGCGGACCCCCCTGCGTCACGACCCCCCCCTGCGCGATGACCCCCATTGCGCGACGACCCCCCCTGCGCGACGACCCCCCCTGCGCGACGACCCCCCCCCCCTGCGCGACGCCCCCCCTGCGTGACGCCCCCTGCAATTCGTCCCTGCGCGACCACCGCCAAGCGCCTCCCCGTCGTGATTCCTCCCCTTCTGGTGGTGGTGGTTGTGGTGGTGGAGGCCGGTGGTGGTTGGGAGGGGTTGTAGAGATGGTGATGGTAGTGGGTTTTTTTATGGTTTTTTATGTGTTGAAATAATTTATAAAATGAGTTATTATCATTTAGCAGAGCCAGTCAGATACTGAATCAAACAGCCAAATTTAAGTCAGATGTAGACTCAGTCGACTGGGTCAGCTTTTGACTCAGTCAGATCTTACTGAGTCAGTTTTATCAAACTTCTCCTAAGTTAAAATAATCATCTTACAAGGAATGCATCGACATTATGTTGTCGCTTCGGTCTAACATAAAGAATTGAATTATGAAATTGTTTACATATAAAACGACCAAACCTTGACCTTCTTGCGTCCATCCAACATCCAAACTAATTTATCCTGATCAAAAGATAAGCTAATATGTTCAATAACACCAAGCTTATGATTATACTATTGAACCTCAAACCCTCTATGCTAAAGTTGCCTTCATTACCAAGATTTAGCAAGACGCCAGCATTTTGCCCGAACCTTGCAACTTTTTTCTTTATCAAGAACAAAACATAACAATGCGTACCAGATATACAAAGGCACATTACCTTCCTAACAAATCTTTAAAAAAAGTTGTCTTCTTCATCTCCTATTTACTTCCTTCAAGACCCTTAAATAACCTAGCCTTGATTATATCTTGAATGACAACATGTGACTCCTTCATAGCAAGAATAAAAAGAAACAAGGAGGGAGGGTATCGCTGGAGAAGCTTCTTTGTAACTAAAGCTTCATGACAAATTGCCATTAATCAAGATAGAAGACTTACTAAATAAAGAAGGTAAATAGCCATTTAGAAAAGGTGACCACCGACTAATTTTAAACCTTCGTTCAACGACGTCTTACGTCCGTTAAAAAGTGTCGATTTAACACACATTAAACTTTTAATATAATTTTAAGTGAGATATTATTAGATATGTACGTTTGTTTATACTTCCAATATAGTTACCACTTTTACACGGCATTTAGACACAAAAGTAATACTTTTAACACAACTCTCTTTTATGTAGTTACATTCCTTTTAGCTTACTCGTTATCATTGTTTTTGATCTCAACAACCGC